>NW_024121266.1:4777324-4879772 GCF_016745375.1 Pimephales promelas | reverse complement strand
CTATATTGGTTATAGTGCTCAACTATGTTTTTATTTTATGCAAAATTTTCTAATGCTTATTTTAGACAATATTTACTCAATTCACCAAATTTTTAAAAATACATAAATGTTAATACTAAATTTTTTTTAATTCAGCCAAAATTTAAAAAATGTAACAAACAAATGTAATTTTCAAATGTAAAAAAAGCAACAACAACTTATTTTTAAGAAAAAAAAGGCTGTCAGAATCGGGTTATCGTTCAATTCAGATCATTAAGTTGTGAAATATCCAATGAATTGGCCTGCCTGCCTGACATATCGGTACCGTGTTTAGCTAGTCGATAGTGTGTGTTTTTGTTGGCTATGTGGTATTCTGTCTTTGGCGTTCTTGCTTGCTTGCATACGTGAGAGAGATTTCCTCTGCGCGGTTGGGCTCTCGGGGTGTGTGTGTGTGCGCGACTGAACGGGGAGTATGATGAATAATGGAACAGATGTGGAGCGTGCTCGTTTTCTCTCCCTCTCTCGGCCTTGTGCTCACCCTTTATCGTCTCTTTCCCTTGCTGCTGCATCTCTCTCTCTCCCTCTATTCTTTCACTTTTACGTCCGTCATTTCTCCTTTTCTGTTCGCTGTTGCTTCCGTTTTCATTTGATTTTCCCTCTCTTATCTTGCTCTTCCTTTCATGTTTCTTCTCTTTTCCCTTCTGTCCTTCTCTGCCGGTTGATGTTATCACTTAAAAGTGGCTCTTTTGCGCGGGCTCTGGTCACGTGATGCAAAATAGAAAACAGAGTAAGGAAAGGATGCATATATTTTTGTCAATCTTTTCGTGCTTTGTCCGTCCGTCGTAAGGCCGCCAGCCTGCTGCCGTTCGTTCGTTCTGCCGCTGTCAGTCTGATTTACCTAACAAGACCTTAAGGAAGCTTCTGTCGGTTTGATCTGTGTGTGTTTTGCCCTTGATGAAATCATAAATCCCAGGATTTGTGTTCTTGCAATTTTGTGTTGTTTCTTTCCTGTTACATATTTGCAAGTAGAGGATGATTTTATAAAAGTACAAATTTGTGGATTAATATTCGTTTTGGTATGTGTTGTGAGATTTATTTCAGAATTTACGCTGAAAAGTTGTCTAATATCGAAAATGTTCGGGAAATTTTGCATTATTTTTTAATGTATTTTATCTTTAAACTCTCTTGCGCTGCAACATACGTGCGTAGACATATATTGTCTATCTCCCCAACCTTTGAATGGTCAATAAATATTTTGTTTAGTTTTCTTTAAGCTTATTTTTTCCCTTTATGCATTTTATCAAATGTTAACATTTTGCAGAATTATCTAGATTTTCCATTGCAATAAGTGCAGAATTTGCCCCAAAGAGTTAAAATACTTTCAGATTTTAGCTCAAGTGATTAACTGTTTTAATCTCTTTCTCTCTAGCTATTCCTGTTCTCTCTGACGGATTTTGTGGCGATTCCATAAGGAAGTTCTCCTCCGCTATTCCCTCACACCTTTCTGACAAACGGCGAATCAAGGACCACCGGAAGTCAGTGGATCCTCCTCGCCCTCTCCGGACCCCGACAGCACCTTCCCTTCTCGTTTGCGCCGGCACGGCGACCCTGAAAAGCCAAAGGGCAAGCGGCAGTGTAAGACCAAGCACCTCGGCCAACAGGAGCGCAGGATGCTGTTGCAGTCGGCCAATGAGGAGTGCCCTGAACTTAGCCCCGCCCACCAACACAAGGTAAGAGCTGCTGCACATGTCGATGTAATAACAGGTCGAGGTGCTTGTTTTATCCACACAAGAATGTCCTTTCTTTGTCTGTGTGTGCGAGGTTAACCATGCTCTTTGCTTTGGCTCGAAACCAAGCGTTCTCCCGGGCTCAGCGAGGAACCATTTAAAAACGTGTCTCCAATCACAACAATGTTAATCATTCCAATTAGGGAAGCACCGCGGGCTCTCTGGGACGGCACAACGGACACGGGAGGGGGTCATAGCGTGTGTGTTTAGAGTGCGGTTGCTTTGACCTCCTCTTGTGCTGAAAGGCAGACTCCCAGCGGAGAGACGCAACCGAGAAGGGAGGGGAGGAGTGAAGGCCGGGTCGGAATTCTGGTCTCTTTCTCTCTCCGTCAAGGAAAATGATTCCCCAGTGAACACGCTGTGCATTCTTTAAATAACACAGCCTGCGTTCTCCCTGTTGCGATCTCGCACGCAGATGTAGCGTACACACTTGTAGCCTGCGTTCTGCAGCCGAACACAAACATACACACACCTTGAGTTCATCGTTTACAGCAGACAAACACACTCGTATGAAAATATTATGTTGGTGTTTACACAATACAGTGTGTGCGGGTTTACATGAGAAGTGAGAGACATTTTCCAAATCATGACACTGGGGAGATCCTCAATTGGAAAAAAATTACTCCTATTTTTTTTTTTGCTTATATTTGCGATTAATCAATTTTGCAGTACTAAATAATAATAATTATAATATAATATTTATTAAGTAAATATGTATGATAATATTTATAATATATATTTTTCATTCTAAAAATATTTTTTCAGGGGTTGGATTAGGGGTTGAGTTAATATTGGTGTGTCTAATCTATGTGTTCTCATTCAGACGACCAAGTACATGTCAGTCGTCATATTTTGAGACGCTCATTTTCCCTGCGCTGTTACTGGGCTGGCAGATCTCTGTGTGTGTGCGTGCGGTGTGTGTGTGTTTACTCTGACAGCTGCTGCGCTCTGGAACTCCTCGGGGGTGGGTGGAGTTCCCGCCTGATCATCACCCCCCCCTTTTCCCGACCTTCAGTCTGCTCGCATGAACTTGCGGCCTACACACACACACGCACTCATCCGCTGCCCTACTGCGCTCCACAGATAGAGAACTCGCACGCGGAAGGTGGGAGAGATAAAGGGAGTGGGAGAGAGCCAAAGTCTTCCGTTGTTTCCTGTTTAACTTTCCCTGCCGGGGACACGATCGTTGACGGATCGGCGTCTGCAGCTTTCCAGCTCGCAAGAGAAAACAGAAATGTTCACAGTAGATGCACGTTGTTCTGTTAAAAATGTGTTTATGGGGAATTTGTAGTTGTGTAAATAGTCTCGGCACATTTAACTGCAGGCCAAAAATAACCTTGCTGACCATGTGGGGTGTGTGAGTGAGAAACCTTTGTTGACAGTCACACTTTTGTTCTTGGTTTATGGTGGGAAACACTGTTTCCTGCACTGTCACTGGGCTAAGTTTTCCACTACTGCTAAAAAAAATCATCCAACTATGTGGGAATAGTTACTTATGGAAGCTCGTTTCTGCCAGAGCATAAAAAATAAAGGTAATTGCTAACTTTTTTTGAAAGTTAAAATTCTGACTTTTTTTTCTTGCAATTGCGAATTTACATCTCACTTTTCCTCAGAATTTCGAGTTATGAACACAGAATTGTGAGATATAAAGTTTTTTCCCTCAGAATTGGACTTTATAGCTCGCAAATGCGAGTTTATGTCTCAGTTGCGAGAAAAGTCAGAATTTCGAATTTTGAGAAAAGATGTAAGACTTGCGAGAAAAAAAATGTCAGAATTGCGAGTTATAAAGACAGAATGTTCCCTCAGAATTTGACGTTATAGCTCACAATTGCAAGTTTATATCTCAGTTGCGAGAAAAGTTAGAATTTCGAATTTTGAGAAAAGATGTAAGACTTGCTAGAAAAATGTCAGAATTGCGAGTTATAAAGACAGAATATTGAGATAAAGTCTTTTTCCTCAGAATTGGACTTTATAGCTCGCAATTGCGAGTTTATCAGTTGCGAAAAAAGTCAGAATTTAAAATTTTGAGAAAAGATGTAAGACTTGCGTAAAAATGTCAGAATTGTGAGTTATAAAGACAGAATTGTGAGAAGTCTTTTCCCTCAGAACTGGACTTTATAGCTCGCAATTGCGAGTTTATATCTCAGTTGCGAGAAAAGTCAGAATTTCGAATTTTGAGAAAAGATGTAAGACTTGCTAGAAAAATGTCAGAATTGCGAGTTATAAAGACAGAATATTGAGATAAAGTCTTTTTCTTCAGAATTGGACTTTATAGCTCACAATTGCGAGTTTATCAGTTGCGAAAAAAGTCAGAATTTCACATTTTGAGAAAAGATGTAAGACTTGCGTAAAAATACAAAAAAATACAAAGTCTTTTCCCTCAGATCTGGACTTTATAGCTCGCAATTGCGAGTAAAGTCAGAATTTCGAATTTTGAGTAAAGATGTAAGACTTGCGAGAAAAATGTCAGAATTCCGAGTTATGAAGAAAGAATTGCGAGAGAAAAAAAGTCAGAATTGCGAATTTATATCTTACAATTGTGAGGAAAAAATGATCTTTTAATTTTTTTTATTCCATGGTGGAAACAAACTTCCATAGTAACTTCACATTTGTCAATTTTCACAGCAAAATTTTTCAACGATTTTCCAATTTTAATCTCTCGCCGATTCTGCCGCAGTGCCGACTATGAACTTGTCGCTGTGATTAATTAGCGCTCCATCTCGCCTGTCTCTTGGCACCAAGTGATTGTAGCTCTGTCACTCCTTTGTCCTCTCTCTCTTTGTACAGAGCGTCCGCCTTAACGTGTTTGTGGCGCCACATACTGTGACTTTCAACGCCTGTGTGTGAAATCCGAGGCCTTGCGATGGTGTTGCGATCTGTCATAAATGTTAAAGTGATGCATTTTTATTCCCTCCCTCCAGGTGGTGAAGCATTCCGCTCAGAAGCGGCCAGCATCTCTTTCCGATTACGAAACTTCCCCGGTCAAACCATGCCCCCCTTCTCCTGCCTACCAGCCCGCGGCACCCCCAACCCCTCCATGCGCCGTTCCGGATGCACCAGTACCTCCGGTCGCCCCCACACCTCCAGTGTCAGCGGAGCCACCAGTCAGCAGGCCCATGCCGCCCGAAGCACGCAGACTCATCGTCAACAAGAACGCAGGCGAGACTCTACTACAGCGAGCAGCGCGGCTGGGATATGAGGTAAGCGTGTATTTGCGCGTGTGCGACTCTCTCTCTTTCGCTCTCTCTCTCTGCCCTCTCCCGCTCTCTTCGCATCTCATTATTTCTGCGTGAGACTGAGTCTGACATGCGAGAGCCCCTGACAGGCACAGAGCGATCGCTTGGTGTGCGCACACACACTTTTTTCCCCCTTCTTGCGACGCTGCCTCTCGCTTCCACACACACACACACACACATACGCGCTGTCTCATCCCGTTCTCCTTTCGGCTTTTGCACTCCCACTCAAACCTTTCTCGCTCACATTCATTCCCGTGCTTTCACAGGCGCGCTTGTCCTTGCTCTTCCCTCTGTCGAACTGGAGAACCTTAACCCTTTGCATGCCATCTCTGATCTTGTAGTCAGCCTTTTTGAGTTTAATAAATGTTGGTAGTGTTTGATATTTTTGTAACACTGCAGCATTTTTAAAGACAACATGAAACCGCATTTGATTTTTTTTTTTTATAAGAAATAGTTGAACATTCTTTGGGTTTTAATTTGATTAATAATACATTTTTGATTGAAGATTACAAAAACAAACATTCTCTTTAAAATACCTTACACTGATCAATTATGGGTAATGAGACTAGCGACTTGTAATTTTATTAAAATTCAGCTTTCTTGCCTTTAAATATAATAAAGTTTTATATCTCCGCAACAGTATTATTTTAATGCAACCGGACATGCATTAGTCTCGTCCGTTAGTAGATTCCCTGCTGTTCTGGAATTCAGTTGTATTCCACAGTTCTGGAATACGGTGGTTCCGCGGGTTCTGGAATGGCGCGGCGTTCCGTGTCCAATTTGTGCAGATTAATGGGGAGCTGGATTAGTTCCGGCAGTGCGTCTGAAAGGACTGGCACGGAGAACAGGAAATGAGCGATTACTGCTGCGAGCGCATGATTTCTCTCCTTCCCCAGCCCCCCCCCCCTCCTCTCTCGCTCCGCAGCGGTGCCTTG
The DNA here is from genome assembly GCF_016745375.1 of Pimephales promelas. The sequence continues at coordinate 4,873,835 of NW_024121266.1, read as the reverse complement.
AATTCCACTGAAAGGGAAAGTTTCTTATTGCATTTTACGGAGCATTTTTATCACCGAGACAGTGGTGCTGTTCCAGAATAGAACACGCTTGTGTGGTGTCGGAATCATCAAGCTAGTTTTACGCTTGGTCTTTTTCCTGTTTTTCCCATTTGCCGCTTTCATCTTTTCTCTCGTTCTGCCTATAACACGCATCCACATGTGTCTGTGGTTTGTTTTCTCACAACTAGGGATGCCACGTTCCGTTGTGTTCCATTCCTTCCATTTTTTGTTTTGTGTGCTTGAAGTGGCCGCACACTGACACACACATCCTCACACGCACACATACGTTTGCAGTTCCCATCCCCCTACATCTCTTGTTTGCATTTCTTCACCTCCCTTTAGCTCTCACGCCAAGAGTTTTACTGCAACACACACACTCTTTCATTACACTCCGCCAGTGCTGACGTCTCGCTTGTGTTACGATGCTGCTTATTTACACTTGTGTTTGGTTGTTGCCTCCCTCTTTTATGACTCAGACAAAACTGGCCTTTGTGTGCTGATTGAAACCTATCGTTATGTGTGTGTGTGTGTATGTGTGAAAGAGCCCTATCAATCTCTCTCTCTCTCTGTCTGATTCTGCTGCGGTTGCTAGACTCTGTCGGTAATTCTGCTCTCAGGCAGAATGGCTCTTTGCCATTAAGGTCCAATCAGCGATCTGACAAGTGCTCTCCGTAATCTCCACGTTAATTAATCATTCGGCTGGAGGTGCTAAACACGCGCTGTTTTAAGCCATTAGCCGCCCGTTCCGCACACCTCCCAATCTCTCGTCGCCCAAACCAACGCCCGCCATTAGGCCCACGGAAAGAGAGGGAGGTTTTTCTGCTATTCTGACCACAAAAAAAGGTTGTTAATTCTCACAGAAAAGGAAGAATTGGCATTTTGTTGTTGATTTTACAGACAAATTTGAGATTTTTACACATGGTTTTCTTTACTAATAGATAAACTAATTGTGTTCTAATATCTATTGTTTACGAATAGCTAAACGTTGTTTTTATACAGCTAAATTATTTTTCAGTAAAGCTGTCTGTACAATTACACAACATCATGAAATTAAAATTGACAGTTTCTATATATATTTTTAAAATAATATTACAGTAGGCTATTTGTTAATGATTTGTTCGTGCACATCATTCTTTTTTTTAGTTCATTATTTAGTTAATGTGCACTCATAAGCTTTATTTAAAATAACTTGGCCTCTCCCTTTGCAAAAACATCTCTTCTCTGATGACGTACTTACTGGCACGAGGGCGGGGAAAACTGTCACTCACACGACAGCATAGCAAGTCCTTCCCTATAGCCTACATTTATTCTAGTCGGAAAAGCTAGCATTTCATTTGCGAATAGCTAAACTGTTCTTTGTTACTAGCTAAACTAACGTTGAACTAATATATAAACATTTTTTTTTTCACGAATAGCTACACTGTATACGAATAGCTCAACTATTTTAAAAACATTCATATTTATATTCTTTTTTTTACCAGCTGAATGTTCCCCCCAGATTGCAGAGCGCTAGTGTTCCGCTAGCGGTGGATTTTCTCGAACGCTTGTCGAGAGCGTGGGCTCTCGTTACCGCTGAGTCTGAGGGCTTTGTGATTTTCCCCGCTGGCGCTCGGGGTCTAATTCTGCTCTAATGGCTTTATAAATGCGCCTGGTGACATCGGTTAAAGGCGGCTGTTCTCGCGGGGCTGTGCGTGCGCCACAGATACGGTGGCCGATCCGTGCGGTGTGTGTGTCAGAGGAAGCGAGATAAAATGTAATCTTTCCCACCCCGTATTCCTCATACTCTCTCTCTCTCTCTCCTCTTACACCCTCCCCTACACCCTCCCGTCGGCCCATAGCATGTGGGGGACAGACCCACTTCCGTCCGCGTGTGTGTTTTTTTCTGTCAGTCGACAGCGGCTTGTTTTTCTAGTCCTCGTTCGTTCCGTTCCCCCTCCTGCTCTCCTGCCTCAGACAGGAAGCCGCTCTCTCTGTGTGTGTGTGTGTGTGTGTTTGTGTGTGAGAGATAAGCCGCGAGCAGAGCACTGAGCTGCCAGCGCGCTCTGTTTGTGTGTGTGTGTGTGTGTGTGTGTTAAGCCACGAGCAGCTCCGCGGCGCTGCCAGAGCTCGGAAATATGACATGACTGCTCGGCCGAACCTTTCAACACAGACCGCGGCAGCTGCTCGTTTGTGTGTGTGTGTGTGTCTCAGAGCGCGAGAGAACGAGAGTTCACACTTAAACGTGGCACTCCATCTTAGTCCCAGCGCAACAGCAGTAAACATGCAAAAGGCACGTAGTTTTGCGCGCGCTCTCGGTTCCATTTTCTCATGGGCACGCACCTTCAAAACAAACCATTCTTGGCTTGATGAAACTCCTGGGCGCCTTCAAGCGGTTCTCTGTACGTGTGTGATTGAGTCATTTTGGCTTGCATCAAGCAAGCGCGAGTGGAAAAACCTGCGTGTTTTCCACAGTTTGACTGCGTGAGCGGGTCCGCTGGCCAGGATGTGTCCGTTCAAGACCGCGTGCTAAGGGTCTTTTGATCTAGACGTTGACCGCAAAACAAAGCCTGTGACCTGAAATAACCCTGTGGAATGCATTCTCTGCAACTTAATCTGATCTAAATTCCCTCTCAGATTATTTTAAATTTGCATATTATAGAATTAAAAAAAACAGGGAATGTTTTCCTGATTGAGTAACGGTGGTATTTCATCACGTTTATTTAAAGGGACAGCTCACCTAAAAAAAAAAGAGTCCTTTCAACATTTATTTACTTATTTAAATTTGGAGAGAGAAAAAATCCTCATAGAATGAAAGTCAATTATGTTTTAGACACTTATTGACTGGATAAAAATAGAAATGTACTACGTGTGTTTAAACTATGTTCACGTGTGAGGAATGTTTGCAGTTGCAGCAGAAAGTGTGTGTTCATAGGGTCAGTGAGGCGTGTGTGTCGCACCCTGTTTTGTCACTGTCTGCTAAGCCTAAGCAAATGGCAGGATATAGACCTTCAACTCTCAGAGCGACAGCAGTTATATTTTGCAGTCTCGGCCACAGACGCCATCGGACCGCACAAAATCTGTCTGATGCATATTTCACACAAAACTGGAAAGCATTTTCCTGATTTGGCGAGTGCTAAACTGATTGGCTGACTTTATGCAACTTCCGAGACTAAAGGCACACAGGGATTTTTCAAATCAGTCAGCCTGCTGGGTTTATAGTAGCTATCACTTTTCTGGAAGAACTAGTCACTGGATTTGACGAATTGTCTTTAAGAGTTGTGTGCCCTGTTATTGTGGTAGAATCTATCTCAGGTAAACCCACCCTTAAACGGCATGTAAAAACAAACTGTGGTTTGCAATCTGCCGTTTAGTCAGAGGTCTGGCTGAGCAAGACGATATCGCATGTTCGCGCATGTACGCATTCACACTCGTCCCCACGTTCAGTGCCGTCCTGGCCGGCTGTCAGGGAAATTCCCGATCCGTTAATGATGTACTTCTTCTGCGGAGGCCACCTCAACCCTTTCCCCTCTGTTATCACAACTCCCATTCCAGCCATGATGGCTCTCTCATTTAAAACCACGCTGAGGGAGTTTCGACGCTCCATCTCCCCCCTCTGCATATCCTGCCCTTTCTTGTCGTCTTTTTTTGTCTGTCTCGCTCCCTAGCCGCTCACTTTCCAATGCAACGTGACGCCTGCTCAGTCTGAAGGCTGTTTTTTCCTGAGTTGCGTGTAAAATTAGAACATTCGTCAGCACTGTGCGTAGCCAGAGGATCATTAAGAAGCCGCTACACATTAGACTCTGAAAAACAATCCACGCAAAGCTGCCTCAATTCTATAACAGTTTATCAACTGTCTCAGAGTTTCAAACTCTTTATAAACGGTCTCCAACTTCTATCAGCCAGGATCATAATTTGACTAGAGCCTAGCAGTGACCCAGACTGGTTTCAGTTCAGGTCTGCCCTGTAAAGCTTCCCCTTCTCTTTCCTGTCTGAGCGTCTCTCTTTCTCCCAAAGCGAGCGGTAGTTCTTGCTCTTTTATTTTTTTATGATGTGGGTTGGGTTGACTTGGCTTTGAGGTTGTGGTGAAATGGTTGTACTTTGGGTTCAGTCCCGAGCTGTCCTGGCGTCTTGTTTTGTGGGATTGCCGTTGCGAAGGGGTTAAGTCTCTTGAGTGATGCATTGATTGCAGTTGTTAGCTGGGAGTCGTTTTTGCAGGGGACAACGGGGGAGGAAACGCCACAGCAAAGTGCAGTTCTCACGACAAATCTTTTTCTCGCTAGGCTGCGTGTAACACAGCTTTATTGTCTGTTTAATGTAACACTCAGCTCTCCTGCCTGCAAACACTGAGGAACTCCCTGAGGCGGGAGAGAGAGAGAAAGACTTCGCTGGAAAGGGAATGAGGCGATGGAAACATAAACGGAAATAGAGAAATTCTCTCCTGAACCGCGGCTCGCTTTCAGTAATTGAGCGTGGTTGGGGTGTGTGTGTGTTTTACCTTCCATGTGTTTTGGTCCACCTCTCCAGGCTGATGGAAGCGAACATCCGCGCTGGAGCGAGAGCTTCCCGTTTGGGCTCGTTAACGGCTCGGCGCCCCTGCTAACGGCTTGGGCTTTTTTTCAGTCATGCCGGCGGCATGCCGTATCCTGGATACGGAGCCGGCGGGAAGCGCGAGGCAGAGCTGCTGGCAGCAGCGTGGGGCAGGTCGTACCACTGTGCGACTCTGTCGAGGGAGGGGTTGAATGTGCTCTCTGAGAAGCTGCCAGAGTTGAAGTGCGAGCGCTACGCCTCCTGAATCCTAATGCCCTCATTCGTCTGAGCGCCGAGCGGACACCAGCCCTCCCCTCTCCAGCCCATCTGTGTGTGTGTGTGTGCTTGCTTGTTTTTGTTGCCACCATGCATGAGGCTCGCAGTGATGGATGAGGGAGTTCCTTTAAATCCGAGCTTGCGGAAGAACTCTCCAATTAATTCCACGAGGGCTCTCTGTAATTCTGCCCTCTTCCAGACAATGTTTTTAATCAGTGTATATGCCAATGGCGGGAAGCACAAATGGGACGATCATATTGATATCAGCTGCAATGCCAATATAAATTGCGGAAACCTCCGTAATGCTATGGTATTAGGCCTACTTCTTTTATAAACCAAACTTATGCAAAAACTGCATCCCAAATCATAGAATTCTAGGTTCTAGAAATTGTGCCAGCCCAGAACACCCTAGCAACCACATAGTAACATGCTAACGACTGCTCAGGAACTGCATGGCAACATTCTAACCAAAAATCAAAACACCTTAGCAACTGCATATCAACACCCTTAGCATGTTGTTGGGCTCTTTTGGCTTGGGTTGGTGTGCAGAGGTCTCCCCGGAGGGACCTCGGGAGTCCCAGACATTTTTAGGCACTAAAATATCTAGGAGGTGTGAAAATATGGAAAAAAGTGTTGCCAACACAAACATCCCGGCAGCCGGTTTTGCACGGGCAAGCACCGCTCACGTTTTCCCCCACCTTTCAAGTCGCTCCTACACTGCTGCTGCTTGTAGACACACACACATAGTGCCGTCTCAGGCGTCTCGTATAGAAAGTGAACAGCAGGCTTGGGGCAGGATTCGCCTGTAAAACCCCTGATACCTCACACATCAATAATCAGCTTTGGGCAAGAACTGTCTGTCTGCTCTCAGCCTGTCTCTCTCTCTGTCTCTACGCTCTTTAATGGTGTTTAATGAATTTCATTCCTCGCTGCACCATAGTAACCACTCGTCTTCTGTCTCTGTCTCTCTCTCGCTGTAGGAGGTGGTTTTGTACTGTCTGGAGAATAAAGTGTGTGACGTGAATCATCGGGATAATGCGGGTTACTGCGCGCTCCACGAGGCCTGTTCCCGTGGCTGGCTCTCCATCGTACAGCACTTACTGGAGCACGGGGCCGACATCAACTGCAGCGCACAGGACGGCACCAGGTAAACGCATGCGTGATGTCACCTACATAAATTAGGCGAAACAATGCTGGATTGGTTTCCATGACTTCCTGAGAATGTGTGTGCCGATGCAGCGCTGGTAATTACACATGCGCACATGTGCTGACGCGCGCACACTCAATGTCAGTAATTATATGTTTGGTAATAATGGCTTTACAACAACAGAAGAGGCCGAGAATCTTAGCTTGGATAATTACCGCAAGAAGAGCAGATTAGGCGTGTGAGATCCCTGTCTTCGCCATACACTTAAAAATCCAATTTCATTTAGCGTTCCGATTCCTGACGGAAAGATGAATGACAGTGACAGGTTTTAATGACTGTTTTATTGGGCAGTGCCAGCTGATAAAATTAAGGTAATTATGGACAAGTGAAGTAACTGAACTATTTAAGGAAAAAAAAAAAAAAATCTCACTTAAGAAAGTGAAACTGAAAAATGAAGTTTTGGTAAATACATTTTTGGAATTTAAAGCCATCAGCAGGTGGATTATGTTTAAAAGACAATGAATTTTTAATAATAAACAATTTGCCAGTGAACATTATATATATTATTATATATTCTACTTTTCTACTTGTCATGATCCCATCAAATTCTGATGGATAAATTAGATGAATTGCATTATAAATGTATTGTTGTGGTTATTTGTTTGTGAAGTAAATTATCTGATCTGTCTTCTAACAGGCCTCTCCATGATGCTGTGGAAAACGATCATCTAGATGTGGTCCGACTGTTGCTGTCATATGGCGCCGATCCGACATTAGCCACCTACTCGGGCCGTGGTTTGCTAAAGATGACCCACAGCGACATAATGGAGTGTTTTTTGTCTGGTAAGAGAGCGTTGTTCCTCTCTTCCACCTCTATTCCCAGAATTTCCCTCCTGTAGGAGCGGAGGGTTCAGCTCCGCTTGGCTATCTGGTTACTAAGCAACAGCTGGAGCGGAGGAGAAGCCTTTAGCTCCTGCAAATCAGCTTTCCCTGAAAGGAGATTATGTGTATGTGTGTGTTTGTCCGTGCGCGCGTCTTTATTCGGTCTTGTGTGCCGTGTCTTTTGAAGGGTGTGTGGGGCTTGTCTCGCGCAACAATATTTGGAACCATAATCTGGTCCTAATCTGGATCCATACAGCCATCTAAGATTAAAATGGAGTATCATTTTTATGGATTTAGAACAAAAAAAGCTTTTGACATCATTTTGACCCCTTGATTTTAACCGGCTTGACGTGTTGTTTTCCCCACTGGTGGTTGCTTGAAGTTTAAGAGCTTTGTAAATCCAATCAAAGTACATTCTTCGTTTCAAGAAAACACCCGGAAGCTTGATGGGAGACTTTATTTGTGTATCTGCGACTTTTGGGGGAAAGTGCGGTGTGATTTAAAGAAATTCAAGTTTTAGAAAGCTTGATCTTGCATGAATTATATTTAAAGCTACAATGTGTCATTTCTGCACTACTAGCAGATCCAGACAGAATTGAAACTTGTCGTCATAGCAAACACTCCACCATTGGTCGGACAAATCCCTTCCCTAACTTGCCATTGGTTGGAACATTGCTCTGATGTCAAGCCACTCGAACAATCAAAGAAATTGCATTGTTTGGTTTCATATTAAATGCTTCGAATTTAATGCTATAGGCTAAACATGTTACTTTCGCTTTTAAAGTTGAGAATAATTGTTCTTTTAAAGAGTTGTTTATACCATCAGATTTTATTGTTAATGGAGCGTTGACCTTGTCATTGCGCCTTTCGTTGCCCGTTGTGTAGGGAGGTAAAGTTTTAATGCTCAAGGTTAGACGTTCACATGGAAAGAGACAAGCTGTGCTCCGGGTGCATGTGAAGATGGCATCGCAGGAGACGTGGCATTTAGCGAGACGGCCTTTCCTGTGTTTGTGTTAACACTGACCCCTCTCGCCTGAGCACAGCTGCACTGTGACGGTCTCTCTCTCTCTTTCAGTGACACTGGTCAGGGTTTTTGAGGCATGGCTTGATTAATGGTCTGAAAGTTTCAAGCTGAACTAGAGGGCATTGCGAAGCAATTTGTACACAGCCGCCATTTGTTCTTGACTGCAGTCGCAAGTTCACCTCCAAAGCCGTCTTAATATGTACGTGTGTGTGTGTGTGTGTGTGTGTGTGGATTAGCTTCAGGGCTGCCAGTTAAAGGGCAGCTCAGTCACATGGCGGAGGTTCACACTGACTGGCTGCGTGTGTGTTTGATTATGCATGAGTTCGTGAGGCAGGAAAGAACTCGGCCTGGAAGCGCAGAGCAGAATATTGTGTGTGTGTGTGTGTGTAAATCAGCAGGCTTGTCCCGTTCTGCTGTCTGCGGCACTGATTTAAAGACCCTCCCCAAATTTGTTTTCCCTCTGTGGGAGCCTTCTAATCAACCGCCCTCTCTCGCTCTTTCTCTGGGTGGAATTGTTAATGGCTGCACTGGCAAACGCGGCTCCCGTCACCGCTGGCTGTGCTTCGCCGTGCCAAGTGGAATCTGACATTCTGCAAACGTTGTGTGGTTGCACGCTCAAAGTCTCTGCATTCTATAGGAGGAAATTGTCATAGTTGCTTGCTCAATGTGATCTGTTTAGCATTTGCATGGTATCAGTAACTGTATCAGTATCAGTATTCATATTGTATCTGCCGAATAGTAGTACTTTTGTCTACTGCCTATTTGTTTCGTTGTTTGGTAAATGTAGTTTATTTAATGATATTTGATTTAGGTTTATTTATTTAAACATCCACTTTTTTAATCTTAGCAATTCTTTTAAATGAACTGCATTTCGTGCTACTTCGTTTTACAATATTTAAATATTTATCATGTGTCAATTGTATTTTTCAATTAATTTAAATATATTTTAAATTAATAATATATAATATATATAATTTTTTTATTCGTTGGCTGTTTAGCATGAATTCTACATCTGAAGCTACTATATTGAGTTCTTTTTCGCTGCTTATGGGCTATATGCACGCATAAGTTCCGCATTTGACGCAAGGATGCTCGTCCATTTCCGGTTGTGTAGATTAAAGCGGAGGAGAACCGAGGAAAACGGGATTATGGCAGAGTCTTCAAAATTTACTGTCCTCCCGTCTTTGAAACGAAACATACATACGTTTAGATGTAATTTTATGTATAGTTATGTTTATTTAATATAATTTTAAAAAGAAGCATAAACACAACGAGGGGTGTCTGTTTTATCTGTTTTTGTGACTAACGTTTCTTTATTATAACCATGGACTATAAAATTCAATATAAATTCTCGGTATTGCATTGGACTCTACGATCGGCGGAAGTTATCGAGCATTCTTAATCCTTCACCGGAAATACCGCCGTGCATAGAGCCCATTGGTCTCAAAATAAAGTCAAAATGCTATTCTTTGGGGATTATTCATGTAAACACATCATGCATGTTATATTTTAGTGATCATAAAGAGTTGATAAAAAACGTACCACTATAATGGATCTGTGCATCAGGTCTTAAAGTGACAGCAGCTTAAATTACCTGCTTCCAAATTATCACATCATATAAAAATGATCTATATGGCAGTTTTTTCATCTATATGGCAGTTTTTTTCCAATGTTTTCGATATCAAAATTGTGGCCAGTGAAAATGCTGAGTGGCTAGGAGCTTTGGAAAACCAGTAGCCAAAATGGCTGCTGAGCAAAAAGGTTCATGTCAAGCCCTGGCGTCCGCTTATGCTAATATTAGCTTGAATTTTAGATTGCTAATATTATAAATCTATACTACTTGCGCATATCCAAAACCATAATGGTTTTTGTCTATTATGTGGTGGGGGAAAAAAAAATCAGCTGTCAGTATCTGCCAAGATTTCTGTATTAGCAGCTTCCTGTTTACATCACTAATGGTCTCGCTCTCTCTTTCTCACTCTAGATTACTTTGCCGACCTGCAGGGCAGAGTGGACGATGACCCTGGCGTGTACTGGGAGTTTTACGGCAGCGCAGTGTGCGGTGAGTACCACTTTCACACTCGAACACACACATTCGCACACTCCCACACTAAGAAACAATGGAAAAAAGAAAAGAATCATGCAGATAGACAGACAGACAGAGACTGGTAAACACCTGAAGGTAAATCTCTGTGTGAATCATCAATGTTTGTAGACGGTCATTGATCTAAAATTGAAAAAACAGCCGCCATGTGTGCTTCTCCCTCTCTGATGTTCGCTTGAAAGAATTTATATAAAAATCCCCATGCGCTGGGTGGTGGGGTCGGCACCATGGGGGCAAAAATAGATGGCGGCATTTTTTTATTGCTCTTTTTTTAAATGAATTCTAGCTGCGTAGCGAGAGTTCCCCTGGCTGCCATATATCAGCAGATCGCGCTGTGTGTGTGAGCGGGCCCATCTCCAGCTGGCCAAAAACAAACCCACTGCTACTGCACATTTTCCCTTGGATTCCTGGAATAACAAAGCCGGGAGAGAAGGGGGGGTGTGGAAGGGAGCTGCGCGGCTATTTTTGGGAGCTCTGCGCCGCCTCGGAAAAACCCAAAGCGTAACAGAAAGGGGTAGAGGCGCCTGTTTCGCTCCGAGCCGTACGCTGTGCCACTGGCGTGCACAAATGAGTGAAGTGGCTGCACATGCGGCTCTTCCCGCAGTGCCGCTTAATGGAAGAGAGAGCAAATAGGAGAACGCGTTCAGAGAGCGACGCATCAAAAGCATGTCCCGGCGTGAATCCGACAGGGAGAGGGAGGGCGGGAAGGGAATTTTAAAGGGATATCATGGGAGTGTAATCTATTCGTACCTCTCATTAACACTCGCAAGAGTTTGTGTCATTCCATAATTCACACCTTGTCTCTCTTACTTTACAGAGGCTGCTGATGACTCGTCTGGTTACGATATCTTGGCCAACCCACCTGGACCCGGCGAAGACGAGGACGAACAGAGAGAAGTTTTCGAATTCGAGTTCTCCGATCGACCGCTGTTGCCGTGCTATAACATCCAGGTGTCTCTCTCACAGGGGTAAGAGCCTTAAACCTCTGTCTTGACTGATATTTGTCTACAACTACTTTTATTTAGCACAAAAACAGTTCTTCTAATGTAATAGATAGTGGGAAAGTGTACATCATTGATCAGGTTAGAATACTGAGAATGGCCAAATATTGGAAATGTGGAATTCTGTTATAGGTTGGGAAACGCTGCATTAGATGATCATCGAATGTGCAAAGCCGTCCCTGACAGTAACATAGTATCGACCCAGATCCGGGCCACATCTGGTACATGTGGATTCAACGCTTACCAGATGTGAGCCTGAGCTGGGCCGACACTGTTGCTGCCTTGGGATTCTTGCAATTCATCAATAGAGATGTTTCGTCAAAATCTGATCGTGACTAGACGATTATTGGTTGCGTAATAGTTGAGTTGGCTTTGACCTGGATGACAGGTGTTTCACTTAAAAGCGCACCACTTCGGAGCACGGAGACTGACGTTAGTCTAGCGTTAGCGGAGACGTGAGGCCTGTCGCACTTAAACAGAGCGAGGACAGCAAAAGCACGCACGAGAGAGAGAGAGAGACAGTCTAGTGACACGCTGCTAAACAGACACAGCTAATTACCTCCCACACAGGCTCTCGCTCTGCCGTTACCGCGCTCCGCTCTCTCTCTCTCTCACCACCCCTCCCTTCCTCCCTCCCTCGCTCGCTTGCTGTCTCGCTCCCAGGCTCAGCTGCCGCGCTCACTGTTGTGTATAATCTTCAGTCTGCGCTTGTCTCTGGCCTCCCCCTCCCCCATTCTCATTCGCCCTCGTTCGCTCGCTCTTTCGCTCGGCGCGGCTGGCTGATGCAGTATTAATGGCTTTCTGCTCTCCTCACATTTCCTCCCCCCTCTCGCTTGCCCTCTCTCCCTCTCTCTCTTTTCCCTCTCCCACTCCATTCAGCGCTCCGCAAGAGCCACAGACCGCCTCAAGTGCCATCGATTGAGCGCTGCCTGTTACTGCTTTCCCCGCTGTGTATGTGTGTGCGCGTCTGACAGGCACGGCCTATGGTCTTTGTGTGTGTGTGTGTGTGTGTAGCCCATTGTGTTTCTAGGCGAGCGAAGGCCTTGAGAATCTTTGTGTAATTTTGTCTAATTATGTGAATGTGTGTCTGCGCAGAGGCGAGTGCTTGACAAGGTGTATGTGCACATACTTTTTTGTGTCTTCCGTTTGGTGTTTCTAACTTTGTGCATGTGCTCTGACACATTCAGCCTTGGCGCTCACGTGTACACTCTAAGTTCACGCCTACTTTGAACATTATGTAAAATATTATTTTCAGTATACTTTTGATGAAGTTTAAAAACTAAAATAATACCTGAAAATAAATGTGTAGCTTTTCATGCGTTTTAGCCGTTCGTTTACACGACAACGTTGTTTTGGGCGCCGAAAAACGCAAAAAACAACAACAAATGGAATCTCTGAAGATGATGATGTCATGCACAGGTGTATTGTTTGTTCAGTCAATAGTGTTTCATTGCCATTTAATGGCCTGACACAGCAGAAAACAGTGCTTTAGTCGTTTTCGTGGATCCGATCCGTTTTAAGCATATCGTTGTTGTGTAAACGTACCCTTAGTATGCATTGAATAAAAAAGCTAAAACATAAAACAAAATGATTCTTTCCATTCTCTGAAGTACCACTAACTAGACATCGTAATGCTACCGTGAAAACCTTGAAGTTCGCACATACTTTGCACATCATTTCATCTGTTTGCAATATCCTATAAATAAAAAAGGCTAAAACATACAATAAAAACGATTTTATTTCTTTTCACTGAAGTGGCGCCAAAATAGCCAACACAATGCTTGCATTAACCTTGACGCTGGATGTTCAGACTTAGCGCATCATTTAATCTCTTCTTTCTAGCATGCTTTCAATAAAAAAAGGTCCAAACATAAAAATAAAATCTGATTTTTTTTCCATTCTCTAAAGTGGCACAAACTTTCCGCCACAATGTTAGGGTGAAAACCTTGACAATGCGAGTTTGCGCCTACTTTGTGCATAATTTCAACATGCCAGCATGACTTTCGCGTAAACATACACGCCACTTTCAAGTCAAGTGTCGTGTTACCTATACGCATTTTGAGCTATCCGTGTGTATGGCTACACCGTTAAATGTCCGAGTGATTACGCGTGTATGTACATGCCGTTAAATGTCCGAGAGAAACGAAGCAAAATTTACATCTACGTCTGGGGAGCGAAATTTTTTTCCTAGGATGGTAGGGGAAGACTTATAAAGGGTATTAAACCCCAGTGACGGGTAGGTTTAGGGACGGGTTTGGGGTAGGTCATATATTTATACAGTAATGTAACGTTAAGTCAACAGCGTTCATAAACACGCTGAAAAGCAATTATGCGTGTTGATAGCACACCAAAAATGGAAGTACGAATTGGCGAATCGCCATTTCATGAGATCAGTCTGATCATTTCATCGAGTTTTAGTATGCTATAAATAAAAATAAAAATTTAAATAACCTATTTGTCCTTTCTCTGAAGTAGTGCTCTTGCTCTTTTTTCTAGCTAATTAATCTTTCTCTCATTCCTTTTCTCAGACCTAGAAACTGGTTGCTGCTCTCGGATGTCCTCAAGCGCCTAAAGATGTCTGCCAGAACTTTTCGCGCCACATTCACACACATCGAGGTAGTGACGATAGCCGAGGCGGAATTCTACAAGCAGGCGTCTCTGAGTCAGCTGTTCTCCTGTCCCGAGGAGCTCGAGGGATTCTTGCCAGACAGCAAGGAACTGTTGGATCTGGTGGAAATCAGTGCCGAACTGGTGGCGCTGCTGGGGTCATCGCTCGAATGCTTGGACAACCGCTGGGAGCCAGCATCCAGACTTCGCTCGTGAGCCTCTGCACATGCTCTCGACTCTCGGACAGACCCTTAGAGAGCCATGGAGGACTATATGCAGAGGGAAAGGATATTTCAATGCGGTTCTCGACATTTCAAGGAACTTCTGGACTGGTTGCCAAAGGCGAAATTCGATCCCTGTGCAGCTGATCTTTTTGTTTGGCTTCGAGAAGATTTTGGATCTTCTCGACATCTCTTACACCCTGCTCGCATACTAATTCTCCTGGTGACGATGCAAACCTGTACATAGTGTACATTCTGCAGAAATCGAAAGAGAACGGACCTGAGGTTTGGACTGCTATCTCTGGCTAACTATGAGATATGAAGCCATTCTCGCTACGAGGATCTCTTTCGTTTAAAAGAGATGTTTTCTAAATAGGAATATAAGTATATATACAGTCACTGTATTTTATTTGTGTGTATTATATATAGATATAAATATATATATATAAATATAAATAAATATATATATATATGCGCTGCCTTTTTTGTCTTGTTTAGTCAGGTCTTTATTTTATAATTGGAGTTATGATGTTGTAAATACCTAATCTGCTTGGATCGGGGGTTTTAATCGTGATGTCAACGTTAGAGGATCTACAGAGGCCGGAAGCGCCTTCGGTTCGTCAAGAGTTCATTAGCGCACTTCGTCACTTGACCGGAGTAGACGTTTTTATAGTGTTGACCAGTAACCAGTGTGGGATTTTTTTGGTCTCCCGTGTTAAACTCTAATCTACAAAGCTGTTTCGTACCCTGTACGCAAGCTGTTGCTTTGACTAAGTCACTTATTTATGAGTAGAAATTAAGATATTTTAATGTGGCTTTTCTTTGTAAAATATTAAAGTAAATGTAAAATACTAATCTGACGCTTTGTTAGGCAGAGACATGCTTGAACTTGTAAATAATGGGTTGACTATTTCAGTAACTTGTTTCTGAAGTGTTGTTGTTTTTTTGTTTGTTTTTTTTGGAGAAGTGATCGGACTTTGTAATTACATACGCTATCATTTGTATTTATATTTTACCAAAAAAAGTTCCTTTAAATAAATGGCAATAAAAGATTGTGTACATCTTGTGGTTTTCTTATATTTTTAGTTAATATGACAAAAATCGTCCATATTCACTTTCTGGTCTTGTTGTCCCTGATTTATTACTGCACATTATTTCAAAAATCATGTATAAAACTTTAGTTGATTTGTTTTTTTTTTTCTGAAAAATGTCACATTACAGAAGTAAAAAAGGGTTGGGAATGCCGTTTCATGTTGTCAGACTGAACTGAGCATGGGATTATAGGGCTCCTCCGATTAATTCATGCCCAAACAGATTATTAAACCTCCATGTTTATCACTATAATCAGGGATTAAGGCCTACATTCCATAGCAACGTTTCTGCCATCAGATAAGCCCCGTACAACTGGGAGAGAGACGGCCACATCCTGAGCTGCTGGACAAAACAGGAAATCAAGAGTTGCCGGAAATTAGAGGCCTCGGGCAGGAGTGAGGGAGGCTTTTATTGGTCTGATGGCAATACAGACATTATGTGCTTGGTTAACGTTCCTCAATTTTAATGCACTTGTCACACTTTCTTTTTTTTGTCTTAATAACCCCTGTAAACTTGAATCTCCTGTTTGTTTTAAAGGAATGGTTTTCCAAAAGGAGACGAGGCAAGCGAGGCTCAAACTAGTCAAATGACTTGTAACATAACATAATGTATATTCACAAGCATTTTTATAACGGCACAAAGTCTCTGCTCATTAGCCTACTAAACTGACCAATCCAAAATGGATATTCAAATGACTTTGAGTCCTAAATCCTGGCGATCATATAACTATGCCATAGACTGTACAAAAAATACGTCTATATGCGCATCTCTCGCAAGCACCTTTCTGAAACCTAAAACTACAATGCGTCTTCAGGAAGTCCACGAGACCATTAAAGGAGTAGTTCACTTTTAAAAACACTTTTGCTGATAATTTATTCACCCCCATGTCATCCAAGATGTCCATGTCTTTCTTTTTTCAGTCGAAAAGAAATTAAGGTTTTTGATGAAAACATTCCAGGATTTTCTCCATATAATGGACTTCAATGGGAACCAAATGGTTCAAGGTCCAAATGAGAGTTTCAGTGAAGCTTCAAAGGGCTTTAAACGACACCAGACGATGAATAAGGGTCTTATCTAGGACCCTTCGAGTCATGACTCGAAAAAAGTTTCGTTCATTTTGATGAACGAGTTTGAACAGGAGAGTCACGAACGCTCATCACAGAACAGAGCAGGGCGAGCATTTGTGCTTATAAAACTTAAACTTTTATTTATTTTTTAGATGACCGATCGTTTCGCTTGATACGACCCTTACTCATCGTCTGGTGTCATTTAAAGCCCTTTGAAGCTGCAATGAAACTCTCATTTGGACCTTGAACCGTTTGGTTCCCATTGAAGTCCATTATATGGAGAAAATCCTGGAACATTTTCATCAAAAAGCTTAATTTCTTTTTGACTGAAGAAAGAAAGACATGGACGTCTTGGATGACATGGGGGTGAGTAAATTATCAGCAAAAGTTTTTTTAAAAGTGAACTACTCCTTTAAGAGGCTGAAGACGGTTACATGAAATTGGCCTTTTCCTGCGTATAACCAAATCAAGCCAATCAGCTTTCAGTACGTCATCAAGTGTGCTTTTGGACACCAGGTGAAGAAAAAAGAAGAGTAGACAATATTGTTCGATGAAATCCAAAATAATGAAGCATCGTCTTCGCTGAGGTAACGTTAGGTGTTAGGAATGGGGCTACGTGTACGTTTATATCATGTTCATATAGGCTACATGTTGTGCCCAACTTTTTCAGTTGGTTTGAATTGGGTGTTGTGTTGGTGACCTGAGAGATTATCAAGATTATTCTAAAATGTCAGGGTTAATGTTACCATCCGTTATAATTATTGACAAACATAAAAAAAATCAATGTTGGGTTGCTTATTAGATCAATATACGTTCAGCCTCTATAGCCAAAATGTATAATGCTGTCATTTACTCCCTTGTGGCTCTCAAACCAAAATGCTGTTTCTTCTGTGGGCCACAAAATATGTTTCAAAGAATCTTGACAAATGTTTCAGTAATTTCCGTCATATTCACCAACTAATATGGTTATAAATCAACTTCAAAATCGTGACTATGGACTGTCATTATCATTGTATGGAAAATCTCGCTAGATAATTAAAAAAAATCTTCTGTTTTCCAAAAACAAGTGATGTTTTTCTTTTCTTGTTTGGGTGAATTATTGTTGTGAGGCAGAGGATGGTAATAGGATGGTCAGTCTATTTTCGAATGGGATTGTTCAACTGGTTAAATTTGAGAGGTGTTAATTACACACGAAGGACTTTATTTTTACTTTTCGCGTTTCTAAGTAGTCACGATCATTTTTTACACAATCTGATGAAGCGATTAATAACATGGTCAACATGTTTACACCGGACCTGTTTTTTATTGTTGTTGTTGTGGTTAAGAGCTAGGCTAAAACACTAAGCCAATGCAATGTGCAGTACTGGGGCAGTGACAAACAGTAATATTAACGTAGCCTATTAAAACAATGCAACCTAATATAGGATCATCATCACACAAAAAAATGGTTGGCGCTGGACTAAGACTCTTACATTTATATATATTATATATATATATATATATATATATATATATATGAAGAGTTCAGATGCAAAAGCCCCTAAATGCCATTTGAAATTTTCTTCTGTAATGATGATTTTTATCAAACTTGTATATTTAAGTTCAGTAATGTCACTTAAATGGCAATGATAATTACCTATTAATTGTTATTTAAGTGACATTACTGAACTTAAATATACAAGTTTGATAAAAATCATCATTAAAGAAGAAAATTTCAAATGGCACTTAGAGGCTTTTGCATCTGAACTCTTCATATATATATATATATATATATATAAACATTGTGTTTGTAAATAAACACGAAAATAGAAATGACTGAACATATCAGTGACTTATTGGCCATTTCTATAGCTCTCTGGGGTGCCAAATGTTGCGTGTAACATAATTGTAGGAGCTGTCCGCAGTCCTACAGTTGTTACAGTGTCACAGAGCCACATACGGCAGAGCGCTGCGGAAGCTGGACCGCAGGAAAGAAATGTGGCCATCTAATTAAAAAACAATTAAATTACATTAGGCTTGGTAATTACACCCTCCCCCTTCCCCGGGTTCCGTGTTACGACGGTTAATCCGCTCTTTATCTATTAGTCAGAGCTGTGACATTGACGGAACTCGGCTATCAGAGCGCGCGGAGAGAGACAGATGCGTCCTCCTCACACACACACCTCGTGAACACTGACGACGACTGACAAGAAACTTGTTTATTTCTTATTTTCTGATATAAATTATTTTATTCACAAATATTGTGTTTGAATTGTTATGAGTTTAACAGCAATTATGTTATACATTTAATTGGATTAGGTTTTTAATATATTTTATTTTA
Source organism: Pimephales promelas (assembly GCF_016745375.1). Next base: position 4,855,549 of record NW_024121266.1, on the reverse strand, counting down.
TTTATTTAGTCTGAATTTGAATTGTGCGTTCTTGTGGTGACAACAAACCTCAGATAGTTAATATGAAATAGGATGTATTAAAAATATCGACTATTTTACTATATCGATAAACGAGATTCTTCAATATGTTAATCTGCTATGATACTAAGAAACTTGAAAGAGAAAACTAACCGTAGTTCACACTTTTGCCGGTTATAGTGCCTCTTGTGGAAGCGTAGTGTACTTGCTGTAACTAATTAGTCAACTTGCTTTTGACGTAACCATAACATGTAATCCAACGGGTTTTAATCAAAACACATGGGAAAAATTAATTTACAATTCAGACATCGATTATATACATTTTTTATTCCTTGTAAAATTGTACAGCAGTGGATTTCTAATGAAAATGAAGTAGGCTACATTTCACTTTTTTGTTTTCATTTTCCTAGTCTAGCTGAAGCTGTCGACATGCTTATTATATTCTCAATTGCAAGTATGTGCTCTGCAAATTTGTCACATTTTGAACACTTGTTTTTTTTGCGGAAAATCGCAAACTCAATTAAAATGTATTTAGGTGTCCAAAATCACCCATACTTGGTTACCCATTACATACTTGCTTCTTGGCCAGTCTAGTGCAGTGTAGACTCATGCATAGAAGATATGCCAAAAAGCAAGTAATGGGTAACTAAGTATGGGTGATTTTGGACACCTAAACAACATCCTTATTTTCCACAACAATATCTGAAGGCCACCCAACCCACAATTTCTACCCAATTAATAGAGCTTGGAAAAACTAGAAAGTTGTATCCATCATAAAAATAATAATTGACTTTTAGCTGTTTTATCCTATTTTAACGCTTTAAGTCATCTTGAGGCCCCGGCCCCCTGGTTAAGAACCACTGGTCTGATATATGGTCCAGACAAACTACATCCGTGTCGCTGTTCCCTGCCATTTATTTAGACTCAAGAGTCCACTGGAATGCACACTTCAGAATCTCAACTGAAGTCATCTGGGTGTGTTCATATAAAGGCTACGTACAACTCATTAATATAACTATATGTATACTATACCTCTTAGATAAGTAGGCATATTCAGTGCATTGTAAACGATGTCTGTCAGCCTCAAGCAGAGAGCTGGGAAGGGTGTGTTTTAATCCAGGGGCAGACTGGGCATCCACTTTATTGCAGCTGTCGGAAGGTTTTGTGTGTGTGTGTTCCAAGGGTCAATGCTGTGCCCATCTCTGAGAGGGGTTTGGCGTGGACACGCACATTTCTGGTTCGAGGGCAGGCAGGAAAAACGCTCTCTGGCGGATTAGGTAACCTCTACACTAATTAATTCTGCGAAGGGCCTTTCAGAGCGCCGCATGCAGCTCTCAGAGAGAGAGAGAGGGAGCGTGCGAGCGAGCGAGGGAGGCAGGCTGAAAGGATTGCATTATTCTGCGCTGCGAAAGGAAATCAGAGAGCGCCGGTCTCTCGGGGCCTCGGCGGCGCGCTCTAATAGCTCAGCGCGATCTCTGCTAGGATATTGCTGCCCTCGAGTGTGTGTGCGTGCCAGCAAGTGGGGGGCTGGTGAGTGTGTATGGTGATATTTTTAGGGAATACACAAAGGATACGCATATGAGGATAAGAGAATACGCAAAGAATGAGATACGGTTGACATTTTTGGATGTGGTTTGTAGTTTGAGAAGGGCTGGGAATCGAAATTGGAGAAAATATACTGGAAACGAACGATTTTCATGGCATTCGTTTCTGTTAACGGCTCTTGAAAGCCTACGTTTTTTTTTCCCCAGCGGTTATCCACAGCAGAAAGGCAAATAAAATGTTTCAGCTCTCAGTTTGAATTGAGTTTGATTAGAGAAAGACAATAAATGGACAATGCACCTGCACGACCGTTGATTCCCGATTTGCCAACAAACGACTCTTATGAACCATTTTTCGTTTTTGGATTCATAACTCCTATCACTTGTCAAACTCAAAACCAAAACGATATGCGTGTTTAAAGATGAAGTGTGTAATTTTTGCTGCTATTCAACAGCTGAATAGCAAAAATATTGACTGATAAACAACATAGTCCTGGCCTAAACTCACGCCATTGGTTCATCTGTTGTTGTGTCAGGCTGGTCAGTTGCATGTCAATGAAATTTTCGATCGTGTAGGCGCTCTCCGGTAGGTTACTGTGATCTTGCCATCTGTCTGTGCAGTCAGACGCTGGCAACAGCCGTGGCTTGAAGGCGTGAGCAGTGGCGAGCTGGAACAAGGACGCGGGCACGCGGCCAAAGCGAGAGAGAGAGAACACACGCTATTCGAGTCTCAGGTTGCAGGAAACTCTCTGAGCGCTGCGACGCCTCCAGCAGCAGTTATAAATCAGGCCTCGCCACAAACACACGCACACTGCAAGATCCACCTGTACGTCATTATAGATCACTCAATTATCTTACACATGTGGATAGGGACATTCACAGCGTTATAATATGACCTCTTAAATAGAGGACGCATGAAAATGCTTGGATGTCAACACAGTTTTATGTCCTGTGTTGATATACTTCCTGTTGAAACAGGAAGTTTGGGCGGGGCACTTTGAAACGCTCATGACTATTTCCTTTGAATATAAACATAAGTTACATCACAGCCATGAAGCATGAGTTATTTTATTATATATAAATATGTAATATGGGGAGGGACATTCTCATTCAAGAGAGCTCTTGATTGGATGAAAATGTGTGTAGAGCGGGATGATGTCATCAATATTTTTTTCCTAATTTTCTAGGAAGTGAAAGACTGTAAATTATAAATGTGTGTAGATTTAAAAAAAAAAAAAAAGTTTAATAAACTTAATAAAAGGTGACAGATTCCAGACAAATGTTTTTTGAACCGCAGAGTCCAAGCACATTTGGCTATCGACAAATCTGAGCACACGCTCCAATTTCATGCTCTTGAGCACGCACACGCCATCTAATTACTCCACTGGAATGTTAGCCGACCTTTCCGGGCTGCGCCGGTTTAAAAAGATTTGTGTCGTCCTTACAGTCATCCCACGAGGGAGAGAAAATCTCGTTTCTGGTTTTGCCCGTGTAGTTTTATTCTCGCTCCCCGAGCGGTTTGTGTGTGCACAGGCGCGTTTACGATTAGTATGTGTGTGAATGTGCGTCAGGGGCAGCAACCTTGAGACCGCGTCTATAAACACGGTCATGTGGGCCGTCTGAAGGAGCCACTGGCGCAATCTCAGCTGCTCTCAGATGAATACAAGCCAGAAGGAGGGGGAGAGGTAGCAGATGTGTATTCCGTCGTCCTCTTGCTATCACAACAACCTCTCATGTCTCTGGCCTTGCTCGTCTTGTATTGTCACGTTAGAGTTTAAGGAGAACTTTGAACTCAAAGTTGTTGGGCTCTATCTTGCACGCGGCGCAAATGACTTTATACACTGATGCATTTATCATTCTTATTTTGCACGCACGCAAAGCGTGTTTTTTCCCTCCACAGACGCACGTCGGTAAACTAGGAAATGAACTTGCGCTCCCTGGGCGGGTTGGCACAAAAAGGAGGCGTGTGTTGGCGCAAACAATTCCTAGTGCTATTTTGCAGTTCCAGAAAACAATTGCACGAATGACCAGAAAAAAACTGGTGCGCCTGTTTGGCCATAATACAACGAGCATTGAACAACGCGCATACACTGTAGATGATTCTCTCAGCTACACAGATGCATTTTACTTTTTGCAAATGATACCTTATTATAAGACAAAATACATAAACATGAGGGAAATCATTGTTGTGTCCATGATGATGGGAAAAATAGGCATAAAACTTACACATTTACCCAAGTTATTATATGCATGTTTAACCGAAGCTAATTTGGGTGGGTTTGTCCCATCCCCAATGTCCCTTCTCTTTCTTTTACGACCCTGACGAGAACATTGATCTCCTCGGCTGTGAACCAATTGTGAAATGCGTCTGGTAAATGCGCTGTTAAAATAGAATTGCGCCATGGAACAAGCGCACCTCGTTCATCACGCTCTTAAAGGGAATGTGATATGACGCTCTTATTGGTTTATTTCCGTTACGCCCAAACCACACTTATGAATAATGAAGCTACTCCAGAACAACCCCTTTAAGATTTGCGCCAGGCGCAAGAGGCATTTATCCCGCCGGGAAAATAGCAACAGCACCGGGATCCGCCCACAAAGTTACTTGCGCTTTGACACTTGCATTTTAGATCGTTAAAATAGGGCCCGTTGTGTTCAAACTATGCTGCTCTGCAACAACAGCCCATACACAACATCCAAAATAAAGCTATTCAGAATTCATATCTTTAAGTGTTGTTTTTAAATTTGGTAGAAAAGAGAAAACGGGAGAACACTATAGAGACCAGAATATCATCGACCATGCAAATTAGTCGATTTGCAATTTTTTAGTCTACGTGCCGTTTTCCTATTGACGGCTCAATCCACGCGTTATGCGCGAATACAATGCAGACTCACTCTCGCTAGTATCCAAAGTAAATCATCAACAATGTCATCCCTTACATGGCGTTTTATTTAACTAAATACATCATAATCAGCTACAACGCATGTGCAGGTCACTTTACTTCCTGAATTGGAAACAGGACCCGGGATTGATACCGGAAAGCGAGCTATGTGAACAAAAGCCAGGACCAATTCCGTAAGGGGTGTGTCATAGTGATGACGCTCGTGCCATCGCGCGACTCTGTTGCTCTTAGTAGAAAGTTTGTGTTCGTCAACAACAAAGAAAGGACGAACAAATGTCTGCAAACTGGAACGAAGCAGAGACCAGGAGCTCCTCACTGAAGCTGAGACTGTTCACCAGCTTTGTGGAACGGTATGCGCGTGTACATATTTTCGACGCGTCTCATCCTGACGTCATGTGTCTTTCCGGGATCTTTCCGGGTTGTGTGTGAACACACTCACAGATCCCAGCAAATCACTGGCAGTGTGAATGAACCGAAATCAAACAATCCCCGGACGAATGCCGGGTCACAGTATCCGTGTATTTTCCGGAATCTCTGTGTGAATGGGGCTATAGAGATTTGGAGGTTGACACTTTTGACTTGGACCAGTAAGCAAGCACTTAGCAACATCCTAGAAACCACTCAAAACACCCTAACCACCACCCTCGATGCAATGCCCTAGATCAGGGTTCACCAATCTCGGTCCTGGATGGCCACTGTCCCTGTAGAGTTTAGCTCCAACCCTGATCAAACATGCCTACCTGTGACTTTCTACTGATCCTGAAGACCTTGATTAGCTTGCTCAGGTGTGTTTGATCAGGGTTGGAGCTAAATTCTGCAGGGACCGTGGCCCTCCAGGACCGAGATTGGTGAACCCAGCCCTAGATGCAATGCCTTTAGAACTGTTTTTTATACACCGATCAAAAGAAATCACCCAAAACACATTAGGAACCACACAGCAATTCCCCATAAACCATTCAGAGCATCATAACAACCACTTGGCAACATTCTAGAAACCACCCAAAACCACTTACTAATGCCCTTGCAGACTTGCCGGTGTGCGTTTTGAGATTCAGGGGGATATTGCTCATGGCATTACGGGAATAAGGCCGATCTTTGATCTGGTGGTCTAGAAGTTATTATAGCCTTTAGAGTAAAAACGCTCAATTGCTCCAAAGAACCATTTAAGAACCTTTATTTTTAAGAGCACTGGACTGTTCATCATGCTTAATAGTCATTTCAGTGCTTTTAAACATTCTGAACACTATCATCCCCAACACCCTAATCCCAGCTTTAACCCAACAGCCTCAGGGCTGCGATCCACGAGAAAAGATGAATAAAAGCTCTCTTTGTTTAAATGCTGAACGCAGGCTGACACTCTGACCTGTCAGGGCCTCCGGGTTCCCAAAAGCTCCATCGTGTTTAGCTCTCCGCGGGGTGTTCCCTTACTCTAAGGAGGCATTTAAAACCTGAATGACATTTGAAATAACACTTTTCCTTTACATTTAAACTCTTTTTAGTCCCAGGTCCATTGTTCCAAACCCTTTATCCACACCATCAACCTTAGAGGGCCATTTCTGGAAAGATGTTTCATCCACCTCCAGTTCTCGTCCAGAGGTTTACGCAGGATTATAGGCGGACCTGATGCATTATCGTTTGAAGCTTCAAAAACACAGAACCTGGGGCGTTTGTGGGTCACCCGAAGCTTCAAAACACGTGGCCGATGTTATAGGTCCAGCTGTTAGAAAGATTCCCTCAATTCACAGACCGTTTTTCTGCTTTCCTGCGTTTCTCTCTCTCACTCTGTGCTCCCAGGAGACTATTTTTCTTGGTCTTGCCCGAGCAGTGCAGCCTGACTGGGGCCCTGTGCGCACACACATTCATCACTCCACCCCTACCCGAGCAGGCAAACACACCGTTCTGCGGCTGCAGAGTCAACAGCACAAGGTTTCTCCCTGCTGTGTGTGTGCCTCAATGTGGAGTTCAGGTTTTTCAATGAGGGACGGTTACCAAGTGACTATTCAAACCATGCAGGTGTGCAGCTGGTCTGATTTGATTTGAAATAAGAGATAAAATATTGGTAACGCATTAAAATGTCTTTCGTTAATAAAAAATATCTCTACATGACATGCCTACACTCTTAAAAATAAAGCATCTTTATTTATGGTTCTATGAGGAACCTTTCCATTGCACAAAAGGTTATAGTGAAGAAAGTTTCTCGGGATTATTATTAATATGTTATTCAGACTAAGAAAAGAAAATGGGTCTTTTAAAGAACTGTACACTAAAAGCTTCTTTGAGGAACCAAAAATGATTCTTCTATAGCAAAACCTTTATTCTTGAGGGTGTGTTCACACTTGGTTGGATTAAAATGAATCCTGGTGCGATTGCTGTTTATTTGAATAAGTGTGAACACTGCCATCTGAACCCTAGTGTGCATCAAACAAGCGGATCGAGACCGCTGAAAGAATGGGTCTTGGCCCGTTTTCCAAAAGCTCTCTGGACCAAAGACAGGTAAACGAACCAAAAACGTAAAATGATTTCACAAGATATGACCCTAAAAAGGACAGAATGCTCTATTGTATACCTGTTTTTTTCTTGTCAAAGTCGCAATGTTGCCCGTCACAGTTCGGAACTGGGTCTCCTCGCAGCAGATCTTTGTTTGTGTGTGATGCAGGTTTACAGGACTCCTTTACAAAATTTATAAGCTCTTCACAAGCATCTCAGTTGGTCAAAATACGCATATTAGCGCTAGGGGTGTAACGGTACATGTATTCGTATTGAACCGTTTCGGTTCGAGGCTTCCGGTTCGGTACGCATACAAACTGAACGATTGCTTGGACCATTTTTCCTGCCGGCAAAATTCGTGCTGACGCGGCCAACACAGCGTTGCGCAACATCAAATGGCAAGGGTAATGAAAGCAGAACGAAACTGCGCTACTCGTTATGTGCTTCACGGATCGTTTATCAGTTCGGACCAGCAACATCTGTGCACACGAGCCGATCTCGATCAAGCAACACTGTTACTACACAGCGCTAAGAGATCCAGTAAAGAAAACATTTGAATTCGCCACTCGGGTAATAACATCGCTGCGACATCTAGTGAGATGCATTCACTTTTCTCCGTTATTAACTGTAGATCTCTATTAGATCAAACAACGCTGACGTGGAAACCAGGAGAAACATTGTGCCGTGAATGAACTAGTACTTTACGTCCACAGACCAGCAACATTCACCATGGATTTAATATAGTAACACTAACTGGAACCAGTTTGGCTGGAATGGTGAAATGCTTTCAAGTACTTCACACATCTTTTTCCAGCACTTCAAAATTCAAATATTATATAAATAAATATATATTTAAAAGTTATTTTTAATGTGATGACCAAAACATTATTTGTTCATCCTTCAAAGATGACCCCCATTTATAAACCTGAAAGTTTCAAGATCTAGGAAAACTCACACTTATTTAAAAAAAAAAAATTCTTTAAACAAATAGGAAATTTCTCTGGCATTTCTTTCTTTTTGCTGCATCAAAAATGTACCGAACCATGACTTTAAAACCGAGGTACGTACCGAACCGTGATTTTTGTGTACCGTTACACCCCTAATTAGCGCATATTACTTCGGTACCAAGTCGGTGCTAAAATTAAAATAATCTGACGCTCTGAGCGCTGTTGACCGGAATTGTAAACACCTCTGATTGGCCATTGTGTTCACGCGCTCATCTGATATGTCTGTGACTACCAACAACACTAGTAGATGTAATGTACAATGTCAATTGCAGTTTCACTGAAATGCAGTATTGGCCATTTAGAAGCCAATATTAATATGTTTTATTCAACTATTCTGAAATATCACAACACTATGATACATAGATATTCATTTTGAATGTATGTCAAGTGCTGATGGGTTCAGATTGATAAAGTGTTTGTTAATGGCATGTCATTAGAACCTGTCACCACGATATTTCACAGGGCAGCCAGTGTTCTGTGTCCAGTGACACCTGGTTCATAACCAAGGCCCATTAATTGTTAATTGCCTTGACATGGTGAGCACAAAACTGGTACCTGGGCTTTTCCCAACCGTTTCGAAAGCCCTGACGCCTCTTGCCCACAGCATGTTTGCGTTACAGGCTACTTGAGCGGCGAGAGCAAAGAGAAGAAGAAAAGCGCTCAGGGGGATGAAGAGGAGGAGGAGGAGGAGGGGCGGTCCGCGTGCTTGGCAGTAAATTCGAGCACTGACATGAATTTTGTGAGGGGCCGGTCCCTCTGGAAACTCCCCTGTGACGGCATTAGAGGCCTCTCTGTGTTATTGCACACACACACACACACATGCACGTTTCTCAAAACCCATAAACAATAAGAGTCTACTTGACTGTGTCTTTCTGACCTCTAATGAGACCTAAGATCTTTTACAAAAAAAAAAACAACAACTGATTTTACTATGATACAGTTATAGTTTCAGATAGAAAACCCATGGTACTTCATATACTATATATAAAGTTTTTACCATTGTGTCAACGCATACCAAAAAATATTAGTATACTACGCAGTATTTTTTGTTGTGTTTTGTTGTATTCTTAGAGTAGCCTATCTTGGAGCTAGATATGTCGGCCTACACAAGAATCGTCGACTCGTCCGCCATCTTGGAACGGTCAGCATTTCAGATGCTGTCGTCACTCACAATAATTATTATTTTTATTTATTTTTTTACTATGGTGACTAAGTGTAGAGTTAACTGACGACTTTGTCTGAAGTCTATTGCAAATTTAAATATCCATACATGCGTATAGGCTACCTACGATTGCAGACGCAGTCAATTTGCGAGTGTTTTTTGTTGTTGTTGTTAATGACCGTTCGAATATGGCTTTACTACAGCGACCCTAAGAAATAGCAGCTAACGGGGCATCCATTGCGTGGAGTACCATGTATATACCATTATATATCAATGTTTGTGTGGTCACTCACAGCCCCAAAACTAGGGTTGGGAATCGTGAGAAATTTTCCGGTTCCGGTTCCGATTCCGGTTCCGCCAAACGATTCCGGTTCCGGTTCCCATTCAATTAAAATATTAGTAAGAGAAAATTCCACAATCCTTTTTGTGTTTATTTCTTATAGTACTTGACAAATTAGTGTAACAGACTGGTAATGTAAACAAACTCAAAATATTATTAAGCAATCTTTGCAAAAAAAAAAAATTATATATATATATATATATATATATATATATATATATATATATATATATATATATATATATATATATATATATAGGGTATATATATAAAGGAAAAATTCTGCATTCTCTATAATAATTTAGACCTCTCCTTTATTGTATCTCCAACAGTGAAGAATACCCTCTCAGAAGGAGTAGAATATGCTTTAACACACATATGTGTGTAGAACAGATTATTTTTTAAAACGGTTTGAATGATTGATTCATTAAGATTTTACTTATTTCATTACTGGATAAATCGGCGCTCTAGCAGTTAATAAACAGAAATGCGTCTTGCGGAAGAACATTGTTGCCGGAGCTACTTCTCTCTGTTTATGTCCATGACGAGTCACGCAGGCATTGGGCTACTCCGCAGCAGCTGCGATCCGCCGGCCAGTCTAAAGAAGTCCGAGTATTAACGCTCATCACAGGCTTTACGTAGTGATTCAAGATAAGACAAAAACACGGTTTGAAAAAAAAAAAACATTATGATGCACTCGCTCATTGTATATATTTTGTAAAATCTGAACACAAAAAATATGCAGACTGCATCTGTTTTGACCACTACCGTCAATGTTTACTCAAACTATAATCTCACTAATTCTGTAACGGAAATCATTTGAATAAGTGAAACAAATAAATATTGAGACTGTGTGATTGTAAAGCAGTTTCATATCGACAACTGCTCTCTCTCTCTCAGCGCAAACAGATTTGAATGTAGGCTAGAGAGTGACTCGGCGGTCGGCGCGCGCAGCGTGCGTGTGTCTGTGTGACAAATGCAGCGCGTGTGAGAGCAAATCGCAACTTCAGTGGTGAATTTTTGTCATTTAGGAATAAGACGGCGTCTTCTACTCCCAGCACTTCGCCCACATGATGATATCGCATCGGCATCAGAACCGTTTTCGGAACCGAAACTTAGGAATTTTGCACGGTTCCGGTATTTTTTCAAAAACACAACCGGTTCTGGAAAAGAACCGGTTCTCGGTTCCCAACCCTACCCAAAACATAGTAAAGCTGTGGTACATTCAAAAATGGGTAAGCAAAGTAGCTCAGACTACACTCTTAGAAGAAAAGTTTCTATATAGAACTTTAAAAGGTTCTATCAGCGCTAAATATTTGGAACCCCTAAAAGATTCTATACAATCTTAAAAAAAGGGTTTCTCTGGGTTCTATATAGAACCCTGGGGTTCCATACTTGGCCAATAGAACCTTTCACCCAAAAAAAATTTTTCTATACAGAACCATTTTGGAGTTCCATATATGAAACGGGGGATGGAACCATTTCTGGTTCTAAATAGAACCATTTCTTCTAAGAGTGTATCATGGTTTTTAAAAGTAAAATTTATATATATAAAAACAGAGTTGTAGAACGGGTTCTAGTTTGATTCTAGTCTAGAGTGCGCACATGAGCTGATTGCAGTTTGTCGCTCTGGTTTGCTGCGGGGTTTAACGAGCGCAACGTGTCGTTAAAGCGCCGGTTTACGAGGCTCCTTTATCGGCCCACTCACACGCATATACGCAAGCGGCACACAGACTGCAGAACCCCTAAAGACTCAGATTTAATGCTTCCTGCCCGGGCTGATCTCACTCCCACCGCCAGCTGCTGCTTTCAATTTCCCCCTCACGCTCTCTCTTCTTTCTTCAGCGCTTTAACTCGCCGCTGCCTTTGGCGACCTAATGTTTTCAAACCTGAGATGAGAATACAGCACGTACACCTCAGATACCTGTGTATCCATAGCTACTACACAAAAGTGCTAATGTCCTAAAATATGAAAAATGGTGATAATGTGGTACTTTTTAAACTTTGATATAGACCTACGATGTTTCAGAATGGTTTCAAATTCATAGTACCAAGTTATTTATTTCAAACTATGCAAAGAAAGAAATGTAGCCAATCCATCCTGCTAATGTCATCTCTACTGTATGTCATGGTATTACCCTGCTACCATATGGGTACTACCTGGTATTTCAGACAATATATTTCAAAGTACCCGATTTTACCACCACAGTATTTTTATGGGATATTAAAGTACCATAGTATATCAAAGTACCAACATTTTTTATTTTCCATAAATTTTACATTTGCAAAATTATTTTATTTTCAAAATTAAAATAAAAATAAAGCAAAATTAAATTATTTTCAAATTCACTTGATGTAAATGTTAACATCGTTTTTTGAAAACTCTGATAAGACTTTTGCAAAACCAAACCATTAAATAAAATATTACTTTATAATTATATATATATATATATATATATATATATATATATATTGATTAATGTTAACTTTATTATACATATATTAATAAAAAAATATAATTAAAATCATTTTTTTTCTTTTAAGGATGTCCCTAAAATGAGCTTTTCACATTTAGCTAAATTCTGGTGACATTTTTCAACATTTATAGAAGTAATAATTTATATAGCTCTGTATCTGTCTGCCACACTCACACACACAAACACGGAGCGCTCGCGTTAATCCGTTTGTCACGGTGAGCGTGCTTCCTTAGAGCTGAAAAATTATTCCTCTCCTTTTCCCTGCGCGATGCTCCACGCACGACACTGTGTGTGTGTGTGTGTGTGTGTGTGTGTGTGTGTGTGTGTGTGTGTGAGGGGGAACAGACAGGCAAGCAGCTGCAAATGTTAAATTGTATCCAATTACTGCCCGCACGGCGATACGAGGGGAATAATTCTTTCCGTATGACAGCGCGATTCGATTATTCCGCACACGAGAGACGCTCCTTATAACTGCGTGAAAAACGTCCCCTGCACGCTCACGCTGAAACACACAAGCAGCCCGTATGTGTGTGTGTGTGTGTGTGTAATGATGCGTGCCGTGTACTAGTGTTACACTCTTGATTGACAGGGAGGAAGAACTCATTATGGTCCGATGCTTTGAAACACGACGGCCTACGTCAGACGTGTCTCTAAAGGTCAGCGACCTCTGACCTTCACCTATTTCAACACAATTAGACCTTCCAATAACTGTGTAAGTTTTTGAAACGCCTCAGGGTTGAGGAATTTTAAAGGAATGGCTCTCGGGTGTCATTGCAACATTATATTCAAACACATCGGTCACAAGGTACGTGATGACATCACTGACTTAATGAAAATGACATAATAGCAACTTAAATTTGGGCTTGTTCATGTAAAGCCATCGTTTGACTACAGAAGACTTGGAATATAGTGCACGAGTCATATGAACCACCTTTATGATGTTTTAGTTTGCCATTTTTGAGCAGCTCAGACATTCTGCTAAACATATTTTGTGTCCTACAGAAGCTAGTTGGTCATATGGGTTGAAACCAAATGAGGATGAATTTTTGGATCAACCTTTAAGATTTATATCGAGTTGAATTCCAATTGAATTCCAAAGAGCTACTGGATTAGCATAGCACATGTGCAAAAAAAAACAAAAAAAACATGGGAATGACTATTCATATTCGATTCAAGAATGATTTTTTGCAAATTCAGAACGATTCGATTCAAGACGATTCCCATTATAATTCTATGTGATTCGATTAATTAGATTGGATTAACTTTATTCGATTGATGATTCATATTCGATTCAAGAACGATTTTTGCAAATTTAGAACGATTCGATTCAAGGCGATTCACATTAAAATTCTACCTGATTCGATTAACTTTATTCGATTGACGATTCATATTCGATTCAGAATGATTTTTGCAAATTCAGAACGATTCGATTCAAAACGATTCAAAATAAAATTCTACGTGATTCGATTAATTCGATTTACTTTATTCGATTGACAATTCATATTCGATTCAAGAACAATTTTGCAAATTCAGAACGATTCGATTCAAGACGATTCACATTAAAATTCTACGCGATTCGATTAACTTCTATCAATTGACGATTCATATTCGACTCAAGAACGATTTTTGCAAATTCAGAACGATTCGATTCAAGCCGATTCACATTAAAATTCTACGCGATTCGATTAATTTAATTTGATTAAATTGGCTCGATTCGATTTAATTTGATTAGCCTATAAATTGGCATTTAAAAATATCTTGCACTTTCCCAACTAAACCTAAATTATCTTTTCCACATGGAATAGTAACAAAAGCTCTCTTTGTTTTCTTTATACGGAACATTTTCCTTATGATTCTGAAAGAAAAGGCACCGCGTCTAAAAAAACGCAACTTCAATGCGCATCTGATTGATAGATAAACCTTGCGCTCATATTTCACTGTTAATAAAGTTGTAGTTATCAGTTACCGTAGAACATTCAGTTTAACGACATTAAGTTAAATGTAATTTCTCATTTATGATTCATCGGAACTGTGCGTATGCATTATAGACACCTATTATGTGTTTGCTCTTTCCATGAAATAAATGCTTTTCCTTGAATAAGTGGGGTTTTGCTTAGGATGGGTAATGTCAATGGTCTGACCCATTTACGTAAAACTCCAATATTTTATCTTAAAGGTTCTCTGAGCGATGTGGGGTCAAAACATTTTTTGTCACATACATCAAACGTCTCCTCACTATCGGCTAGCTGCCTGTCCCCTAAACACACTGTAAAAAAACGCGGTCTCTGTAGACACCACAGGCTCCACAAACGGCAACAAAAACAATTATGTCTTACCCGGACCACGAAACCTAACAAACAGTGTTCCAGCCAATCACTGGCAAGAAGTATTTGAGGGTGGGTCTGGGGGGTTAGTGCGTGTGCACATGAAGGGGGTGTGTGTGTGTGAAGGAGAGCGACGCATCAGAGAGAAGTTTGAAAAATGACCGACACACGACCAAAGAGACGTCGTTCTGAAGAACAAATTAAAAAGAAGATGGAGTCGGATAAAGAACGTGCGAAGTTCCGAATTTACATCGGTAGCAAAGCTTTTTAACGATGGCGAGAACTCCGGCGGCAGAAGGGCTTCCAGTCCGACATTCAGGTTGCTCAGTTTTTGCTTGACAGGTGGGTAACGTTAAATTGTTTTGTTTTTTTCTAAATTGACGGTTATGTTCGCCAAACCCACATATAATTAGCTAGAACTATGCTCGTTCACAATTATTTCAGGAAGCACGGAAGGAAGGGGGAAGAAATGAAATGCGGCGGAGGGAGGGTCTAGCTAGCCTCCGATTTGTTTGAAAATATTCCGAACGTCAACAACACCCAGGATCGCTCAGAGAACCTTTAAAGAAAATAAAGGTGGCGTCACCAGGCAATGAAAGCGTTTTTATTTTGTAAAGCCAGCGCAATGACTTCAGCATAGTACAAGAGAGCTATAGGGGCCTAGCATGAGCGCCAGTGAAAGACTTAAAGAGTGCAGCGCCTTTCTGGGAGTGCTGTGAGGGCGCGAATGTTTTAATTTGTGTATGTAGTCATTTAATGTTTATATATTTTAAAGCACTGAATTGCTATCGAATCGCAATTCATTCGATCCTTAGCATTTTAAATCGACTATTGACTGAAATAAATGATTCAAAATTACGCTTCAAAATCGATGCATATGCATCGTCAGGATTTGAAATCGATGCATCGAGAAAATGAGTGAATTGTTACACCCCTAGTAAGGGTATATAATCCAGAAATGCCCAAAAATCTTCAGTCACTCCGACAATCTTCCCTCCTTGTAGAGGTCTTGACATTAAGAGGAGGATGCCATCACCTGACGTGTCATCTGGCCGAGACATCAGAACGACGGACCCGAATCGCACCTGCTCTGCTCACGGCCTGCTCTCCTTCACTGAGAATAGATGAAGCACTGAGACCACGCTGCAGGCAGGCGGTGGAAGACGTTCACAAGGTCATCCGTCACGGATGTGACAACGGCGGAGCAGCTTTGGACAAATGAGAGCGGGGAGAAAGATGGAGGGATAATCTCAAGGACATCAGAGCTCCTGGACGAGGATGGAGGCAAGAAGGTAGAAGGTTAAAGGGCTGGGGATGGGAGTTCAGCCAAACAGACAGTGGAGGTGGGCTGTCAACTCCCATTATCTATTCAGACTCTAATGTCTAATATTAAAAACCCGAAGAGAGCGAGGTTAGACGAGGAAAGACGAGCGAGCCACAGGCGCTTCACCTTGCCTTGTTCCCCTGCGCCGCTGCGCACACACATGCACGGCTGTTTTTTTTATGTGATGTAGTGGTTGCCACAGTGGCAGCAGACACCTTGACAACTAGGCGGCCCTCACAGCTGCCGTCTGACTGGCAGCCACTTAGAGACTGCATGAGTGTGTGTGTGTGTGACAGCAAGCCCTTAAACCTGTAGCACACTAGCCTGTGCAGAAATCTTCTGCTGGAGTTTGTGTCAGTTACAGCTGACATACTTCATCCAAGTATGTTGAGGTGTGTGCTTGGGACTTCTTGCGCCTCATTGGCAGAACTGAAGGGGGTGATATCTTCGACAAATGACAAGCTGACGACTGTAAGTCATTCATTTTCTATGTAGAGTACTATTGGTTCTGACCATATGCGTATGCAGAAATTTCAGATTCAATTAGAGCTTTAGATGCGTTAAAATATTTGTACTACTGTATGCGTTCGCCCGACCGGATGTGATGTTTTCTTGAGGCGTGAATTACCAGTATTCTTACATTTTATTATTTAAATGCTATTTCTGTAAAGTGTCGTTTATGGATAATTATTTAATAAAATAATTATTTTATTTTATTAATTACATTGTTAATCCCTAGGTTAACCAAGTTTTTCGTTCAGGCATATTTGGGTTTGTTTTGTGTGGATATAAAAATACATTTCAAATTCGGTGCGACTGCCACTTGGGGGGGCGAAATGCGACAATCGCATGCAAATGCCGAATGTCGTAGATAGTGGAGAGGCAGCTATACAGTAACTTAAAAATTCATGCCAGATAGATTTGTTATGATTTGGGGAGCTAGTTAGAAACATTTCCAAAAACTTTATCTACACAAATGTCCATTATAGTGCCCCCGGTGTCAGTACCGATATCGCATGTACGTTACGCAATAAATTGCGCTCTGACACATTTTCAAACATAGTGTCACACAATTCATTGTTATGGGAAGAAGGAGGTGGGAATGCACCAAAAAACACAAAAAACAAATGCGAATCCGGTGCATTTCCATTAAGTTGTTTGAGCGGATGACAGTGGTATTGGTAACCTAGTAATCAACAGTAAATAAAACACCATCAGCGAAAACAGTCGATTAGCCACATGGTTTTAATGTTCACTACGTCAGAATTTATTCGGCAAATGCGAAAAAGAGTTGCGTTTAATGGGAGATGGAAACGCAAGTCAAAAACCACCTCAGACTAATGTAAACTTTTTTGCGAATTAAGGGAATTTTTTTTTTAAAAAGTTGGCTTTTCATCACTGCAATACTTTAAAATGCGCATAAAAACAGCGTGTTGGAAACAGCTATTGATGTGGTAAAATTAATATGCGTAGCTAGAAGTGTCTGCGTTCACAGAGTAGAGTGTATTTCATTCCTTTGTGTCGCGAAAAAACTAAATATGAGATCACTAGATGATGACAATTAAAATTAATAGTATTTGCTTTAAGCACCCTTTAAAAAGATTGTTCGGTTGACGAACACGTCATTTTAAATTGTAATGTACTAGCACTCTGTATTATTTCCTCTATATAAAATTAAAAAATAAAATTTTATTTACAAATCATATTTGGGGATTTTTGCTATACATTTTATTCATTATATATTTTCAAAAACCAATCCGCTGCATCAAAGCATTTTTTTATTGCTATTCTAACATGGCCCACGCTCATTTTATTTCATATAAATGTGATCTGTTACATGCGCACTTATATCATGATAGACGTCTCAATGTACACAACAAACACACTCAAACACTGTCAAGGTGAGCGTAGCCGTGCATTTAAGTATGTGGTCTCATCACACACACTTCATTGCACTCCTAATTTACGCATGACATTTACACATGACGCCTCTACACTCACGGTCATTACCCTGAGAGCTTCAGTTCAAAAATGCTTGAGCCAGCAACCTCTCTCTCTCTCACACCCACACACACACACACACACACTCAAGATTCGTTCAACTCCTGTATATCAGAAAGAGATCACTGTTAGCGCACTTTTATTGTATTTAAATCACAAAGTAAAATAATATTTATTTATTACATTGAAGGCCAAGTGTGCACTGGTTGTATACAATGGTTATTTTAAAAAAAAGTTTTTTTGAGATCAAAAATTATTTTAATTATTTATTTTAATAATACTAATACAATTCAACAATACAAAACAGATGGTTTGAAATATTTGAACTTTTGCGACTAAATCGTATGTGACCATCAGACCAGATTTGGTGTATGAGCTCTTAAACAAAAAAATATATAATATAACATATATATTTATATATGTGTGTGTGTGTGTGTGTGTGTGTGTGTCAGGAAAAAAAGGATCTCTAATCATCTGTAATGCCATAGGTAATTCCCACAGTTCCCATCAATTCCCCAACCTAAAGATGATGAAGGCCAAATATTTAAGAAAAGAGTCATTCTGTTCACGTGAACACGCATACACATCTGTTCTTTAAGATGCCGAGCCAGTGTAAACCTGAAATGAGTCACACACTCATTTACAGAGAACTGCAGAGAGGAAATAGTGATGTATGTCAGAGAGGCAGAGAAAACATCGAGACAGAGATCTTTGTAAGTCTGTTGCCGTAGTGCTCTGAAAGTGTGTGTGTGTGTGGGCTGATACTTTGCCAGCAGGCACAATCTAGCCTGTTTATCACACACACACATAAATTCTCTCTTTCTATCACACACTCACACAGATAAGCCATTTTCAGTAATCAAGGCATCAAATAAGTCCTCACTTTTGAGCTCGGCTAAGACTTGCACGCACACACACAAAATCCTGGCATGTGTCCCCAGCACATAAACAGCCATTAATCGTTGCTCACACTGCTGACATTTGGAAGAAAGGTCACACTTTCCTGTCTCTCTCTCAGTCTCCCTCCCTGTCGTTCCGCCCACCCTCTCTGAGAACCAGCAGACAGGCCGCGGCTCCTGGTAATTTCCTGCCTCGCGCCTGTAATAGTGCGTTCACTGTGCATCTACAGTCAGAGAGGAAACGGGGCGTTTAACGCGTTGCCAACCATGCTGCCTCTTACACATCTTAACTAGCTTCCAGCGACGTCCACAATGTGAAAATGCTATGTGGTGTGACACAATCACAGGCAATTAGAATATAAATTTGATGTTTATTCTACAGGTATATGAGGATCAGGATTCTGAACCAATCAGATTTCACCGTGGGTGGGACTACATAGTGTTATGCAGCATAAATAAAAAAACAAATGATCAAATAAATGTCCCGTTGCTCGTCATTTATTGCTATTGGTTACGACAAACCGTACAAAATGGCAATAGTTGCAGTGACAAAGCACTTGAAAGTCATTTTTGTCTTCAATGACAGAAACCGTTACAAGCGTTACCGTTAAAGCTGAGTAAAACTGAACTTTATGCAAATGAGCAGAGATGAGATGGCAACTTCTGATGGTGGTGAAGAATATTAGCCTGACTTCGTCATACTCATATTCTGGTCAGAATACGAGTCTGAGACCGCTCCGTATGGCTTTGATTATGAGGCGTGTCTTAACCGAACCAGGAAAAAAAAAACCCCTCTGCACTCAATTGGATAGTCGGACAGACCTACAACCAATCAGAGCAACGCAGTAAGTCAAATACTTTGCATAGCATAGTTGTCAACAACAGAACTTACTTATTTTAGAAGTAAAATAACGAGTGTTGCTTCTTTCACTTGGTCCTTCATGAGTGCGACCAAAGGAGGAACCACAACGACCACATGCTTTTCATTACGTCCCATCTTCTTCACTTAGCGACAGTCAGAGCCAGCTGATAAGTTACACTTCTGCCGAATATCTTTCCGATCGACAAATGCCTTGATTGCAGTTTTGTCGATTAATTTTAAAAACAGACGCGACAGCGGAATCTATACATCTCAATTCTCCAGCTGATAGAGATGCAGTCATCTCTGAGGGAAACCAGTTAGCGCTCTTTGATAACGTGACGATTACGTCCCTGCAGATCATCTGTCCATCATCGTATAAAGCCCGCCCTGGAAATCTGATTGGCCCGATCATTTTTTGCCTGATCATAATTACTCCTCAATGGACCGAGTCCAGACCGAACTTCCCGACCAGAAAATATTGTGGGCGGAGTTCGGGCTGGCATCCAGGCTAGAAGAATATGATTGTGCTATGTAATCTGAAAACCTGTAATATCTGACACTTTTTGTCTAGTAAATCAAATCAACTTAATCAGATTGTTGAAATTAATATTAGTATTTAGCATGATTTGATATTCACAGAGAGTTGCTGATTAAGTGACAACAACCGTCAGCGATGAACAGAAAATATATCAATAGACAGAGCAGAGGCTCTAATTTTTAACTACAACAAACCCCCCACCCCTAAAACATCCAGATTGGATTCAGAACGTTAATCAAAACCAGTGGTGGAATGTAACGAAGTACAAATACTTCGTTACTTTACTTAAGTACATTTTTCACGTATCTTTACTTTACTTAAGTACAATAAATAGTGCCTACTTTTTACTTTTACTTCGTTACATTTTGCAGCAATTATTATACTTTCTACTCCACTACATTTCTACAACTTCTGTTACATTTTCGTTACATTTTCTGATCAGTTTTTCCCCTGCCAAAACGTAATCTGACCGTCGAGCCCGTTCTCATCCTAAAGCGCCATATCGGACGCTTTTGCAAAAGCGTAAATATCCAACGCACATGGCACCCTTTAACGTGAAATGAGACGCAGATATATTTGGGCAGATGGCGCCCCCTAGTGGTCTAACCCTTACACCAGTGACGTTTGGTTGCCATAGATACAGTATATCAACCCGGCAGTATATCAACAGCACGGCCGGTCACACTAAATGCGTCTCACACGCAGTGTGTTTATCGTGCAACTCATACGCGAAAATTTGTTTTTACGTGCATAGGAAACACACCGTGTGTAATATATGTTTGGTTTGGTTAGGATTATGGCAAGCCAAGAGGTTCAGAATTACACCATAAATGAATCGCGTTTACTGCCAAACATATTAACATATAGTAAGGATAAGCATGATATTGCCTAATTGCAAGCTTGTTTCAGAAATGGTGACGTTTTTTTCCATCATTATTGAACATCATTATAGGAGTATAGGCTATTAGGTTGAATGAGTTAGAATTATATGTTTTATTAATCATTAGAAAATAGACATTAAGATAATAAATTGTTATGCAAGTACTTTTACTTTTACTACTTAAAGTACATTTAAAATAAAGTACTTTTTACTTTTTACTTAAGTATGGTTGTCATTGTGTTACTTCTACTTTTACTAAAGTAAATATTTATCTGGGTATTTGTACTTTTACTTAAGTACTGAGATTCAGTACTTCCTCCACCACTATAGACCATGTCCACATAGCCGGGTATTTAACAAATATCCCCCCCCCCTCCATTTTCAATAATAACATAGTGCACACAACATCGTTTTCAAAAAAGTTATCCTTTACATCAACGCGCATAAATACGCCATCAAGCACATGTAACTAAGCCAAATCTATGGGCGGCAGTGTAGGTAGAAGGATAAAGCCATGCAAGCCAATCAGAATCCTCAGAATGTGACATTTGAGAACCTAAAACCTCGTTTCTCACAGTTGACACGGCAACACATTTATATATTTAGAAATAATCGTTTTCTGTGATTAAAAAAATGGGGTTTTCGAGCAAATATCTGCGTCTTCCCTTCATGTAAACGGGGCAATCAAGTCGATCAACACCCCAAAAGCTTATATTGCCCAGTCCTTTTTTATTTAGTAGCTTTAGGCAATTTTAATATGCTGTTGAATGCATACATAAGTAAGCAATGCTTCTATCGCTTGTTTCTGCTGCTTCGGGTTTTTTGTTTGGTTTTTTTTTGGATCCAGAGATTCAGTACTCTTTTGGAAAATGCGTAATAGCCATAGACTGTAAAAAATATGGACGTCTGTGACGTCACCCATAGACTTTCCGAAGAACAGTTTTGAGGCTGTTTATGGGGGGTAAGGGCGGCGCCATATTGAAAAATCTTGGCAAATACAAAATACAAATGTTCAGAAAGGATGGACAGCGGTGGTATGATGCGTTGCGTCAGATCATAGCCGAGACGTCAAATTCCACTCGGCGCAGCCCGTTATCAGCTGTCAAAGTCAACCGCCCTTATTTGTCATAAATTTTATATCTAAATACGACCTAAACTAACGAGTTAGAAAAAAAATTCACCCCCCTCACAGTTGTCAGGCACTCGGAACCTATCGAAAAATACAATAAAAGTCCATGCATGGGACCAAAAAACGGAAAACGGACATTTTAACATGCTGTCTATATTTGCTCCCTTTTGGGACCTCCCTCTAGCTGATTTTAGATGTATTGCAGTTTTTTGCACTTCCGGGTAGGCTTCATTTTTCAGATTAGAATGTTGCCGCTTGGTAATAGCGCCATCTACCGTATAACAGGGAAAACATGGATTGCCGGAAAGTTCTGTCAATGGTGGGGAAGTGTTGTCATAAATGATGTAAAATTCAGTCAATGGAAGTTAAGAAACACATTTGGTATGCATATAAATATTTTTTTTGCATTATTTTGCTCTGCATTTGAAGAGTTGAATGTATATTCTTCTTTCTTGTGCGCGAGTCTGCTCTGATTTCAAAACCGTTAAACAAATTTGCGCGTTGACATGGCTTTCCAGGATTTTTCACAATGAGTCAGTTTTTATCAGTTTCGTTATACGTGTAAATGCATTTTCTAATAGTAATTTGTAGTATAAAAGCAACTCAAGGTTGTTTTTTTTCATGCAACATGAGTGACAAAAACTTTTGGCGATGCGACAAAATTTTCATTTCGCAAAGCTACCATTTTTCAAATGTGCAGTGGAGATAACATGATCCTTGATACAGTTAGATCAAGTAAAGCGACTTGGCGACCACAATTACACTGCAAGCGAAGGCTGCGACAAAACCATATTACTGACACGCGCAACATTCCGACGCATTTAGACTGTTTAGGACGAGGTGCAATCCTCAAACCACAGAGAGAAATCATAACTTCGTTGCTCCGGTGCATTTTTGTGGCGGACAAGCCTGGTCAGATTGTAGGACACGCGCTGCTACGGCCACTTATGAATGAACCTCGTTGTTTCCCGTTCTCGGCTGCAACCTTCAGGCCCTCGTGATTTTTGTCAGTCTGTTAGTGGAACAATAGCAGCGTTTATAGTGAGATCAACCAGCACACACACTCAGGCTGTCAGAGGGAAGAGTAGACGGGGACTCTAGTAACAGAAGAACAAATGATGAGGATTACAGACAGAGACGCGCATTATACCGCTGCCCCCTCCGAACCTGTCTCTCTCTCTCCGTGCTCATTCCACATAATCTGATTCCATATCCTCGCTGTTAGTAATCCCTCCAAAACAATTTACACCCCCCAAATGCACTAAACGGTTGCACCACGCTTGCATACAGAACTTAGCATGTAGCACCTGGTTAAACTGGATTGCTGAACACGGTTTTCACACTTGGTCCTAACTCGATTTCAGTTCCTATTCCTGCACTTTTTGGGTCTGAACATGCATGTTTTTGTCAAATACCCAACGAGTATTCACAGCAGCTGTTTCCCACTTTCATTTACCTTCAAATCTTTGCACCAGTCTGGCTAGATGTTTTACAGGAGATGCGAGGAAAAAAAGTGACAAAGACTGTGAAAAACACTAATTAATCGTCCTCACCTCCAATCACCTTGCGTTCAAAACAGCTACCTATATTCACTGGTGCACACTCAGGTTCAGAAAACACTTTAACACCACCAATTAAACCAACCTAATTTTAATTTGGCTTTTTGTTGCTTTTGCATGTTTTTTTTTTTCAAACTCCACCTTTTGTTTGGAAATTAAAATGATTATACGTTCTTATTTTTTTTTTTTATTAAATGGACAGTGTTCTTTTTTAGGTATTTTATTATCTAAAATCAATATTTTTATTCATGAATATGTCCTCAATGGTGTACAAATACCTCGGCCAAAAATCTGACTTATCCTCGCAAACGAAGAATTTATTATCTTTATATACATGGGATGGGTATAGGTCCACCAAGGCTTCCATGTAGTTCCACCATCTTGAAAAACTATAATAGCAGAGAGGGACAAAAAGTGTTAGGCCAATGTGTTTCCACAATGAGTTTTCGTTCAGAGCCAACATGACGTAATTAAAAGCAGCAGAAGCGGAGGAGCAGAGCAGTGAGAGGCGCTTGTGACTGCCCGGGTAACATCGGTTTATTCGTTGTTTGTTTGAACCTGTTCACCTGAAGGAGCACTCGACGAAATACTGTCATAGCTTTTTGGTACATAACAGCTACCGTAGATACAACACACATTTGGAAAAGCAAGGTGCTGGAGAGCACAATTCGTTCGAATGCAAAATACAATTTCACCACTAGATGGGAGAAATTAATACACAATGTCCCTTTAACAAAACTCACTAAAAAGCACACTTTATCCAGTTGCAATTTTAGCAAGTATACAATTAAGTTTAATTATCAATGTAAATCAATAATTATTTATCCATTTAATTAGTACTGTTGAAAAGTCTGGGGTCAGTAAGATATTTTCTTTTTTTCAATATATTTAATAATGCAATTTATTCCTGTGGCGTTAAAGCTACATTTTCAGCACCGTTACTTAAAGGGATAGTTCACCAAAAAATTTAATTTCTGTCATTAATTCCTCGCCCTCATGTCGTTACAAACCCGTAAGAATTTAGTACATATTTGGAACACAAATTAAAATATTTCGGATTAAATCTGAGAGGTTTCTGAACCAGCCATAGCCAGGAGTCATTGCAGATTTCGTGGCCCAGAAAGGTAGTAAAAACATCATTAAAATAGTCCATGTGATTGAAATTCTTCAATAAAGAGGGGGGTTTTTTTGCGCACAAAAAGTATTCTTGTCACTTCATAACATTAAGGTTGAACCCCTGTTGTCATAAGGATTATTTTAAGTATGTCTTTACTACCTTTCTGGGCCTGGAAAGTTGCAATGATGTTCCTGTTTATGTGGGGGACTGAAAGCTCACAGATTTTATCAAAAATATCTTAATTTGTGTTCTGAAGATGAACGAAGGTCTTGGGTTCTTCTAGGTTTGGAACGACATGAGGGTGAGGAATTGATGACAGAATTTTAATTTTTAAGTCTTCAAAAACGATTTATCTTATCAATGTTGAAACCGTATTTTTGTAGAAAACACTTTTTTTTCTCCAGGATTCTTTGATGAATGGAAAGTTCAAAAGACAAGTATTTATTTGAAATCGAAATATTTTGTATCAGTTTAAGGCCTGAATAAAAATGTATCCATTATAAAAAAAAAAAGTTAAACGGAAGTCAATGTATTTTCAAATCTGTCATTTCAGTCGTCATGTGTAGTCACCTGTTACTTTACCCGTGTCTAAAAATCAAGTCGATTTGTGTGTTCTTGAACGGCAGTTTTCCTGGTTGTGTTTGTTTTGTGCGTCTGCGGTGAGCAGCCCACACACCTCTTGTGTGTTTACACTGCACGCTTGGCCTCAAACTGCTGCAGAGAGACAGAGAGAGAGAGAGAGAGAGAGAGAGAGAGACAGCATGTCTAGCTACTAGGTCTTTATCCCCAGCTCTGCGCTCCGTGTGCCAGACTTCAGGGCTGGAACGGTTTAATGCCGAGTACAGCTCGCGAAACGACTCTCGCCGTGTCTCATTTGATTTAAGGCCCCAGAGGCATCTCTCCATATCGGTCTAAAACTGCGACCACGTGTTGTTTTGCAGCACAGCTTTCGGCGTTTAAAGAGTTAATCCCGCAGACGGCAGCAACATGCAGCGAGCATGTGGGCGTTTGGGTGTGTTCGTGCTGGAGAGAGCGAGAGAAAGAGATGATGTGTGTAAAATGTGTGCGTGTGTTTCTGGCATGCCATCCCGTCGAGGAGCCGCGCTCCGCAGCAGTAGTTGTCAAAGTCTCCATGAAATCAAAATTCCATGCACATCATTCTTTTTTATTTTAATAAATGTATGTGCCCTCTAATCTTTAATCAAAATAACTTCCCCTCCCTGTTGCTCTCCAATCACGTATTTACTGGTGTGAGGGCGGGAAAACTTGTCACTCACATGAAATCGACCAATAGCAAATCACAACGACCAAATCATCCAATCATTTCCCAATCAACAAAATTAAGTCCCGCCCATGTTTTCTTGTTCAAGAAGCCATTTCAATTAGATATATATCCTACATAGGGAGAGAAAAGTATGGAAGCCTGTTTCCGCCATAGAATGAAAAATAAAAAAGGTAATTGCGACTTTTTATCTCACAATTCTGACTTTAATTCTCAGAATTGTTAGATGTAAAGTCAGAATTGCGAGATGTAAAGTCAGAATTGCGTGATATAAAGTCGCAATTGCGAGATATAGTCAGAATTGCGAGATATAAAGTCAGAATTGCATGATATAAAGTTCCAATTGCGTGTTATAAAGTCAGAATTGCGAGATATAAAGTCAGAATTGGGTGATATAAAGTCAAAATTGCATTATATAAAGTGAGATTTAAACTATTCTGAGGGGGAAAAAAGTATTTTTTCACCCTTAGAATTGGCCTGATAACTCGCAATTGCAAGTTTATATCTCACAATTCTGAGAAAAGATGTCAGAATTTTGATATATAAACTCTCAAGTATGTGATATAAAGTCAGAATTGTGAGATAAAAAGTCGCACTTCAGTCTTTTATTTCTCAGAATTGCAACTTTATATCTCGCAATTCTGACTTTATATCTCGCAATTCTGACTTTATATCTCGCAATTCTGACTTTATATCTAGCAATTCTGAATTTATATCTAGCAATTCTGACTTCATATCTCACAATTCTGAATTTATATCTCACTATTCTGACAATATAACACGCAATTGTGTGATAAAAATTTGCAATTCTTTTTATTTCTTTTTTTTAATTCTGTGGCGGAAACAAGCTTCCATAGAAAAGACTGTTGTGACTTTTTAAAAAAAAGAAAAAAGTTATTTAGCTGCAATATAAAGTTAACTGTAGTTAATCCAGTAACACTCAAAGGATGCATTTCAGCATCTCTGTGTTCAAACATAGCTGAATAAACATGGCTTATCTAAGGGTGTGCAGTGCAAACATGCGATGAAAAACTATTTTTTCCCCTTGACCCTTTCTTTTTTTCCCTCCATCACATCCTCCTGTCCACCCAGACACTAAGTATGATTAGAGAACGCAAGAAATTAGACTTCCCGAAGGAGAATGAATGTCTAAACAACTCTGGTTGCTTGCACAAACATCCCGTCTCCAGCAATCTGTAAAATAAACCCAAAACACACACACGTGATTTTCCCACAAGGGAAACCCTGGCGTGAATTTCTGTTCCCTACTAGACGCAACCCCACAAACACTGTTTCCCATAGGAAAGAAAATAGCAAATGCAATCTTTAATATCTCAGCTTTTTCTCTAATGGAGACTGTCATAATTTTGAGAATCTCCAGTTAATCACACAATGTATTTCTTTGAGTATCATGAGACGTCTCAGTAATGTCTCAAACTGTGCTCAGATACCAAACTCAAACTTTCACTAAAATTCTCCCAAGACAAAATGTTTTGAATCATGCCGTCCATTTAATTTAATTTTAAAGCATTATAAATAATTACTTTATTTTTAACAATTGTCTAATTTACGTGAGGAATTGACAAAGTTGATTCTTTGATGCAAAACGAAACGTAACCGAGAACATCAAAAGAATGAATGATGAAAGTCATATTTGCTGTGACAAAACTATTCTTCTGAGTAGCGTTTAGTGTTAACGTTCACAAGGGGAAAGGCAGCATCTGATGCATAGAAGTTCAAACGTTAACTGGAGGGACACAAGTATGAGTCAAGAGCGAGAGAAAGGAAAACAGAAGCGAGAGGCTGTGGTGAGTCAGCCTTTGGTCTAAAAGAGATCGAAAAGATCGGACGACAGCCAGAGGCTGCCATGGTTCAGGACAAGCGCGCGCCTCAGACGGAGAAGTGCTCTTGTCTCACAAACCAAAAGGAACACCTTACAATAAGACGACAAACAAACATTCTCTTTCTATTTCTCTTTTTTTTTTCTGTGGTTGTCTCTTTCTTGAAGCACTTGACTTGCCTTACCACCAAGTCTTTCTCTCTTTCTGTATCTCGTTTTTCTCTCTCGGCAAAGGCAGCGGCATTTAAAAGACCCTTACAGCGCTGCCCTGACATGCTCTTGGCCTTGACTCCGCCGAGAGAACCCGTCGGGTCCTGACAAGGACAGCGGAGCGAGCTGTTTTCCCCTCCTCCACACATCTCGTTACGTCCTCTCTCTCATGCCTGACTTGGTTTTCAAGATTTCCTCCACATCCTCTCTACTTTTGTTTTGTTTTCTCTATAATAGTCAAATGGTTTTTGCTGTTTTTCTAGAGCCTATATCTTGTTGCGACTGGTAAAGATGCCAGTTGGGAAATATCTAGACTCTGTCACAATATGGCGTGGTGTTTTTAGACAGAAAGATTGGAGAAAAACTGGAAACTAATGTGGAGGGAAAAGGAGGATGAGATCGGAGATTGCACCTCAAAGCTTCTGGTGAAGTTTCTGCATTTACTGTACAAGTGGGAATACCAATACGCTGCATTTTTTTTGCAATGCGAAATGCAATGTGTTTTTCCAGTTCATTTGTCAGAATCATCAGAGAATGACAAGAAACTACAGGAGCAAGAAAATGAGCGAGCCCATGTTCATTGCAGACCAAACTTAAATGAGCACCAAGGCACAATTGCAATGAACATGTAATTGACAGAAAACGACTGGAGGACCAGCAAGAATGGGATTCTATCCCATTATGGACCAGACGTGTGAACCAAATTAGCCAAAACTCATCGGATTTTGGCACTTGGGCTTAACATTTACACATTATCCAAAGGAACTAACATTATCATTTCCCATTTTCCTTGGGAATCAAACCCCTGACCTTGGTGTTGATAGCACCATTCCCTACCGTTTGAGCCAACCAGGATTTTGAGTTTGCATTAAAATTTTAAAGGCAACGTGTGTAATTTACCCAAGCGTGCCGCACAAGCCCTCAAAAGTGAAGCCAAAACGTCTCGATCGCCCCCTGTGACCGGTCCTAGTATAGCTCATAACCACCGCCTCCCCATGTTATTCAATGGGACGTGAGACCAACTAAACAATTAAATTACACTTCACATATCCTTTTTCCAAATATAGTTTCTGTCATTTACTGTAGTTTCTATCACGTTGATGTAATTTCAAGTGTTCGTTTTTAAAATAAGTTTGTTTTTAGTTAGTTATGTGATGATAAAATAACGGTGCTCTGACATCATGATTGACAGCTGTGATTGACAGGTTCTCTGAGCGAGGTAATCACTGAAGCACCTGCAGACTTTTTTAATAATGTTGATTATGTGGTTAGTAGTTGTATTTACCGTATTTTAACGAGGTTCTGCAATCAGCAGACATCATTGGAGAAGAACGAAGCAGACAGAGGACACTTAATAAAAGTGAGGGGCGTGTGCTTGCGTTTGATTCAGCGAGAATGAGGACAGGGGCCTTGATTTCGCGGCTTTACTTCCTGCTCACGACTGCGCATGACTGGTCCCGAAACACGCAAGTGCGCAGACTCAAGTCCATGATGTCAGCGTCATATCGAGACACTGGCGGCTTCAGTTCACTCTGATGGAAAAGAGCGAAGGGGCGTCGTGCATCTTTTTTTACAGTCTATGAATTTACCCAGCGGTAAGCCCCGCCCCCCAACTCGGATGGACAAACAAACGGATTTGCTAACTGTCTTACAATGACAGCTGTCAGTGTAAAATCCTTGTCATAAATTTTGCAAGGACCACCTCTCGTCTAGGAGCATTCAAGTGGGACTTAAATGTGCCATGACGGGATATATAAAAGATTTTTAAATAAATATGTAACAAGATTAATTTTGAAAGCGAGGGTCAACAGATCACAATGCAAGCAGGAAAAATCCCATGTTACGGTCATCACAATCTCGGATGACAACATCCTGGATCAATACTGTTCATGTACAGCAGTGTAAAATTAAATGAATTTACATTTTAACCAGTTCTCATGAGGTGAGAACAGTTAGCTATTTAGGTTTGAACGTTAGCATGGGCTCACTAACTTCAATTGTAACTTAATCAGAGTATGACTACAAAAAATGAACATTTTCGCCTTCATTGGGATTGGGGTTAAATCCTTAGGGAACCAGGTTAATGCGCCAACATCATTGATATTATAAATAAAGCGGGCTTCAGTCATATTGCACAGATAATTGGTCTGATGAGAGCTTCAGATCTTCCAATGTTTCTCTATGGCGCTTTGTCAGAGTTCCGGTCTCCATGCAACTGATTTTCGACTGCCATTGGCTCATCTGCGTTTGGGGGGAGGGGCTTACCGGTCAACTGTGGGTGGGACCGCCAATGATTCTGAATAATGGCAGGCTGGGGTGGGATGGATGAAGCGTTTGGGAAAACAGTTGACTGAAAACTATTTTTTGCAATTTGTGGTGCTTCTACTGGTGCAGAAATTATTCACTTCACCTTTAACCTCAGAGCGTGTGTGATGTGTAATTTCCAAAATAACAGTAATTTTCGAATTCATTTCACCCTGGGCAGGTCCGGCAGCTTTGTGTCGAAGTTGAGCGAACACAGCCAAATGATGACCCGAGTCTGATCTCGCTCTCTCCTCCATTAAGCAGACGAGCGGTGTAGATGCACAGGAGTCCGTCACGTTGGAGGGGAGGTGATGTTTCTCCATGAGTGTCTGGTCAGACACACTGGCGGCTGCTCAACCACTAAATGGCCCAATCACAAAACCCTATGACTCGTGGAAAACAACAGATCAATAGCGCTTCCTCTGGTTCTCGCCTGCATGCTTGTATATCTGCGCGCATGAGAGAGAAAGAGAGAGAGAGTGCAGATGATGGTAGAGCATTTTGCACCCGTATGCCCACTCAAAATGCATTCGAAATCAGGAATATCTCACACCGCTTTTAAACACACACGGTCCTGATTACAGCCTCCCTCTTGAGACGGCAGAAATAAAGAATGATCGCCAGGCAGGGAGAGACAAATTTACGCTCGGCGAGCAGCATTCATTACAAACAGGCTGCCGTGTGTGTGTGCTGTGAGGCCGAACTCGACCTCAAGAGTTAGCAGAGTGAAAGCCAAACCCTGCGCCGCTGCCAAACAGATCAGATTAGAAATGCAGTCGAGCGCTCGGCAGCAAGACAACAAGACAGAAGGCAGACAGATAGACGGGTCAAGGGAAAGCTGCAATGATGTAGAATAAACTGGTAGTTTTTTTTGGTTTGTGCAACTGTGCTCCGTGTCAAAGAGATACATGGGGTAATAATTATGTCTAAATGCAAACAGAGATTAATTTCCAAACAAAAGCTACCCAAGCACAAACACTGATGATAAGTTTGTTTTGCTAATCTAATGCTCAGCTTGAGGAGGGTTAATTCAGAAAGGTCTAGATTGAACATGAAATGTGTTGATCCAGAAGTGCATAATATACATAGAAGCATTGAAATCTAGAAACTTGAGATGTTGATACAGAATTTTTTTTTTTTTTGTATAGAAGCAGAAAGGCTGAAAAAAATCTGGACCTTAAGACGTATGGATTCAGAATGGCAGAAAAAGTCCAAGAAAATGAAATGTTCTTGCAGAGGAGTTGAGATAGAAAATTGGAGAAAACTAGAATGCGATATTTATTTCAGTGCCACAAACAGATTTTTTGATCAACTAAATAAGAAAGATGAAGTACCTTAGAAATGCCAAGAACTAGAACTCGATCTGTGAAGAAGAAAGATCTAGATCTTTCTTCTTCAACCCAAAGTCATATGTTGACGCAAGAGGCATAAATAATCTTTGATTTGAGATTTACTAAAGCACAAAGGCATTGTGATCCAGGATTAAAGACCTGATTAAGAAAGAAAGACATCAAAACCTGTGCAGGAAGATCAGAAAAATCTTGAACTTGAGATGTGATGGAGCAAAGCCAAATAATGAGGAAAAAGATCTAAAACCTGAGATATGTTGATGAAAGAGAGTCAGAAGTTGATATTTCCTTCAACAAATGTTGATATACAAAGGCAGAAAAATCTAGAACTTGAGATAGAAAAAAAGTTAGAATTTGAGATGGGTTGAATCAGAACGGGTGAAGGATCCAGAACTTCAGAAAATCCATAAACTAGAACTCAGTTTGAAAACTTGACATATATTAACGAAATAAAAGGCAGAAAAATCGAGTTTCAGCCTCACTTCAGCAGACACGGCCTGTTCTGGATGTCAAGCCTCTAGAAAATCATGCAGCCTGATTACGTCATATGGGTAACCAGGCAATGCTGTTTTTTTTTTCCTGTGGCATTAAAGCTTGTGATGACCAGGGGTAATATTTTAACACCACGGCACTTTCCCCCGACATATAAACACACACTCGCAATCATAGCGTGGAAAAAACATCCCGCGCCGCGTGCTTATGTGTGTGTGCAAGAGAAATACAGCCCTGCCGCTGAACAATCAGCAGTCCTCCGCGCGTCTCTCTCTGGGCGGCGTCATGGCAACGGAACAGCTTCAATTAGAGGAGAAGAAAGCGTTTCCCCTCGGCATGGCATTGGAGAGAGAGCCGAGTGTCAACGAGCGCGGAAAGGGAGGGAGTGTGTATGTGTGTGTGTGAAAAAGATTGCGAGCAGGAGGGAGGAAGAGAAAACGAGCGCCGGGGAGACGTGTGTGAGGCTGAGATTGCGAGAGAGGGAAAGGGAGCGTGTCTGAGTGCGTGTGTGTGTGTATGTGTGTGCGTGCTTGCTACAGATTGCAAGGAAGCAAGCTAGAGAGACAAAGCAAGCAAGTGAGATTGAGAGGGAGGGAAAAGTGTGTGTGTGTGTGTCAGAGCAGCCAGAGACAGACAGTGTTTTGCCTGCGTTAGCGCAGCTAATGAAAAATGAATGAACCCACGGGAGAGAAAGAGAGAGATGCAGAGAGATAGAGCGGGAGTTTAGCGCTCACCAAGTTTCAGCAGTGCCGCTTGTTTCAGCGGCATGTTGGCCTTGGTCAGGGTCAAGAGGTTAAGGTCACATACTCTACACAAGTTTGTTGCTTTGGTGGTCTCAATATAGCGATAGTGTCTGCACCATTTAAACCAGAGGCTACAAAATTTATCAGAGGTTTACTAAAACTTGCTCAGCAAGATTTTTGTCATTAAAACTGTTGTTCATCATGACCTTTGACCTTAAAGTGAAAACAGACCATACTAGGCAGTTTACACTAGCATTGCCAGTGATTTTGCTATTAATTGTGGTGCTGCTGAATAATTTCTTTCGTTCAGTGAAACAAGCCCCCCTATGAGGAAAGGATTCAACTCGTAAAGATCGTAATGAAAGTGTTTTTGAACAAAACATCTGAGTGAATAATTCAATGATAATTCAATCGCTTATAAGGTCTCTTGTTTTGTTCCTGAATGAATCTGTATGTTTTAATGAGTCAGCTCAACAAATAATTCATTGAATTTATTAATTCACAACTTACTTCAAAGCTGCAGTCCGTAGCTTTTTTTTGGGTTGAAAATTATCCAAAATACATATTTGATATCTGCTTGCCTTAGCTCGATTCAAAGCGGTTCGCTTGCAATAATGTTTTAAACTCAAGTGGTATTGGTGGATTTCCGTGGGAGATTCAAGTCATTACGTCACATCTGTACACCTAAAGATGGAGTCTCGGCTGGTATAAGTTACATTGCGAGTGAGGATGTTGGAGGTGGAGATTTATAGCCTTTTCTCACAGCACTTGATATAATTAAACGTATCAATTTGATGGCGGATCCAGAAAGGTTCAAACGACAATCACCAGTGACAACAGATTCACCCGCTGTAAAAGGCAAAAGACTTTGTTCGGACTTCGGAGTGGCTACAGAAAAAAAGACACTGCAACCGGCCATTTCATAACACATTTACATAACACGACTGCAACACGGGAACATTACATGTAGTCACTTATGTTGTTAAAATTGGGAACAAAGTATAATTTGCTCGTTTTTTTGTGATATGATAACTTAAGCGATTGCTAAATTTAATCAGCGTGATACTGCAATGTCAGAGCCAGATGTTTCTTACTAGTTCAGATGACATTTTCCAGTGAAAATTCTTATGTTGGTCATACTTCCAAAAACAATAATCTGTGATTCTGAATGCCATTATCCACACCGGCGCGGCGACTGACAGCCACACACTCTCCTCAAACATTGTGTTCATCCACGCTGTAAAGTTGATAATTCTGCGAATGACTGCAATTGCAGATTTCAAGCAGAAATGGCGACAAAGAGAAAAAATAACGGACTGCAACTTTAAGTTAAAGTTTTTTAACTTAAAGTTGGCTTAAAAGTACCCCTTTTTATAACCACAATTTTTGTTGCCTCTTACGGTAAAAATGTGAGTCACAGGTGAATTATATGCACATATACAACTATGTTCAAATCAAATCTACATTGTAAAAAAATATAGTTGGTTTAAATTAAAGGAAGATTGCGGAAGTTCTGAAATTTCTAACCGTCACTGACACCAGTGGCCGTTAGAGAAACTGCAGCCAGTCTCTTGCTTGTCCTCGGTGCACACGCTTTCACGCTTGTTGGCCACACTAGATAAGATAGTCTTTTTTTAATGACAAGGAATTTCTGTGAGTGTCTGGATTGTGCTGGAGGCTGGTCGCACATGACGTCACATTTTGTGAATTTTTGCGCCAATTCGGACCCGACAACTCTATTACATTACATATTTCTATTACATTATGGTTGGCTCATAAATGTACAAATGAAGACTCAATCTTAAAGATTTTTTTTAAGTAAAAACCTACACATAGCCCCTTTAAAGTAATCTGGTTGAGTTCATTGAAATTAAAGAATTCACCTTTGGCCAAGCCCCGCCCCCCTTAGTTACTGTTGCTACATCCGTCAAACTTCATCTGCGCTCTGCATGGCTTATGTAGTGACAGCTCTTCCTGCTGAAATGTTATCAAACTTTTACAAAGCAGCAAATAAAGTGTCCGATAGAAGTAGGCAAAATGGGCTGCAATATGCGTTCGAAGGCTATATTCAAGACAGGTGAAACGCAAGAAACAAGAAGGCATCCAAAATAGAGGCAAAAGCATAGCGTGTGCTAGCGTATCGGTATGAGAACCGAAATCATAACCTGAAACATTATAAAACGGTCTAACTAGTATAACTTCACACTCACAGTAAGGTTAGAAGTAAAAAAGATGTGCTTGATCTTTGCGGGGTTTAGCTGACTGAGGACAGGAAGGGAAAAAACGGACACCCCCTCCAACCTCTCTGGGAAACGCGTATCTGTGTTACAAATGCCCCAGGCACAACGTTTAACCATATTTTTGGATAAAACTACGACGGTAATAGCCTACCGAGACCAAAAATTAGGGCTGGGTAAAAATATCGATTCATCAATGCATTGCAATTTTTTGCTTCTCAATTCAATATCGATTCATCAAATCCTATGAATCGATTCAGCCATCCAGGCCAGTGGCGGCGCTGTGGGCTACACTCTAGTGAGAGCGTTCAGTGTTGTAGAAGTCGCGCTTTAGCAAAAGAGCGCGATGACTGACAGCAGCTGCACTCCGTTCAAGCAGGCGTTCAAGCCTGATTCAAGCCTGCACCAACATTAAAAGCCGACGTTTGGGCTCATTTTGGATTCCACTGTAAGCCGGGAACTATGGAAGCTTGTTTCCGCCACAGAATGGAAAATAAAAAAGGTAATTGCGACTTTTTATCTCACAATTCTGACTTTTTTTTCTCACAATTGGGAGTTTACATCTCGCAATTCTGACTGTATCTCTCAGATTCGCGAGATATAAGTCAGAATTGCGAGATATAAAGTCACAATTGCGTGATATAAAGTCACAATTGTGGGATATAAAGTAAGAATTGCGTGATATAAAGTCGTGATTTCGTGATTTCGTGTTATAAAGTCAGAAATGCATGATAAAGTCATAATAGTGGGATATAAATTATTCTGAGAGGGAAAAGGAAAGTCTTTTCCCCCCCTTAGAATTGGCCTGATAACTCGCAATTGCTGTTAAGTGTGATCAGCTGTTAAGTGTTATTGTTTACAAAATTATAATTATAATATAATATTAGACTTTTTTGAGTATGCATATTTTGTGCTTCTGTTTACATTTCTTTTATAACTTGAATGTTTAGGAAGAAAGAAATATACTTTCTACTACTTAGTTACATGCACTTTAGAGGTGTTGTTAAAGCACTGTACAGTGCTTGTCACAGTTGTGTTTGTATTCAACACATACAATATTGTACAGTTTATTCTGCTGAATAAACCATGACAGGAAACAAACATGCTGGGGTCAATTTGTTCTTTAACATTGGTAATACTGCGCACATTATTTGAAAATATACTCAGGCACTTTATTACTTGTGTATTTACTTATTATTGAATCAATATCGAAGCTAATAAATCAGTATTGAATCGAAATCGAATCGAAGCCTCAAGAATTGAAATCGAATCGAATTGTGAAATACCTAACAATACCCAGCCCTACCAAAAATATGAGCCGCCTGTGTTGAAAGTCAATGGAGCGCTGTGAAAAAGTGTCGGAGCTCTGTGGGAGCTCGTTCTTGGCTGCGCTGTGATTGGTCAATCTACATTCTAGGGCGTGGCTTAGCCAAAGGTGAATTGAGTTAATACAATGGAGGAGACTGGTTTAATCAACAAAAAATGTTTCAACAGAAAATATTATGTTATCTGAATCACATAGATCTAAGTTGATTTGACAAACACTTGCACGCATGCATTGCCATTTGATCTCTCTTGCATGCACACGTTCACTCTGCTCCATTCGTCTTTGTCACCTTTGTCTGACCTTTGCCGCCAACCGGGGGGGAATCCACCCGCTGGCTCGCGTACTACCACCTGCTAAAAACAGGCCTCTGTTGGAAAAAACGCGACACAGGGAGAGATGACTGACAGGGACTTCATGAGTTAGAGGGCCCCTGTCTCAGAGCAGCTGTGGAGAGATCGAGACTGATAAAGATAGATAGTAGGAGCGATTCTCTCTCACTCTCTCAAAGACATTCCTCTGGAGAGTTGGCGGTGGTTCTGATATTCCCCACTGCCGCTCTGGTATTCAAGGGTCTGCGTGCCGAGATTGATAGATGAGTGTTGCTTTTTTTTTAAAATGTGCTATAGTGTCGACAAGTCGACGCCACCCGACTAACAGCAGCGCCACAGCTGGGTACAATTTTCACTTGCACTCTCGCAACGTGTCCTACACTGCAAGCAAGCAATGTGACAAACAAAAGGCTCTAGTTAAAGTGTGTTCACACACTGACAGCAATTAAATCACTGGAGGTCACCAAATCGCTGTCTTGTTGGTTGTTAGGTGCTCTTACTCGACTAGAGCAACAGACAATACGCAGTAAACATTTGGACGTTTAATGACCATTAAAAAGACATCCCACCAACGCATTTCTTCGTGGTTGAAAAATAATTCCGAAATGAAAGTTGAACGGATGTCTTTGACGCTATCTGTTCTGTGTTACATATATTTACCGATTTAGGCCGTCCTACCGCGACTATTTTTGGGCAGGGACATGACGTTGCCGTCAGACCAATGTTTGCTGGGTACCGTCTTCTCTCACATTGGTAGTTGCTGGATCATGTTGCTGCTCATTTGCATAAAGTCAAATTCAAATTTGTTGCATATACTGTATATTAGAGCTGGGAGGGGAAAAAAAAAACGGTTCACCTAGCTATAGCGAATTTTTTTTTTTGTACGATTCTAAAATCGATTTTTTTAATTCCAGAATCGATATCAATTAAAATTCAGTTGCTTTATTTTGGTCATTGCTTGTAGATGAGGTTAACAGAGGATGAAATGTGTCATTATCGATGAGTGTTGAGTGACGTAATATCCCAAGTGAACATGTGGAGAAGAGACGTGAGACTGAAAAGCCCTCGTGCGACTCATATGCTAAGAGAGAGATGAGACAATAGAGCTGCACGATTCATCTTTAAAAGAGTGTGATCTCGATTCAAACACCCACACCATCATGTACAGTCTGTATAAATGTATGATTTAACATTTCCTGATGGTGTTAAAAAAATACTAGCAATACTTGTATAATCGCAATTCTTAAAAAAAAAAAAAAAAAAAAAAAAAAATCTAAATAAATATCGTATTGACACCTATCAGCACATAGAATCGAATTGGGAGATTTGTCCCAGCCCTACTATTAATGAATATAATGGTTGTGTATTAAAAACTCAAATTCATTGAAAATGGGTCTTTGTGACTTTGCACACTGCACTAAAACTAAAATGTTGTAAGCAACAATGCTGTTAGGTTGTGACTTTGCAATTTGCACAATGCAACAACAAATTGCTGTTGTTTGCATGCACTGTTTGACAAGACAACTAAATGGTCCAGTTAAAATCAAAGGATGCGGCCTTAAAGGGTTAGTTCACCCAAAAATGAAAATTCTGTCAGTATTTACTCACCCTCATGTTGTTCCAACCCCGTAAGACCTTCGTTCATCTTCGGAACACAAATTAAGATATTTAAGATATTAAGATCGCTCCTGCATACAGTCCATAGGCTTCTTGAGGGACTGGCTCTTGCTGTCCTCGAAAAGTCATTAAAGACATCGTTAAAATAGTCCAAGAGACTACAGTGGCTCAATCTTAAGTTTATCAAACGACGAGAACACTTTTGCGTGCAAAAAAACAACAAAAATAACGACTTTATTTCAACTATTCGTTTATTTCTCCCTCTGCGCGAGTCAGGTTACTAGTTTAATAGCGTAAGCTTCTGTTATTGTACGTCACACGCATCACACACATGACCAGCGTCGGCCAATAGTGAGCCTACGTGTGACGTAGCTTTACGCAATCACACTACGTTAACTGACTTACAGGCTCATGGAGAAGGAAGTGAATAGTTGAAATAAAGTCGTTATTTTTGTTTGTTTTTGCGCACAAAAGTGTTCTCGTCGTTTGATAAACTTAAGATTGAACCCCTGTAGTCACTTGGACTATTTTAACGATGTCTTTAATGACTTTTCGGGGACAGCAAGAGCCAGTCCCTCAAAAAGCCTATGGACTGTATGCAGGAGCGATCTTAATATCTTAAATTGTGTTCCGAAGATGAACGAAGGTCTTACGGGGTTGGAACAACATGAGGGTGAGTAAATACTGACAGAATTTTCATTTTTGGGTGAACTAACCCTTTAACTGCAAACACGTGACTACATACGTTACTGAAATGGCAAACAATACAATCGCTTAGTTACATGCTTGCAGTATAGATGGCTCAAATATTATGTGCAAGTAAGAAATGTACGACCTGACAGAATTAAAATGCTACTATTATATATATATATTCTATAAAACTGTCTATATTGCAAGCATGCAACTTCATGCAAAAATGCAAGCTTGTGACAAAGGTAGTCTATGCTAATAGCATTAGACTTTGCATTACACGCCAACTAAAACATACATAATCAACGATTCAATCTGTTACAAGAGTGTGTACATTTGCATGCTTACGGTATAGACCGTTGTCAATAATAACTGGTATGAGTTTTAGCGCATCCCGCCACTTGTTTGCAGCATAGATGGGATCTAATAAACCTCCTACTGGAGATAATAGGCAATGTAGCCCTGTCAGTTTATACCAAAAACATACATATGCATGCGTCCTTTTCCCTGATGGCTGTAACTATCCCTCCATGAGGAGTAGTATGTCCTCTGGTCTTGATCACAACAATCTACTGAAAAGCCAAATCTCTTTCTCTCTCACTTTCACTCTTCTGTGGTAAATGCCAGGGGCTCCAATCATGGACCCCCTGTTGAGCTCCTTGGCTTTGACTGACACAACATTCGGAAACACACTGGGATTTGAGTGTGTGTGTGTGTGTGTGTTTCTGGCGTTTCCCTAAGTAGCATACCACCCTCCTCCCACATTTGATCTCTCCGCTTCTCCCTCTCTATCCGGTTCTAATCTGCGTCTTCGTTTCTCTCACCCACGATTTCTCACTCCCTGAAGACCGCATCCATTCAGCGTGAGAAAATCTTTTATACTGTAAGCTACAGCTGCTTTTATTCTTTTGTTGGCAAACTAGACCAGACAGGTGTGTCACGGTGGCATGTGTTTGCGTGCGGATTTGCGGTGTAACTTGTTGTATAATGACTAACTCTATGTATCTATGTATCTATGTATCTATGTATCTATGTATCTATGTATCTATCTATGTATCTATCTATCTATCTATCTATCTATCTATCTATCTATCTATCTATCTGTGACTTTAATGGTAAAAGAAAGTTTCCTTACTATATGGTGAATGACTGTGATCTAACCATACATTTAATGTAATTCTATAGTAAAATGCAGTTTTTGGAAGTGAAAAAAAAAGTCATTGTCAATTTACGTTTTTTTCAACGTAAATTATACATTCCCAGTATTCACCGCGTGACACTTCACATTGTTGAAATAACTGTTTCTTCATTCGTTTTTTCTAATCAGTTATGTGCATTAGGGTTTATGATACAATTAATGTTTTTAAATGAATGTTTATTGCATTTTTTAAATTTCATGCGTGTTACCATGGTGGTGTTTAGTGTTTGTGTGAATGACACTATGGAGCTTCTATATATCAGTATTAAAGGAGTAGTTCACTTTTAAAAAAACTTTTGCTGATAATTTACTCACCCCCATGTCATCCAAGATGTCCATGTCATTCTTTCTTCAGTCAAAAAGAAATTAAGGTTTTTGATGAAAACATTCCAGGATTTTCTCCATATAATGGACTTCAATGGGAACCAAACGGTTCAAGGTCCAAATGAGAGTTTCAGTGCAGCTTCAAAGGGCTTTAAAAGACACCAGACGATGAATTAGGGTCTTATCTAGGACCATTCGAGTCATGACTCGAAAAAAGATTTGTTCATTTTTATGAACGAGTTTGAACAGGAGAGTCACGAACGCTCATCACAGAACAGAGCAAGGCGATCATTTGTGCTTATAAAACTTAAACTTTTTTATTTATTTTTTAAATGACCGATTGTTTCGCTACATAAGACCCTTATTCATTGTCTGGTGTCGTTTAAAGCCCTTTGAAACTGCACTGAAACTCTCATTTGGACCTTGAACCGTTTGGTTCCCATTGAAGTCCATTATATGGAGAAAAATCCTGGAATGTTTTCATCAAAAACCTTAATTTCTTTTCGACTGAAGAAAGAATGACATGGACATCTTGGATGACATGGGGATGAGTAAATTATCAGCAAAAGTTTTTTTAAGTGAACTACTCCTTTAACTAATAATTAATATGAAGAGCTTTGATTCGTCATGTGACTCTCATCACGGTATTTAACTGTAAATTTAACTCTGTAAAATCAAAAATGTTGCTACCGTATTTTTTACAAAAGATTTCTGGCAACCACAGCTACCGCTTTTCTTACCGTAAATTTAACTGAAATTTTTTCTATCTATCAATGCACAAACTTAACCTTTAAAATTTTAAATGACATTTTTAAACCCAACGGTTGGGTTTGTCCACATTTGACCCAAATACAAGTTGAAAGAAACAACCGTGGTTTTTAATGTACTTTGTAGTTAGTAAAAACACACACAAGGAAAATACTCCTCAGTGGAGTGACTGATTTTTCACAGAGGCAGTGAGTTGTGAAAACCGAGATAGAGAGAGAGAGACAAGTGATGAACAGAACAGAGAAAAAGCATGGAGGACACAGCGCTCCACTCAGCCAGCGAGGCTCCGCTTCTCTGTGTGAGTGTGTCACTGTCTCATGTGGGCCCTTCAGTCCTCGAGGCGTTTTGTTCCCCCTCCCTGCGCCGGCCCCCAGCCCTGCTAATCCTTTTGAGACACACACGCACACACATTTCCCAAGGCTCCGAGGCGCTCTACGCTGCTGCTTATCTTTGCACTCCACCGAGCTCCACACACACACACACACAACAGATCTCAGCTCTGGCTAAAACTCCTAAAACGTCTACACTGCACGTACACGACGTGACGAAACTAGAACGCTCCCATTAAAAAAAAACACTGAAGATGTCTATCACTGAATGTGATTTTGTTTTGTCCACTATAACGTGCGTATTCTATTTTTGTGCATTTGCAGATCATTTAATTGATTTTAACAATCTTCCGGTCATGTTGCTTAACTCGCTTGATGTTGATTTATCGCTAGCTGCGTTTCCATTAAATTTGCGCAAGAATTCAGCAACATTTTCTAAATATCGGTAAAAACTATTGCGAAATGACAGAATTTCCATTAACTGATGCTATACAATTGAAACGTAATTTTTTCCTCACACGAAAAGTCACTCCAAAAATCATGGCAACAGATGTTGTAAGCTTACGTATATCGCATCAAACTGCACTAGTTATTATTTTAATCGAATGTTTGTTATTCAAACTTGTTATTTGGAGCGGCCACGTATGAGGTGTTTCTGGGTGTTTTTCCCTCCTATTTGCTTTAAGGTCTTGATAAATTGTGGCAAATACTGGCATTTTGAATCCAGTATTCCCATTATACTTTTGTATTTTATGAGTTTAACGAAGAACTTGCTCATCTTACCTTTTTTTAAATACCTTTTTTTTTAGGTTTTTTATTTTTTTTATTTTTTTTTTTAGGTATTTGTTTAAATATGGTATAGGGGGGTAGGAGTACATAAGTTTTACTTCTTCCTACTCCTTTTTGCACATGTAAATAGAGGGTTGTTTTTTGTTTTTGTTTGTTTTTGTTTTGTTTCTTTTAATTGATATTCCTTGTTACATTGATTAATATCTGTATTTTTATTTATTATTTACATGTTCAAAATAAAGATCTCAAATCAAATCAAATCAAAATCAAAAAAAAATCAAAATCAAATCAAATCTTCTGTTCAAACACACCGCGCCCTCTTTAGAGAAATATCCACTTTTACGTATGCCAGTTGACCTGTGACCTGTTTCCATTGCAGTTTTGTCCTTTTTCAAATTGACTGAAAAACCACCTCAGGTGAGCGTAATATATGTTTAATATATATGTATATATGTATAATATAAGTTTTTGCGAAACTGACTCGTTTCCATTGGTCATATTTTCAATTTCAATTTGCATAATTTGAAGGGTAATGGAAACACGGCTACTGGAGAGTTATGCTGCGTTCACGTGCTATGGAAAATAGGACAGTTTCCACTTGTGAACTGGTATTTACCAGTGTGTTGCGTTCAAGTGCTTTTGTTGTCGTAATGTGGTAAAAAGATGGAGATCCAGACCTGTTATTTAGCTTAAATTATTTTAGATTGCTTAAGTCATCTGCAGCAGCAAAAAAATGATTTATCAAAACTCAAAAGGTAAATAATATGCTGTATATTTTCTAGATCATGAACAGTATGTATTTTTTTACTATTCACGACTCTCGCGGTGCTCTCCGCCATTTTGAAATGGTCAAAGGTTCTCATCTCGGCAACTCGTCCATCAAAATATTCTACGAGTTTCCCAGTGGTAAATACCACATGAGGGGGTGTTCATGTGCATTTTCCACGTCGGCTTTTGGTATTTACCATAATTACCATAGCGCATGAACGCAGCATTAGTTGTCGCATTGCTCGCTTGCGGTTTTGTTGACTAACGACATTTATTAATATTAGTTTTGTTGCATTGCTCACTTGCAATACAGATTTCTTCAACCGGATCTCACGCAAATTCTTACATATTTTACGAGTTGGGTAATTCGTACGAATTCGGGAGTTTTTTGCTAAATCGCACATATTTCACCAGTTGCCCAATTAGTATGAATTCGTAAGAATGACCTACCCCTGACCTCGCCCCTAAACCTACCAATCATTGGGGTTTAGACAAATCGTACGAATTCATACGAATTATTCACCTTGTAAAATATGTACGAATTGGTCGTGAGATAGCGTTGGTTTCTTGCAGTATAGTC
Organism: Pimephales promelas; assembly: GCF_016745375.1. Next base: position 4,811,805 of record NW_024121266.1, on the reverse strand, counting down.
AGCTTCATTGAATACACTGACAGTGTGTTGTCGCATCATGGCTGACTCTACTCCACCCTGTAATTTACCACAGTTTTAATTTGTGCGGGGTCATTTCATCCCTATATAATTAATATTTCATAATTCTGTGACATTGGATGCTTTTAAGAGCCTCACATTTCTTCTGGTGAGTTTACAGAGGGGTCAGCCACAATGCAGATGTCTGACTGTCATTTTTGGTTTATGGACATCCTTTGAACACATGAGAAATTCGAGAAGTTATATTTTTTTGGAAAGCCTTATCCAAGGTAAAATCTGTAGTAAACAAATTCAATAATAATCAAAATGTATTTCTTTGCAAAAGTGTTTCAAATTCAATATCTGATGCCGTTTTGAAGAATTTGACTGATAATATGCATTTTGTTCATGCACGTCTTCAAGTCAGTCTGTTTTCTTCCAACTTTTCTATTTTCTTTTCCAGCACGGACCTTCAGTCGGACTCTTGGCAGACTGTTAGCTGTCCCATAATCCTCTTTGATGCAAGAAGTAGAGGTCAGGGCAGGGTCGTGGTTGCTGCGAGAACGCACATGCACGCAAACACATGCACCAGGAATTTTATACTAGGCTGACTTCCTCAGATCACTGCAGATTTTCCCAACGGCACAGTCTCTCTCTCTCTCTAAACATCTGTGTGTGATCGGCGTCGTGCATAAATTCTCCAGCAGCAGCGCCATGTCTGCGTCTCTCTCGTGTTTTTTCTCTTGCGTCCTCTTACTCTTTCAGATAGCAAACGGTTCCGAGTATCTGTTAGATTGCGATGTCTAGGCAGTGGCACCTACGCAATGGCGCTGCATTATAAAGACAGCGGCCTGTGCCGTCGTCGAGTTTCTTTAACATCACTTTAACAGCAGTCACACAAAAGGACATCCTGTTTCCTGGAACACACACACACACTTTGGCCATTGTGAGCTTTGAGCACTCTCACTCTCTTGGTTAACCCTTTACAGCATCTCCCTCTGTATACAGATCTATATAGAGTTCTTTTACTTTTTTGCATCTGCCTGACTGTCTTTTTCTTGAGTTTCTTTCTGTCCTGTTTGTTAGTTTATGATTTTGATATGTTGATTTTATTTATTTTACTTTAACTGTGCAATAGATGCTTTTGATTGACGGCGAAATTATTTTAATTAAGATGGTCACATTTTGTTAAAGACAAGCGGGAGAAGGAGACAATACGGATGAGATGGAAGATAAAGGTGAGAATTACAGAATGTGGAAAAAGCGACAGTTAAGGCAAATAAGACAGTTTCGACTGGGGAGGAAGAAGAGAAAGAGTTGGTGAGACAGGAAAGAGATAGATGGGAAAATAAACATATAATCAAGATGTGACGGAAGGAGATGAGAAATTGATGATACAGAGAGGGAGAAAGTCATGAGGTTTAAGATAGTTAAGGCAAAGAGGTAATGATAAGAGTAGGGTTGGGTATCGTTTGAATTTGAACGATTCTGATTCCGATTCCGATTCCTTGTTTCGATCCGGTTCCTAACGATTCTCGATTCCCATTCTTCTAAGAGGCAGGGTCCAAAAAGTTTAGCTAACCTTGCTAACCAACGGCCTTTCTGAAGGAAATACTCCTTCTGTAAAAATACTCACAAATTTTGCATTTTGCCGAGATTTCGTTATTTTAGAAAAGTGAAGCCACACTTTGGATCGCCGACGTAAGCTACTCATGTTTGACTCGCGTGGTTATGCCAACACTTCCGGTAGACGGTTCTTCGTTGGTGTTGTTCAGCGGTTTCTTCTTCCGCTCGGCGGACTGTGAATATCGAAACTAGGAATCGAAATTTTAACTTTTGAACGATTCCGGGAAAAACGAAAAGTTAGTCCCGGTTCCAATCGATACCCGATTCTCGATACCCAACCCTAGATAAGAGAGACAGTACTGAGAAAGAGATGCAACGAAAGGAAAAGATGAGACAGAATAGAGAAAAGGGAGCTATGTGAGAAAAAAGAAAAGAAAAGAGACGACAATGAGAGACGGGAGAAAGATACGACAAAAATGAAAAAGATGATACAGAAGAAAGAGCGAGAAACAGGCAGAAGTGTTGGAGAGTCGGCAGCCGTCAGTTGTGGATGAAGCGACGGGCGAGTAGACACCTCTGCAGTATTTAGCAAGAACTGTGTGTGTGCGTCTGTGACAGCTTTTTGCATGACTAATGTGCCAGTGAGAGCCTGAGTCTGCGTTTACTGCCGCCCAGAGCTGCCCAAGACCAACAGCGCCGCCCGACCAATGAATATTTAAAGCCTGTGTGTGTGTGTGTGTGTGGAGCTAGGATCATTTATTAATGCCGGCGGAGGGAGAGAGATGAATAGATTGGCTGTGTACACAGAGTCAGGGCCAGGACGAGGTGAATGGCAGAGCAGTATGTGTGTGTGTGTGTGTGTGTGTGTGTGTCACCCTGCGCTGTCTTCTGTTTGGTCTGAGGGACTGAAACCCTGCGTCTATTTATAGATCCATTATACATCCATTATTAATCTCTCCATCCAGCCCTGATGAAAAGAGAACCATCACCCGAGCAACCTGGCCACAAACACACACACACACACAAGCGAAGGCTAACCGTAGCAGGTCGCAATATGATCAAATGTACGCAGATTACGCATAAAGATGAATTAACATTGATTTTTGAGAACAAGTTAAAACATGCACACACGAAAAATCCTCTTTGGACATGTAGGTCTATAATGTCTTGATCACTACCGAATCCGGCGAGTTGTATAATTAACTAGGCAAGCATGGGGGCGGAGCCTAGTCATATCAATTTTCGTATTTAATTTCATTTTTTCGGTTTATCGTTTTAATCAAATCTTTGCGTTAAAATGATCCTGGATTAATTATTGAAGTTCACACTTGGCTTTGGCAAACTATATGTAGGTATATAATGTTTTGATCACTACCGAATCCGGCGAGTTGTATAATTAACTAGGCAAGCATGGGGGCGGAGCCTAGTCATATCAATTTTCGTATTTAATTTCATTGTTTCGGTTTATCGTTTTAATCAAATCTTTGCGTTAAAATGATCCTGGATTAATTATTGAAGTCCACACTTGGCTTTGGCAAACTATATGTAGGTCTATAATGTCTTGATCACTACCGAATCCGGCGAGTTGTATAATTAACTAGGCAAGCATGGGGGCGGAGCCTAGTCATATCAATTTTCATATTTAATTTCATTGTTTCGGTTTATCGTTTTAATCAAATCTTTGCGTTAAAATGATCCTGGATTAATTATTGAAGTCCACACTTTGCTTTGGCAAACTATATGTAGGTCTATAATGTCTTGATCACTACCGAATCCGGCGAGTTGTATAATTAACTAGGCAAGCATGGGGGCGGAGCCTAGTCATATCAATTTTCATATTTAATTTCATTGTTTCGGTTTATCGTTTTAATCAAATCTTTGCGTTAAAATGATCCTGGATTAATTATTGAAGTCCACACTTGGCTTTGGCAAACTATATGTAGGTCTATAATGTCTTGATCACTACCGAATCCGGCGAGTTGTATAATTAACTAGGCAAGCATGGGGGCGGAGCCTAGTCATATCAATTTTCATATTTAATTTCATTGTTTCGGTTTATCGTTTTAATCTAATCTTTGCGTTAAAATGATCCTGGATTAATTATTGAAGTCCACACTTGGCTTTGGCATTTTTTCTTTGTGTCAATAAAATTAATAAATAAAAATTAATTACTAGCATTAATGAGGTAAAAGTTGGATACAATTAGTAAAGACAAAATGATTTTGATCCAAGATTTTTTTCATTCACTAAGTAAATGGCATCAGTTTTGACTTTACATAGGATGTGGTCAGAGTTTGGTTTGATTTATGGCTTGTGATCTCAAAACATCTTTATATCTGCAGCCTAATCAAACACCTTGGTTGCTATCAAACTGTGCTTGTATCTTAGGTGAGATCACTGGGATGAATTAATCACATAAAACCATAGATTTCACTCCCTGTGTTTTACCACTACAAGCCCAGGTTAGCTTTCAGCACGAGGAGAAAGAGCCTCAGCCAGTGAGGTGAAAAAGGAATAGGTCTAATGCTTTACGTCCCACAAAAGATGAAAGGAAAAAATAAGGAGAAACTGACTGAGACAACATGGAAAATAAATAGCAAAGTTGCTATTATTTAGTTCCAATAATGTTACGCATTTAGCCTACTTTAAGATTCCTCAACACTTTTTACCTCTGCTGCAGATGTGGAGTTTCTCTGCGGTTAAACGGGGCTGTATGAAAATGAAGTGTGTAACGGTTAGCTTTTCGACCACAAGCCTTTACAACAGGGTTTTCCCCTATATAGCCTACAGGTGCATGAACAGAGAGGACGGATTGACTCATATCGAGATTAAGAGCTGACAATGAGCAAGAACGAGAAAACGTGAGTGAGAGTGAAAACACACTCACGCACACATAGAAAGATTTCACTGTGCGAACTGCGAACGATCTGTTTGTCGTTTGCTTTACCTAATGAATAATCACTATCGCTTCGAGTCCTGTGTCATTTTTCAAAACCTCGCGCTTTTCTGAGCGCAGCAAGACGTGTGTGTGTGTGTGTGTGTTTGTGTGTGCGCACTTCCTGAGAGCCGAGCAGCATTAACTCTGCCTCCGGTTTCCAGCGGCGAGAGGAAGGGAAAATTAATTCTGCACAGAGGAGAAAGTGTGCGTCTGGGAGAGGGGACGATAAAATTTGAGGTGCAACCCAACAGAAGGGGTCTGAATGGGTCAAGAGTGTACGGCGCGCTGTCGTAAAACACATATAAGTGCACGTTCACACGCAACATATTGGATTATGACGGTGAGAGACGGAGCCGAGGATTTCTCATTTTGAACCCCTGACGTCCCTGTAATACATTTCTGATAAATGATTGTGTTTCAAAGTAATGAATTAGCCTCATTAAGCGGATGACTGGATCTCAAGAAAGGCGAGCGAAAAACTCCGAAGGGGGAGGTGCGGGGGGAGAGATTTCATCAGCGAGCGAGCGGAGATAAGAGAGCGCGTGTGTGCGTCGGAAAGCGGGAGGCGGGAGAGCGAGAACGGGCGTGTGTCTGCGCAGTAGGAGAACAGAGGAGTGACAAGCTTTGTGCGGAGAGATGGAGCGAGCGAGCGCAGGAGGGAAGCCGTGGAGGAGGGAAAGAGAGAGGAGGGGGGGGAACCAGCCTGGTGGGAGATTAAGAAGGCTGTTTTAGCACAGCGTTCCCGCTGGCTTCTTATCTGGATCTTTGAAGCCGCTCGCGAGACTGCGCTGCACAGAGATTCGGCGCGGCTGCGCTGAGGCGTTTTTTTTTTTCTCTGTGCTTAACTTTCCCCCTCTTCTTCTGACTTTGTTTGTTTTCTACAGCCTAATGGCAGTATCTCTGCATTGTTTAGGTTTGCGAAGCTCACCTGTGCTGCCCGTTTCTCTGTGCTTGTTCCCCGTGCAACATAAAGAATAAGCTTTTAAAACATAGCCAACTGTTTATGTTGTCTGTATTTTAGTTTGTTGTGTGTGCTTTAGTTCTCTGTGTCCTATTTCAGTTCTGTCTGTCAGGCTATTCTAAATTTTTTTACGATTCATGTATGCATTTCTAATCTGTTTCTCTGTCGTGTATGTAGGCTATTCTATTTTTGGTCTTGTCTGTTTTAGTTCCGCCTTTTGTGTCTGTAGCTATTCTAATTATTTCACATCTATGTTTCAGTTCACTATGTTGTGTCTGTTTCTATATGGTGTCTTTATTCTCTCTGTGTGTCTGTAATTCTCTCTGTTGTGTTTCAGGTCTGTCTGGGTAACACTTTATTTCGATGGTCCACTTACCATCTACTATAACTATTTGTAACTCCGTGTCAACTAATAGTTACTAGAGTATTATGGCTCGTTTTCACCGAGCGATATACGGTACAGTAGCCTAGAAATCTAGACGCACCCTAGCGGCCAAACTGATCTCATGAAATGGCGTATGTATGACATGCCAATTCGTATTTCCATTTTTGGCGTGCTATCAACACGCATAATCGCTTGACTTAACGTTACATTACTGTATATATAAATATATGACCTACCCCAACCCCGTTCCTAAACCTACCCGTCACTGGGGTTAATACCATTTATAAGTCTTCCCCTACCATCCCAGGAAAACAAAAATATCGCTCTCCAGATGTAGATCTACATTTTGCTTCGTTTCGCTAGGACATTTAATGGCGTGTACACACGGAATCACTCGGACGTTTAACGGCGTAGACATACACGCATACAAGCGGATAGCTCAAAATACGTATAGATAACACGCCATTTGACTTGAAAGTGGCGTGTATGTTTACGCAAAAGTCATGATGTCATGTTGTAGCGGCAGCAAAAATTATTTTGCAGCCAGTGTGGTCTAGCAACTCTTTGTTGAGTTTCGAAGTGGAAAAAACAAACTCTGGTCAGGCCAATCACATCGTGTATAGAGTTGGTGGGCGTGGCTTAACACAATGACGGCAGACTTGTGACGGTTCTGCGGCGTGATTTCCATAGGTGATTTCCCTGATACATGAAAATAAACAAAAGCCGAACAGCAGTCTTTTGAATCGGGTTTGCAGCGACTCTGGAGGACTTGGAGTTAAGAGAACTTCACTAAAGTCATTCTTAAAAAAGAAGGATGGGTTCGGAGTTTTGACGAGCGGGTACGGAAAAAGTTTAATATATGAACAAGCTCCGCAAGTGGGAAAACGCATGGGACTCGCTCAGCTATAGCCGTTCTGGTTGGTTGTAGTGCTATCCAATTGCGTGCAGAGGGATATTGAAAGACAACCGTTTATCCCGCCCCTCGGATTGAGGTATGCCAATTGTGAGTTCCCAGACCTAACATCTTGATGTAGGTCTGGCTTGCCAGGCTAATTGTACAGTACAGTATGCTACGCAATTATCTTCCGTTTCGATTGTCAGTTGTGAATACCAAAATACCGAAACGTATCGTACCACTTTATATTTGACCCTTCCGTTGGGGTACCTCGCAGTCCGGTACCTAAAGGGTGGAGCTAGACTTACTGCAGAACGTTGATTGGTTGACAGAATCGTCACTTGCACATTCTACAAGGGGAATGACAACATGGCGGCATTTTTTTATATACAGTTGAAAAACAATATCGTTGCCCATCAAGTATACTGTTGGTGGCGAAAAAACAACCCAGATCAGGGTTTACCATCCCGAATCACATTGTACTGTTTTATGCTCGGTGGAAACGAGCCATTAGTAGACCCTTTGCTTCTACTCTCACTTTTTTAGATGATCCCCAACAGACAGTCTACTGACAATAAGCAAATTGGCAACTAAGGGGATGTTTAAATGGCACCGTTTTCAACCAAAAACGTAACACTTTTTATGCGTTTTGGCCATTGTCAAAACACGACAACAGCGTTACGGGTGCCTGAAAACGCAAAGTTTTGAAGACAGGTTTCTATAGTGCAAGTTTTTGAAAACGGTCTCCGTATAAACAACAAAAACGCGAATCTCTGAATACGATGACGTCATACACTTACTTATTACGTGTTCAGTCTATAGTGTTTCATTGCCATCTAATGGCCTGCCAGCAGAATACAGTGTTTTAAGTCGTTTTTGCGGATCCGTAAGATTGGGGCTCGTTTTGACAATGGTGTCGTCTGTACGTGGAAAACTCAAAGGAAAAACTTCTCCGTTTTAAGCATATCAGTGTTGTGTAAAAGTACCCTAAATGTCATCTTATTCTACTAATCCTAACCCTAACAGTCTACAAAGTGTCTACAGTCTACTAATTCTCTAATAATAGTTAGCTAACATGTCACTACAAATGTTACTAAGATTGTTTAAAGTGGACCATCAAAATAAAGTGCCTGTATTTCTCTGCTGTGTTGGGCTCTTCTAATTTTTGTCATGTCTGTTTAATTGTTCTGCCCTGTCTGTATTCTAGTTCTGTCTGTCGTATTCTAGTTTTTTGATGTGTCTGTCAGTTCTGTCAAAGTAATTTTCTGTACTGTCTGTGCTTCAGTTCTGCGTCATTTGTTTTATTTGTATCTTGTGTCTGTGTTTTAGTTCTGTGTCCTAGCTGTATTCCAGTTGCTTGCTGTGTCCATTTCGTTTCTCTTCCGCTGTATGCTTTTCAGTTGTCTGTTGCGTACGTGTTTCAATTCTCTGTGCCATATATGCATTCCTGTTCTCCATTACATCTATATAACGGGTTCTCTATGTTGTGTCTGTCCTTCGCATGTGGCGGTAAAAAGCTGTAAGCCTGTAAGCGTTCACCTCAACACGGCGCATATGGAAACAATGGAGCCAACAGCTGTCACGGGGTGTGTTTGAATGGCCTGGGAGATGGAGGAGCTTAGAGGATGGGTGTTTGTGTGTATGTGTGTGTGTGTGTGTTTGCCGCTTGCACAAACAAGTGGCCAAAATCAAAACCCCACGATCTGTTGAGTGTGAGCGAGTCTTTGGGGAAGGAGCCCCCTGTTTAGCGAGAACAATGAATTGAATCGGAGGATAAGACAAAGCGGGGCAGGAGGCAAAATGTAGGCAATAAATTTCAATTGCGTGCTTTTCTCCCGCTCCGGGCAGTTAGAGAGACAGAGAGAGGTAGGGAGACGGATGAGAGAATAGGGAAAGCAATCTCTGCCCATCAACCATAAATCACTAACTAGCAAAAAAAAAATGGATATAACAACATTTTTCACTGAGCGCAAAGTGGAGATTAGGAATGCAAAGTCACGGAAATCATAACATCTTCAAACCTTTTCCTCCCCAAAACACAACCACGCACCCCACCATTTCCATTTTGACCACACGCAGCACCTTTAATAAATTCCAAGCTTTTAAGGACTCAATGATTATAATTTCAGGGATTTGGATTGACACTTGATGCCCAAACTAAAATCTGCATCCTAAAGCAATTCGCTAACCATCCCGCAAATCTCTGCTCTGCTTGAGAGGCACGATACGTCTTTTTATATGAGTTCCCTCACACACACACACACACATACATGCGCGCTCGCACGCACTCAGCCTTCCAGTGCTGATTAGAAAATGCATTATTCATTATAAATCTGCACACGAGTCACACAGACGTGGAAGAATAGAAAGAGATTGAAAGAGAGGGAGAGGTAGGTAGAGGGTGTACCATTTTATCAATTTTCCCTCTCGAGTGGATGGAAAATGTGTGTAAATGTGTCAGGGAGCGTGTGTGTGCGTGTGCACTCGTGGGCGTGGCTGCCCTTTGGGACGCGTTGACCCTCTAATTGACCCTGTCCTCATAGTCACCGGCCAACACGCACGGATCCAGAGGGGCTAAACGCTCGCAACACTCCTGCCTGCCAGTCAAATCCACAGGGGGGGGCTGACACTCTCCAGAGCACACACACACACACATCAATATTCAGTGTGTGCGCGCGTGTGTACAGACCCCGTCCCTGGTGGCCGCCTGCTACGCCGCTCCACAGTGCAGCGGTCCGTCGAGATTTAGAGACCCAAGACTGCTATTACTCACCAGCTGACAGCACACACAAACGCACACACACACACAGACGGCAGAGCAGCTTGGAACGCCCAGAACAACCGCGGCACGACACGAATACAGCAGTACAGCGAGGCAGCAAATACTGGCTGAGATACCAACATGGAGAAGAACAATCCAAACTCTCACTGAAACCTTAACGTCTTTGATTTCAACCGACGCCTGATGACCTTGTGCAAACAGTTTGTTTTAATTTGCAAAGTGGATAAACAACTGCTATTCATTTGAGAAATTCTCGTGTTAGCCTCAAAAATGTCCTTACAAAGAATTTCCTAACGTAAGAGTTTCCTCACGAAGAAACACTCCAAATTACATAAACACAAACACTTTGGAGTAATAATGCAAAATCCACAAAGTTCTTTCTTGTGCAAATGTAGTTTGTACTGTTTGCCTTAAAAATATATAAAAATCAGTTTTCTTATAAAGTACTCAGATTTTGTATCTTATAAACACAAAGACTTTGGAAACAAAATAAACTCAATATATGTTACATGTTAAAGCTTTAAAGGGATAATAATATAAACTCTGCCCAAAACTCAAGTTTTTGTTTTAGTGAAAATTAAGGCCTACTACATCTAATGTAGTTTATTTTGATTTGCGAAGAGGATAAACAGCAGCTTTTATTTGTAAAAATTCTTGTTTGCCTAAAGCTCAATTTACAGAAACAGCCTGTTCGTGAGTGCTTCTTTGTATTCTTTATGTAATTTGACAGACGCTTTCATGTAAAGCAACTTACACTGAATTTAAGATACACATTTACATTTGATAAGTTCTTGCTCTCCCTGGGAATCGAACCCATGACCTTAGCATTGCTAGCATTATGCTTAAATGTTTGAGCTACAGGAATGCATTACTCTGTTCTTTTCAGGGAAATATACTTTTATTTTATAATATTTTTTTTTTCACAAATAAAATTATGTTTATTCCCTAGCTTTTTTATCCAAAATAACTTTAGTTGGCTATTGAAATGCTGTTTTTAAAAAAAAACAAAAAACATGGACACGTTTAGAACATGGAAACTTTCAATATGTCAGTGTGGTCATTTGATGAATATTGGGCTAAAATTAAGCGTAAAATTCAAAATCCATTTATTCGTAAAACTCTCTGCCTCAAAAATGTACGAAAAAATGCTGTTTGTTTACCTACAAGTAACAGAATTAAGAAAACCAGACAATCACACGCACATGCACAAGCTTTGAGACCGTGATAAACTCAGACGTTCTGTGAAAGCCCCCAGACAGGAATTTTCCGATAAACAGCCACACGCTCACAAGCATACGGCCGCGCTATGGGGGAAATAATGACATCATGGTCACGGCAGGTCTACTGGCAGAGCGTAGGCGACTGTGGGCTGGGGAGAGGAAACGCCACTATGTGTGTGTGTGTGTGTGTGTGCGTGTGTGTTTCCTGAAAAGGCTGGGAAACACTAGCGTCGGCTGGGGGAAAAAAACCTTTGAGGCTGTTCATCAAGCTGTTCATGGAATCTGTGTGTTTCACTAGCGGAGACTTCCAGCGGAGAGAAAGGAAAGGAAGGATTGATGAGGTCTGAAAGACGATAGTAGGTGAGAGGAATGAAAAAAATGACAGCGCAATAGCAAACAGGGTCAGACTGCAGGGAGAAAAAGTTCCAAAAAAGTGTGAAAAGTGTGACTTTTCCAGATGAATTTTCCACATGCTTTCAGTGGGAATCTAGGAATATTTAAGCTAAACATGTGTCTTAGTGTCATGGTGGTGTAAGTAATGACCGATTACATGTATTACACTTATTGGTGGAGTTGAGAAACAAAAAGTGGCAGTTTTGACCTTAAAGGGTTAGTTCACCCAAAAATGAAAATTAAGTCATTAATTACTCACCCCCATGCTGTACCAACCCCGTAAGACCTTCGTTCGTCTTCAGAACACAAATGAAGATATTTTTGATTAAATTTGAGAGCTGTATAACTACCACATTGGCTGCCTAAGGGACTGGCTCTTGACGGCCCAGAAAGTCAATGAAGAAAATGTTTAAATATCCCAAGTGACTACCGTGGCTCAACTATATGTTTATCAAGCGACGCGAATACTTTTTGTGCGAAAAAACAAACAAAAATAACGAGTTTATTCGACTATTTCTTTTCTTCCTTGTAGGCCAGAACGAGACTTCCTTAGATTTCCACGACGCATGCGCGAGAATTGCGATCTGCTTACACCAGCTTACACTACTTCAGATCGCAAATCTCGCGCATGCGTCGTGGAAATCTAAGGAAGTCTCGTTTCTGGCCTACAAGGAAGAAAAGAAATAGTCGAATAAACTCGTTATTTTTGTTTGTTTTTTCGCACAAAAAGTATTCGCGTCGCTTAAACTTATAGTTGAGCCACGGTAGTCACTTGGGATATTTAAACATTTTCTTCATTGACTTTCTGGGCCGTCAAGAGGCAGTCCCTTAGGAGCCTATGTGGTAGTTATACAGCTCTCAAATTTAATCAAAAATATCTTCATTTGTGTTCTGAAGACGAACGAAGGTCTTACGGGGTTGGTACAGCATGGGGGTGAGTAATTAATGACTTAATTTTCATTTTTGGGTGAACTAACCCTTTAACTTTTTTGTCTTTCAAGGTCACACAAACTGAACTAGCATGAAGACAACAGAGCCGGTGAGATCTGGTAAACCTCTCTCAGAAACGAACTTAAAAGTTGAACAGTGACGTAACTGACTGTATTGTGCCTTCAAAAGTTCCATTTTGAGTGGTTGTTGAAAAATGCTTTTTCTTGATATCTCCCTGCTGTCCCACCTTTTAACATAGAGACGAAAAAAGCTCCTTTCCATTGTCTATTTTTCCAGAATGCACCTGAATGCAGGCGGCACATTTTAGTTCATTCTGTATCAAAAGACATATGCTTACTATCCAATTTTACACTGCAGTGAGAGAAATCAAAGATGAGATGTAACTGCTTGAGTCATCTTTGGCCGGCAGACATTGACATTTTAGACAATCGATTAATACAACCACACTTCAAGGAGTGTTTGGTCAGGTCTTAAAGATCCATCCTGCTGAGATCAAACTTGAAGCGAGTCTGTATATATATATATATATATATATATATATATATATATATATATATATATATGCTTTATACACAAAAGGAAACTTTTTGATTGTTGTCGTTGAATCAAGCACATGGTTTCGACTCTAAGACATCCGCATACACACAAGGTTTTCTTTCAGGGTATGGCAGGTCTTGGCTTTCACTCTTCAGTTTCCCCAAACAATTCTAAAAGTTTGACAGAGGAACTGTCAACACAAAGTATGTTGTCCGTTGAAACCCATTAAGCTAAAGCATAGCAGAAAGACTCGCCCGAGACCTTTTCAAATAAAAGTGTGTTCCAATTTAAGCGGAGCGGCCGAGACTTGGGAATTTGTTTGCCCAAGAACCTTTTGTTTACTCCAGGGTTTCTCTGGCAGAATATGCACGCAGTGGCACAAAAACATGTTTATGTCTGTGTGTTTTCCTACTCGCGCTTACCAGCCAGACCAAAACTACCTCATAAAACCACACATTCATCAGACTTCCGAAAGAATATACCGAGTTATTTTCTATGGACAACATTTATGATTACCAGAGATAAAGGTCCTTGTTCAACCTAATATATAACCTTCAAGATGAAGAGTTGCTAAATGGAATAGATAAAATAATGATTATTACCAAACAGGTTTACAATGAGAAAGGATTTTAATTTATTGGAATTATTTATTGGATCGGAATATAATTATAATATATTAAGATGTTATGTTACTATATTGATTATTGTACATAATTTAATATAATGTGATTCATACACTATAAATGTATCATATAATTATATTTATTAAACATTTAATTATACATTATTTATGTTATAAATTTAATGAACTATTATTATTCATTGATATAAATTAATTTATAATTTTTTAATTAAATTTACCATTATAATATATTATTTACAGCATATATATTTGCCCAAGACAATGTTATACATGAGCAAGCAGCAGTGTGTGTGTGTATTAAAAAACGCTTCTCGTTATGCAAACACTATGTTTTATGTACGTTGCAGTGAGCGTATATATGTGTGCCTGTGTCTGTAGGGGAAGTGCTAGCGTTGATCAGCTGGGAACAAGCGTTTGTGTGTGTATTTGCGTGTCGGGCTCCCCGTGGCGCTGCCTGCCAGGCGCTGTCACCAGGCCGTGATTGACAGCTCTGATAAGCGGTAAGGCAGGCTGCAAATTCTGCCAGTGCACGTCACGCTCAACGTGCGTGTGTGTATGTGAGGCGGCCTGTGAACGCTGCCAATGTACGTCACACTTACCCTGTCTGCCTCATATCAGTCAGAGAGAGAGAGAGAGAGAGAGAGAGAGAGGCAGTTAGCGGAATGAAAGACTGCCGCAAGCCGGAGAGGGAAGTAGAGTGAGGAAGAGGGAAGAGAGGGAGGGAGACAGACTGTCAGGCGAGAGCAACGGAGAGGAAAAAAGGGACCGTAGAAACAGACACAAGAGACACGGACGGAGGAAACTCGAAGACAGGTGGGATGGTTTCACGAGGAGGAGGAGGATGGTGAGACGAAGAGAGAGAGTTTATGTGCAGTTCACCTGCAGAAGGAGAGGAACGTATTCCCTCGAGTCAAAGCAACATCGGCCTGCGGCTTGTGTGTGTAAACACCACAAATAGACATTCACTTTTAGAATATTTCAGGTTATTTTTCCATTTATTGTTATAAAGATAGTAAAAATAAATGGAAACATTTACGGCGCCAATTCCACGCCAATATCGTTCTCATGCTCCAGTTATGTTGTTTACCATTTTAAAGGCCCTGTTTACTCCTGGTATTAAGTTCGCACGTTTTTGGTCGATCGGATCACAAGTAGACGAGGGAGACACCTTCCCGTTTACACCTGGTGTTTTAAAGCAACACCATGGAACTTTTCCTCTTCGGTCGCCCAACTGGTTGGAAACGAAATTGTCCATTACCGCTGTCGTAAATAATTTAGCCTTCCGTCGCACACACACTCGTTGTTTATCCAGCACTGGCTTTGAAGTGAACAATGTCCACAGACAAGTTAGAATATGTTACATGATTTCATGAAAGGATGATGTATTGCGACATCAGAAACAAAGAAAAACTAAATAATGACTATTGTAGCACTTGACGTAAAGCACTCGAATTTTGTAGTTCTTTTGGTGGTCGGGTTATAACCCGAACCTCGGAGTTCCGTAGTGCCAGTAAAAGCGATTCAGTCCCCATCAGGCTATGGCAGAAGTGCCTTTCACCCTGTTACAACTTGATGAACCACTGATAAGATTCTGGAAACATTATTTTCAGGTAAAAAATGTTACACAGTGTTGCTTTAATACGCGAATCAATAACAAATGACACTACGGGAAAACCGCGCGGGAGCTTTGGTTGTGCTGTGACAGCCGCAAGACCAGCCGAATGCTGTGAGTGCGTGTTAAAAATCAGGAATGTGAGAGAACATTGTGCTTGTGAAAAACAGCCATTTTATATCTTCAAAACAAATTTGAGTCTTCAGCCAAAGTTTAAATCCCACCAAGCACGTTTCACATAATGTTACTCAAAAGGTCATTAGGTGGAGTAGGTGGTGAATGCATTTTCGACTATAAATGAAAGTGGTCGAAAGTAGACACAAATCATTTTAGACCCCGTTTACACCTGTTTTTAACATCATACACTTGTGATCCGATTGATCAATACGCATCTTACAGGTGTAAACAGGGCCAAATTCACCATAAAATCAAAATGGACAATTCATAGCCTATACTGTATGATGGAATATTTATTATATAAATTATTTTACTATTAAAATTATTTAACATCTGTCTGATATTCTAAAGACAGACATCCATAAAAATATTTGCAAAAAGATCATAATGGCTGTTCAAGTTTTCAATATAGTTACCCAATATAAGTTAGTTCAATTCAGATTGTGTTTTTTTTTAACATGGAAATGAACTCACCTAAACTTTTACTTCAGATTTTAACCCAGAGTTCACCTTAGAGAACTTATTGCAGACTAAAGAGTACTTTTAACCAAGTGTTTACCTCAGGACTTACCTTATATTTTTTCCTACCTGTTCCATGTCAGGCTTTACCTCAGTTTACCACAGAATTTCATCATTGTTTAGAGCAGTGTTTCTCAACTGGTGGTTCGCGAATTGTGTAGCCTATAGTCAAAGAAACAACAAAAGAAAACGTAATTATAATTGTTTCTCTAATGCGAGACTAATTTTGAATGTTTACTGTCGAGAGTGTTGTCTTGATTCAGTTACCTCCTCCTGTCAGATAAAATGTTGTTAGGCTGTGTCATTAGTCTAACATTTGTTCGTAACTAGATAGCGCTACGTGTCCTACAACATGTTTAAATGCATCAAAGTAAAAAAATGTTTAATTTCCTCATAATATACATCAGCACATCGCCACACTTTCAATGATTCTCAAACGACTCGCCAAATGAATCAATCCGTCTAAATCCCTCCTTTCCGCGAGCTACTCTGTTCTGATTGGCCAGGCAGCTCAGTCTGTTGTGATTGGCCTAGCATGTACAGAGCGTAAAAAAAAAAACAAAAAAAAAACGGTAATTGTCATTTAGCTCTTGCCCCGAGGCTACATATGTTACTACGCCGTAAACTAAACACAATAACGAACATTGACGTCGATTTGACCATATTATTACCATATTCGAGCGCGAGTCCGATGTTGAAACACTGGGTGCTTGTTATTCAACCAAAACCTACATCGCAAGGACGACTCAGGCAGGACGTTTGACAGTGATACACTAACGTTAACTTAGTTAAAGTTGCAACTTTCCTCACCAACAGCATTAACAAGTGCATATCCAGCAACAAAACGATTCGTTTACTTGTACTAATTTATTTACCGAGTATTTTTCTGATATTGCGGTGAATACGTTGAAACTGTATCAATAACAGTGCATGTATAAGTTACATTAGCCGAGCTCTAGAGTCAATGATCTAATGTTAATTAAACACGAATAAAACAAATATTTCCTCAAAGTAACTTTAATGAGAACGACAGACAATCTGCATTAATAGCAGTTATAGGTAATCGTGGCCCACAGCTGATAAGCAGAAGTATTTCAGTAAGACAGTAATAATGTGAGTTAGCGCAGGAGACACAATATAAAACTCAAAATTAAGTTTTTGAACATCATCTTTGAATTTGAAATGAGTAAATTACATAGGTAAATTACATGGATACCAAAAAATACCAATTATACGTATGTTGTGTGTTGGCCAGGAAGGATTTGCATGCAGGTACATTCATTCTACACAACAGAAGTTATATGTTTAACATGGCCATGTTTCTGTTGCACTTTATCTTCACTTTGTGTTATTTTGAATATTTGGAAAAGACTGTGGTGGGTCACCAACCTAACCTTTGCAACTGCTATTTAATAGCCTACTGTTCATTCAGTATAAAGCGAAATGGAACTTGTGTGTCAACCATTTTTGTGCCAACGTCAAATTTATTATATATTTTTTTAAATTATATATTGACCAATATTTTCATAATAGTTGAGAAATATTTTTTAGATCCAGTTGAGAATCAGATCATTTTTACCAGTTAATGTACTTCAGAAATAACAGAAAAAAATAGATTTTACATCAAAACTTAAGATTTTACTTGGAATGTGGCACATTTTTGGTTGAAATGAGAAATTTGTATGTGCGGTGACTGACTGGATAAAAGTGTATGCCAAATGAGTACTTCTTAATGTAATGACATGTATCATCCTGTCTAGGAAGGTCCGTCTCAGTAATAGTAGAGTGATGTAGCTGATATCGGTTACAAGGCGGTCTTGGCAATGTCATCCTCTTCTGGACAGCGTAGAACGTGTGGCCATCAACTCAACCCTTGACACCATCAAGATCCTGCCCATTATTGACAAAACAGACACAAAGTCGACCTCCAAGGAACTCAGAGAGGTCATTTACTGCCTGGGTTTGGCCTGTACAGTCCCAGGTAATGACAGCGTCTTGCTGGAGCTGATTAAACGCTGTCAAAGTTCGTAATTTTACCTTCTACATTAGGTCATCACTTTGTGACGCTTGTCGGAAAGCTTCAACTCATGCGGTTCATGAGTAAGGATGAGTAATGTCTCCTGATCTCAATCATCTTAGGATCATCTTCTCAATTCCTTCGAGTCTGAGGGGAAAATATGGAGGATTTAGAAGGATATGGGCTGGTCTTCATTTTGCTGGATTTGTGTGTCATCTCAAGGGCTGGTCTATAGATTATTGTTGGGCAGTGCATTCCAAAAATCATTTTATTGATGTTTTTTACCATCCATGCTAAATGTTTAGATTTGGATCACTGTTGACCTTCAATTTAGTAATTATTGTGGGTATTTTTAGGGGGTGGGATTTCATTCTTTTTTACACCTCCACCAAAAAAGGGTAAAAATCCCTTTTGGGTTAAAATGACTGTGCAACTTTCATTTAAAATCAGAGTAGCGACTGCATATTCATAATGTGAGTTTGAGATTCTCCACTGTGTTCGCTGGAGGCCTTTCTGACAGTTTGTAATGCTTCATGTAGAAGACCTGGTAACCGAATCTCAATAATTAAGATTTACTGGTGGAAATGTGGCCTCTCTGTAGATAAGCGAGCGCTAGTTATGTACAACTACTCCGCTGAACCACCTGTGAGTTCATACACACACACATAATATAGGATAAATTAAAACACTGCCTCTGTGTGTGACTGTAATTTTCTACTCACTTATTACATTACCACAGTCAGTGTAATGTTTTACAGCAACTCAGAATTAAACACCATAAACATTTTAAAGCGGAATGAATGAAAAAAACTGGCAGCTCAATAGTAAATCCTGATCACTGGAAAGAAATTGGAGAAAAAATCTCAAGGTGATATGAGTAGTTTTGTTATTAAAACTTTTCTCTTTATTAAAGGGTCACCATGAAAATATTGCTTTGTTTATTTGGGCATCCCAACCAGCAACATCGGCTCAAGCTTCAACCATTGACTCACCTTATATATATATATATATATATATATATATATATATATATATATATTCAACATTTGGCCCCACAATGGCAATATTTTTTCCTCTATGTCCTTAAAGCAGAAAGCTACCTTGATGCTTGATACCCAAAAAGTTACATTTAAAACACCTCTGACTCAAATCTAACCTCATAGATATGTCCCTTTTTGTAATTTCTACTAATTACTACAGTTCTTGTTATTACATTTAAAGCCGTGGTACATTAAGGCCCATTCTCAGCAAGGACAATAACTACTAGCCTATAGGCTAATGATAACTTTAAAGTTTTCATAACTGTTCTAATTTTATGAGAATATGGAAGTCAGCACCACAACTATAACGCTCCAAACATCATTTGAATCACTTTCAGAACAATTATTTGTTGTTTATGTGTAGACAATACATCTTTATAATTAGCTATATCGCTGGTGTGAATGGGACTTTCAATTATTTTTGCTTTTTTTTTTTTATCTGATCTGTCCTTTACAATCTGTTGGTGTAACTGAGGTTGATTTAGTTGTATAAATTCATATTTTGGACTTTGGACTTAATTATACAGCTGAAGCACATTTTTATATGACAAAGTATTTTAAAGTGTAATTTATAATTGGCACTTATTACAGGATAGCCAACTAAAGGCCTCTCTATGTTTTAGGACCTGTGCCTATTAGCCTACATAGCATGTTATTTTAAACTGGTTTCCATTGTAAACTTTTCTAAGAGTAGGCTAATTCTACCTGAATTTTCCTCAAATGTGATTTTTTTTAAGAGCAGTTCACACGTAGCAACTCTACATGCAACGCAATTATCATGGAATAATGTCAAGCAAGCATTACAATCCACCACAGAGCAGATGACAAAAGTTGTATTTTTGAAGTTAAGATATGAATTATTTTAAGTTCAGGTTGCATCACAACTCTCTCTCTCTCTCTCTCTTTGTGTCCTGTGCTGTGTGTAGTACTCGTACGCCAGCTAACGACCCGACAACCGCGGAAACAAACAGCAGTAAGATGGCCGACTCCCGCGCGCGGCATGAATATCTGACATTCGTTTGTTCCGTCGCCGTCGCTCCGAGCGACAGAGGCCAATTACTGCAGCAGCCGCGTGACCTTTCGCATGCAGATGAGCCAGCGCTCGTGTGTGTGTGTGTGGCCGGTAAACATTAACGGGAACGGAAGAGCGGAGCCATAATGACGCGCGGATCGTTAGAGGCTCGTTAGGGAGCATGAGACGGCGGATATTAAAGAGCAGTTAAGAGCAAAACGCAGACACACACCTTTCTACAGCACACACACACATTTAACCTTACGCACTCGTGTGCATGTATAAATGCTTGCACTTTATTTAACTCTTATACATAGATTCTTAATTGATCTCTCTATGAAAAACATTTAACATCCATACCTTTTCATTCCACAAAAGGTTCTTTAGATTTTTTTAAGTGTTCTTTAAATCTCCACATTAAGAAAAGGAAACATTTTAAGAGAACCTTAAATTGTTATTCTATTGCATCTGTTTGAAATCTACGGAGCCTAGTAAAGGGACATGGTGAAGGAAAAATATATAAAATTATTTGACAATGCTTTTGCTTTCTTTTTCATTCCCTCAAGCGAACGCAAAGTTTCTCGGGGGAACGCAAAACATTTGCAAGAGATTGAGAACGAAAAAGCATTGAATTTCCCCTCCCATAAAAAAACATTCCACCACCATCTTTTGGGATATTTTTTCAAAGAGTGTTAAACACATTTGAGTAATGTGAGGACACTTAGGCTTCACACATTTCACATTTATAACATCCAAAAAAAAGAAAAACGGCCTAATTCATGCATCTAACAATACAACCTGTCTGCTATGAACATAAAAAAACTTGCTGTCTGACACATAAATCTTGCACATATAGACACACTTTACCTGTCATTCACACACCCCGCAATTCACCTGTCCAATATACTCAAACTTCCCTCTCTCACACACACTTTACCAGTCTAATACACACAGACACCCACAATTCACCTGTCCAACACGTGCGCGCACACACGCACACATAGTGCGACGCAAGTTCTGTGTGTGTGAGCGCTGTGCTACCGGGTCTTTCAGCACGCTACCATTAGTATTCACAGACAGCGCTTCCCTTCAGTGCCTGAATTAATTTTCTACCATGCGTGTGTGTGTGTGTGTGTGTGTATCGCATCACAGAGAGCGCGAGCGAGAGACAGTGTGTGGTGATCTCCCTGAGTCTCAAGCCTCTTTTCCTGTTATTTTATTGCGATTTAAATACTTCACTTGTCTAATGCATGTAATCTGACTAATCAGTGCAGGAAATTGCCCACAGTCTGTTTCTAAAGAGGAAACCGCTCCGCGCCTGAGACCGCCACAGAGAGGGAGGCGGAAATCAGTATGTGCGAAGTGCAAAGATTGAGCGTGTGTGCGCGCGCGCGCTCGCGTGGGATATTTGTATTCCTTTCACGTTCTCCGCAGCACACCGGATAATTCCACTTTTTCCTCTTATTTTGATATATGCAGCTCCTGAGTCAGCGTGCGCCTGCGAGGACGTGCTTTTATTGCGCGCTATCTCTCTCTCTCCCTCTCCCTCTCTCTCTCTGTCGGATGAATAATATGTCGTCCAGGGGGCCCTTGTGCCGTACGGACAGGAACGAGAGAGAAAGATTGCCAGTTCGTCGGTTCCCCTGCACGCGTTTTATTCTGCGCGCGCATGTGTGAGTGCTTTTGATTGAAGACCTCCAGCGTATCCACACACCGCTGGCTAATTAATTGATCGATTCGGCACGTGCAGAGGGCCTGCCGTCTCGTTCGGCGTGAGCGACGCTCCTGCTAATTGAGATTCCGTGTTTGTGCGTGCTAAACATTTAGAAAGGTCTCTCTCTCTCTTGTTTATCCCGTAAACAAATGCAAAACGTTCCTCCTTGTTGCGCTACAAACTAATGAAGTCACGCAAATGCTCTTTTAAAAACGTTCTTTAGGGGAAAGGAAGGGCTTTTTTCTTGTACTTTTTCTGTCTCTCTCTTCTTTTCCAGACTAAAAGCGGTTTCCCGCTGGGATGTTTTTGAGAGAGGCAGAGCCGGTAATTTCAGCGCAGCAGACAATGCGATCCGCAGGCGTTTCTCTCCTTCGACACGCGGATTCTGTTCTCTCTTCCTCTCGTGTTTTCCACCTCTTTCTCCCTGCCATTCCTGTCCATCCTCCTTCCTGCGAATCCCCCCCCCTCCTCTGTCTAGGATGAAAGCTCAGAATCAGAAAAGTGTTTATGCCGCACGGAACACCTGGCCTCAGATCTGCGTTTAAAGTCGCAGAGTGTCTTTCCCACATCACACAGTTGAGATTATCAGTCAGCATGTGCGTGCATTTAGTATGCATGAGTGAGCAGCCTGTCAAAGACAAGCCCCACGTTGCAAGAAACACAAACCATTTATATGACCCCTTGACCTCTGAATACCGCCGCCGAGAGCCACGCGCACACACATCCGCGCTCATGCCCCAGGGGAGATGGTACGTTCATTAAACAGTCTCGTTACGCCAACTGTAATGCGGCGTAGATGGAGGGGAAGGGGGGTTGGGGCGGTAGTTGGGGCAATTAGAAGGAAAATTGAATATGAGTCATGGCGCTGCCACACAGGGGCTTAAACCCTTCAACCGTCATATAGGAAATTACCTGTCTGAGAGGGCATGACTGTTATGTTAATTTGTGTATAATAAACAAAACCAGATGTATCATGTATATTTTATTTGTTTCTTATATGCTAGATTTTTGCATTGTACGTTTCCACTTATTTATTCGTGTACATTTCAATTTATTTGATACTTTAATCCTGCACACTATGATGGACTATTATAACAAAGTTAGCAGTCATAGGCCTATATTTTTATTGTAATTTTTTTTTTAAGTTTATCCTGTGGATGAAAATGTACTTAAGCAATTGTATGTGCGGAAGTTTTGCTTACATTTAAAAAAAAAGTACATTTTTGTTTAACAGACACCTGTTTATTTTTTCATTTATTATATACAATAATTAATCATAACTAGTAATAGGCCTAATACTCCAAGGTTTTATGTAGGTTGCGCTTAATTTTTACACTTTATATTTATTCGTTTAGAATTTACATTTAGTAATTTAACTTATTTTTACGCATTTACTGTTGTGTTACTCTTTCGGCAAATTATACTCTTATTCAACAAAGTTACTGTGTGTTTATTTGTAGCTAGTGCAACCTGTGTATAAAATTATAAGTGAGTGATTGTGTGTACCACAAACTTAAAAATACATGATTTTTTTTTTTTTTAACTTTTTTTCATTCTGGGTTTATAGAATTTACAGTAACTAGTATATTGCGAATGCATGTTTAATTTTATCTAGCGCATCTATTAAAAAAAAGAACATGAGCGATTGCTTGTGGGCAGTTCTGTTTTAAGTGTTTATGTACAGAAAACAGACAAGTTCACATATATTTATCTTCAATTTTTTATTTTTACTTGAGGGCCATTTACATGATAACATTTCCGAAACGGAAAAATTTGTATGCACTTTTGAAAACAGGTTTCAAAGTGATAGCTTTACATTTTTTTCTAAATTGTATTATTTAAACAGCTCATAAACATACTTTATCAATAAAAAAAAGTAGGAAATTGACGTTTAAGACATTTTATATTTTTTGGCATAAAGAGTTCATAAAATTGAGTCAAGATGTGTGTGTGTGTGTGTGTGGAAGTTCTGTCTGCTCTTGCCCCGCCAGTTCATGGTGTGTAACACACCCCGGCAACCTCTGCAGCGGCCGCCACACCTCTTTCATCTCCCATAATGCCCCTCTCTGATCCTCTGCCCGCTAGCGCTCACAGGGAGGGGCTGTCAGCCACGGCTGATTAGAGTGTGTATGTGTGTGTGCGTCGGGGAGGGAGGGACTCTATTTTAGACTCCAGAGATCGGCCAATTAATTTCTTCATTCATGTCTGATTGCTTTGCTCTGGCGTAACGTACAATTATTGTATTTGCCACTCAGGAGTAGCACTCCACGGCCTGGACACACACACAGACCTCAATTCAAAGAGGTGTATACGTCCACACACACACACATTAAGTAATTTGTACACATGGTTTGGCTTTTGATTCGCAGCAAAGCAGAGGTGAATACAAACATTACCTGTCTACCTGTTTATATTGTTTATTTTATGGACACAAATGAGTTAAATATGTCCTTTATGAAATCACATTTCTCATGTATTGCTAAAATTAAGAACGTCTGCCACCTTGAATTTGCTTCCCTCCAACAGAAATGCACATTTACATGTACATATTTTTCAAGTTGTTACTATAGAAAAGAAAAGGTATGTTAACCTATAGTTTTGTCGCCGTTTTCTCGTTTCGTTATTTTAAAGTCTCCTAATTTTGTTCTTCTACAACAGGTTTACATGCATCCGAAATCAAAAAAAACACTGATTGGTCAGATGTCCCAGTCTGTTGTGATTGGTCTACTCTGCTCTGATTGGTCAGACGGCCCAGTCTGTTGTGATTGGTCTACTCTGCTCTGATTGGTCAGATGGTCCAGTCTGTTGTGATTGGGCTACTCTGCTCTGATTGGTCAGATGTCCCAGTCTGTTGTGATTGGTCTTCTCTGCTCTGATTGGTCAGACGGCCCAGTCTGTTGTGATTGGTCTACTCTGCTCTGATTGGTCAGATGGTCCAGTCTGTTATGATTGGTCTACTCTGCTCTGATTGGTCTAACACAGTCTCATCCCAAATCGTCATATAACTGACGTTTTGGGACGTATTTTGACCATACGTCAATATCCGCCTTTTTAGGGCCCCCTTAAACGTCGGTAGATGGCGATCCCGGGCCGTCATACAACTGACGCTTTACCTTTAACGTCAGTTAGGTGACGGGTTAGGTTTAGGGTTAAGTTTAGGTATGGGGTAGAGTTAGGATCCCATAACCTCATCTACCGACGTTTAAGGGGGCCCTAAAAAGGCGAATATTGACGTATGGTCAAAAGACGTCCCAAAACGTCAGTTATATGACGATTTGGGATGAGACCGGGTTGATTGGTCAGACGGCCCAGTCTGTTGTGATTGGTCTACTCTGCTCTGATTGGTCAGATGGTCCAGTCTGTTATGATTGGTCTACTCTGCTCTGATTGGTCAGACGGCCCAGTCTGTTGTGATTGGTCTACTCTGCTCTGATTGGTCAGATGGTCCAGTCTGTTGTGATTGGGCTACTCTGCTCTGATTGGTCAGATGTCCCAGTCTGTTGTGATTGGTCTACTCTGCTCTGATTGGTCAGACGGCCCAGTCTGTTGTGATTGGTCTACTCTGCTCTGATTGGTCAGATGGTCCAGTCTGTTGTGATTGGTCTACTCTGCTCTGATTGGTCAGATGGTCCAGTCTGTTGTGATTGGGCTACTCTGCTCTGATTGGTCAGATGTCCCAGTCTGTTGTGATTGGTCTACTCTGCTCTGATTGGTCAGACGGCCCAGTCTGTTGTGATTGGTCTACTCTGCTCTGATTGGTCAGATGGTCCAGTCTGTTGTGATTGGGCTACTCTGCTCTGATTGGTCAGATGTCCCAGTCTGTTGTGATTGGTCTACTCTGCTCTGATTGGTCAGACGGCCCAGTCTGTTATGATTGGTCTACTCTGCTCTGATTGGTCAGACGGCCCAGTCTGTTGTGATTGGTCTACTCTGCTCTGATTGGTCAGATGGTCCAGTCTGTTGTGATTGGGCTACTCTGCTCTGATTGGTCAGATGTCCCAGTCTGTTGTGATTGGTCTACTCTGCTCTGATTGGTCAGACGGCCCAGTCTGTTGTGATTGGTCTACTCTGCTCTGATTGGTCAGATGGCTCAGTCTGTTGTGATTGGTCTACTCTGCTCTGATTGGTCAGACGGCCCAGTCTGTTGTGATTGGTCTACTCTGCTCTGATTGGTCAGACAGCCCAGTCTGTTGTGATTGGTCTACTCTGCTCTGATTGGTCAGATGTCCCAGTCTGTTGTGATTGGTCTACTCTGCTCTGATTGGTCAGATGTCCCAGTCTGTTGTGATTGGTCTACTCTGCTCTGATTGGTCAGACAGCCCAGTCTGTTGTGATTGAGCTACTCTGCTCTGATTGGTCAGATGTCCCAGTCTGTTGTGATTGGTCTACTCTGCTCTGATTGGTCAGATGGCCCAGTCTGTTGTGATTGGTCTACTCTGCTCTGATTGGTCAGATGGTCCAGTCTGCTGTGATTGGTCTACTCTTCTCTGATTGGTCAGATGGCCCAGTGTTGTGATTGGTCTACTCTGCTCTAATTGGTCAGATGGCTCAGTCTGTTGTGATTGGTCTACTCTGCTCTGATTGGTCAGACGGACCAGTCTGTTGTGATTGGTCTACTCTCCTCCGATTGGTCAGTAGACCCAGTCTATTGTGATTTGTCAACTCTGTTTTGGTTGGTCAGATTCATATCTGAATTTTAGCTCCGGATCTTCCTCAGCACTTAATACACATAGATCGAACGGTTATGATGGCGTCGTTGTTCGCGGGCAGCCAATGAAGACCATAGGCTGTCATTATGCAAATTTGTTACAAACGTAGGTTAGTACAGGAAGTAAGACTGGATTGACTGATGAGTCATTTCAGGCAGTTCAGAATTATTTCTTTCTTTTGAGAGACAATAACTCAATTTATTTCCACTTTGATTTTTTAAAAGGCGCAGACTTTTTACATTCACAAACAGCTATATTACACGCATGATATTAGTTTTTGTTAATTGTATATTGTGTTTTTTATGCAGGAAGTTAGTTTGAAAGTAGCTTCACCAATAATGGTAAATGGACTGCATTTATAGCGCTTTCATCAGACCCAGCACTTTCAGGTTTGTAGACAACCTACATGAACCGCTGAGCCACTGCCACCCACATCTTGCTCTTTTCCATTAGTAATGGTCATAAGGACACTAAGTCGGAGGTTCCCTCTCGCAATGAGAGTTTGAACGAGGAAAAGAGCAAGATAGAACATGCACTCTTAGATAAAAAGGCTGATTTGGGTTCTAAATAGAACTCTAGGATTTTTGACTAAATTTTAAAGAACCCTTGTCTTAAATGATATATAATACTTTCACGTTTAACAGGTTATTACTATTTTTTTTCTAGTGATAAAGTACGATTTCAAGCTGGTTAATTCATAAAATGTAATAACAAGTTAAAGTCAATTAAAACAAAATGGATCAATTAAAACCTTTTCCAAAATTTTTGGAACCCCTAAAAGGTTCTATAGAGAACCTTTCCGTCTAAGAGTGTAGAGAGAGACGGTAAAGTCTGAAATGGGCCACCTGCCTTTGAAATTTGAGGTGTGAGGCAGAAAATGTCAGGAAAGAGAAGATACAGAGACCATAAAAGAGAAAAAGGCATAAAGAAGCGAGGGGAAAAACATGTGCGATTATGAGAGAACAGGAGAGCCAGATCACAGACGACGAGCCCACTCTACATTCAGCCCGAGCAATTAGAGACCCACGACCACAGACGAGAAAGAGAGAAAATTACACTTCCTCATTATTCAAATCACTTCTTAGAAAATGAGACACGTCGCTCTACTTCTCTCTCTCCTTATCTCTTTTCTTCCCTCTCTTCTGTGCACGACGGTGTTTGCGTTCACTCTCTCTTTCTGCGAAGATAAGCCCTCCGGAAAACGCTGTCATTACCGTCCCTCCTTTGCTCCCCCCGTGGGGTTAAATGATTCTCCTCGCTCTGTCACTCCACTCGTTTCTTTATCTATCACTTTACCAAACCCAAGTGGGATCGATACCCCTATCGACTGCAGGATGCTCTCTACACACCCGACTTCCTGCGGCAGAGAGGAAGAGGTGGAGGGAGGGAGAGGAGGTGAAGGGCCTTTCGGTTTGCGTCACTCAGTCGCTCCGTTCTTAGAAATTGGACTTGGAAATGAGGCGGCCAGGAATAATAGCTCTCTTTCCCTGTGCAGTGGCGTATTAGTGGAGTTCAACACTGGAGAAAGCTCTGATAGACAGATGAGATGCGCTTTCAGACCCGGGTCAGGTTGAAATCAAGACTCAAGAGTGAATCCGGATTGGCGGATTGAATTGAACCGAACCCCTCTATGATTCCCATTGGCACGTTTTCGGTCCATTTTCTAAATTTTAAGATGCATGCTAGAGCGTTTTTCTTTACACCCTTGCAATCCACCACTTCTATTGAAGTCAAAGGTTTGCAGGATTCTCTGTTTAATTGTTTAAACATACCTAGATTTTTGGCTGTCAACATATTACTTGATCCATATTGCAGCTCATTTTTGATCGCCAGCATTGTTATTGTTACTAAAACTCGCTTTTAAAATGCAAATAAAATACAATGCAAATATAAAATGAATTTGAACTTAAAAGATCTTAAACAAAAATTTGACATACTGCTTTGGCAGCTAACTGAAATAAGTTTAAGTTGAAATACAAAAATAAATTGATAAATAAACACTTTGACTCAAGATACTGAGTTTATTAAAGCTTCACCAGCAAAGTGTAGATGTACCGTTTGAATTCACCGCTTTGTAAAAGAATGTGTACGTGCATAGACGCCAACTACTGGCCTGGCAGCATAATATAGTGTTTTTAGTCATTTTCGCGTTGACAACATTGTCGCCTGTACACCGAAAACTTTTGTTTTCAGTACATTGTTGTTGTGTAAACATACCCTTAAGCTTTGTTCACACTACATGATTTTAAAACGTTGGGCTGAACTGTGCGGTTCACACTACATGACTTGCTCTCTGTGAAATCAGGAGTGTTTAAGTTGTTGAGCTGTTCACACCACACAACACAACGTGATTTATCCGCAACTGGAGGTAACGCACCACACGAGCTGACAACAACTCTGTCACCCAACGATTCTATCTTGCCTACAAACCACGTTTTATCACGAAAAATCACGCGATAAGACAAACCGGAAATGACGCAAAACAGCGCGTTTGTCAATACCCAGCAAAGAAGACGAAGAACAAAACACGCGAATATGGACGTCGGACAGACACTAGTGCTTCAAACTGTTTGCGCGATGATTTGCTCTGAGAAAAAAGTGCAAAAAAAAGAAAAAATACGATTTACCCGGTGACCTCAACCCATGCCTTGCTCTGATTGGCTGGAGCTCATGACATCACTGAGGTTGAGTCGCACGACAGCTCTAGATATCTAGCATCCTAGATATTTTTCGAGGCGTCTGCGTGCGTCTTTGATGCGTTGTTGGCTCTTTCATACTAACAGATTGGCAAGCGTTTATCGTCTGCTAATCCCCCGCGATTTGCCCGCGATAACCGTACGTTCACATCGCCGCCGACTGGAGCGTCAAAGAAGCTCTGGCCGCCCTGTCAAGGACACTTGTCAAAAAGTACGGGGAAGCTTGTTGACGCTTTGAACGCTCTGACGTTACAGGGAGAATAGAAGTGTCACAACATGAAATGTAATAAACAGAAAAAACAAGCAATACATTGAAGAAACCTTTTTTTAATGACAGCATTTTTATAACCCTTTTGGTCACATTTGGTCGGGAAAAAATAGTTAGCTATTATTATTATTATTTGTGGTCAAATCGGTGTCACCATGAGCAAATTAATTGCATTCCCGCTTTAAAACGAGCATTCGTAAATATTTCAAATAAAAGTTGCGCTCATGTAAGCAAACAACGTCATGTCATAAATGATACGAAACCAGCAGGAATCACAGCAACGGCGATGATTAGCTTCTCTTCCATTTTCTCTGAACTAATGTTTTGGTAGGAACGAAAGTTTACATTTTGTATTTCTCCGGAATCAGCCAGCGTGAAGGACGTCTATATTCCGATTGGTTGCTGGCGTTTGTTACCATAAAGTTGAGCTTCTTTCAACTTTCTGATTGACGCTCAAAACGCCCAAAATGCTGCGCCGAGGAATTTGACGCTCCTTGCAGCTGAGAGAAGCCAGCTTCCATTGAAAATGAATGACTTCCGGCTGCTTTGGAAGCTCAAGTCGGCGGCGGTGTGAACATACAGTAACACCCTGACCTGTCGGCGAGCTCAACGATTTGCAAATCGGGCTTAAAATCCTTTAGTTAACAATAGTAACCCTGGTGTAAAGCCAGCCAATCAGATTAGATGTTGCGGTTCTGAGCAAACTCACATTTTTTGTTGTTAATATTCATAAGGTGGTTCGAAAAGTCAATTCGACAGACTGGTTTGTAATGCTTGCTATATGTTGCAACTCTAAAAGTTTTTAATGTGACATTGACATCACAATAACTTCTGTAGCAAAGAGCTTTTTTAAGTCTTACCAAACGCTATGTTGAGGCTTTCTGTCTTTTTCTTTTTATTCTGTGCTCTTGCAGTCTGGTCCCCTGTTTTCTGTTCAGCATCTCATGAATTATTCCACCGGACTACACTTGGAATCTCCCGCCTTGCTCGCCAAATCCTCCCTCACGACTTTTCTTCGCGTCTAATCCACATTAGCCTCATTTTCAGCCTAAACATAACGAAACGTTTTCAGTTAACACTGGGTGTGCCGTCTGATATATTTTATTGCCCGCACGCACAAAAACCAAACAAACTGTCCACAACAGTCTATAAAAGCGTTAACCCCGAGCAGACAAAGAGAAATGGAGTGTGCAGCAGAGAAGAGAGAAATCATAAGCGTCTGGGAGATTTACTCAGTGTGTTTGGTCAGCTCTCTGGCAGTCCTGTTTGATGTGAATCTCCGATCGGGTTTCTTTTCATGTACACACAAATGCAGCTGGCGCACACACTCATGCATCACTGAAGCTTTGAAGGCAGCAGGTGTGTAGCCCGTCTCTCTCTCTCTCTCTCTGACAGTCCCGGGGCAGGTCA
Source organism: Pimephales promelas (assembly GCF_016745375.1). The sequence goes on along the minus strand of NW_024121266.1, from coordinate 4,781,363 downwards.
CTGTAAAGGTCAGCATGCCGGTGATGGAAAGGGACAGCAGCGTCTGTTGCCGTGGGGATGCGGATGTGTGTGGGGGGGGTTGCCTCCGTTGCCTCTGTTGCCTTGGGGACGGACCAGACACGTTATCAGGTTAATACCACACACTGGAAAGCGCGACCTCATCACACACACGCGCGCACATGCTTGTAGAAAAGCCAAGCGAGGCCTTGTTGTGTTGGACTTGTGAATGTCTTCCATGTTTTTACCTCAAAAGGAGTCTTTTTCTGTCTTTACACTCTAAAAAATGCTAGGTTGTTTTAACCTAATTTTGGGTAAAATACAGACAAACCCAAACGTTGGGTTAAAAATGTAATTAAATAAAATTTAACCCAATGGCTGGGTTTGTCCATATTTGACCCAAAGTTGGGGTGAACAACCCAGCATCATTTCGAGTGTACATGTTAAATATAAAGTGAAAAAATGGTGTTTAATTGGCACAAATTTTCCAAAAACCTTGTGAGTCTTTCTAAAAAACTTTAGGTATACTTATTTTTCCACATCCCACAGTTGAGTGCGCAAGCCGTTCAAAGCATTCTCCTTTAGCCATGAGCGCGGAAAGAAGCGTTCGGCACGTACGCATTATCTAGTGGACATTTTTTAAGTACTCAAGTCACTGTTGTACGTGCACCGTCGGCCCGTTCACAAAAATTGGGCTGTACGCGGTGAACTTTGGGTGATTTATGACTCTATGGACATCTAGAAACTAAGCACACTTCACTGGTTGGTTTAATTTGTCCATCAGAGAATATACATGCCTCACAGGATAATTATTTTGTCATTTCATTTCTACCTGAAAGTCATGAAAATTGCCACCACGGTATCATTTAATATCTCAAGTTCAAGTTCATTTTATTTATATAGCACGTTTTATAGCAGCCACTGACTGACCATAGTGCTTTACAGAACTACAGAATTAAAAGACATAATACCATGCATAACAGTACAGCATGGAAAAGTACAGCAAAGTTAAGAACAGCTTTGAACGGGAGTAGCCAAGGCAATATCAGAGTTATCAACAATAAAATAAAAAACAGAAAAGTCAGTATCATACTCAAAGGAGAGAAGAATTAAATATATATATATATATATATATATATATATATATATATAAACAACCTTATTTATAGGCCAAAGAAAACAAGTGCGCTTTTTAAAGTGACTTAAAAGATCTCAAATGATCCTGTGATGCAAATTTCGTGTTTTTGGAATAGAAAAATGGCCAACTCTGTCGAGTTTCTGAAGCTTGCATACATCCTAAATACACCCAGTTGAATAATATATTCAAACCTTTTTTTCAATAACTTGACATTATTCTGCAAATAAATAAATTATACCTTGAATGGAAATTATGCACAAAAAAGTAGGTAAAAAATATAATTTTTAAAAAATTATTTACATACATCAAGCACTTCACTGACATTTAAAATGTATTAATTAGGGCCCGGGCACCGATGGTGAGATGACTATTGGAATTGCTCCGTTTATTATTGAATTATTTTCATTTTTTTTTTTTTTAAGAGCTTTGAGTTTTTATTTTAAGATTTAAAGTCTTACCCAACAAGGCTAAACTAATAAAATCTATACATAAAAGGTATTTAAAAAGTAGTGAATATAAATGATACATGCATGTTTAAAAAGTTTCCAAGATGGTTTTAAATTGACAGTCATGTAACAAATTGAGTTTTTTAAAAACTTTTTAGGTGACCGAATTTTCCCAGGCTGATATAATCAGTGCTACTGTGCAAGAACCAGTCGCTGGATGCAACAAAGTTTGAGGTTGGTACTTTAAATTGCTGATTTTTGTTTGGTATCAAGTAAACAAGTGATTCTGGACCACACTCCAAAGTTTGCATTCACATCTATTAGCTGTGAGGCTAATATTATGCTAGTATAATCCTAAACGTTACCTTTTAGTTTGATGCGTTATGCATGCAAGTGTTTTTCTTTCTGCATAAGTTCCAAACGTACATTTGTTGTGTCCTACACCTGAACTATATATTTTAAATACATTCTGTGTTTACTTACGTTCCTCAGTAGTCTTAGTTGCTCGAGTTATTAGGGGGTTGGAGATTCTCATTCTAGAGAGCATATGATTGGACAAAAATATGAGTAGTGCAGGATGATGTCATCAAGATATTTGTTTCCATCCTCTGTGTTTTGGAAAGTTGTTTTAAAAAAATCGCGCTAATTGTAGCACGGAAAAACTCCAGATTTAAAATTTCATTTGATCTCTCTCCCTGTCGTTCTTTCTGAAGCTCGCAGAAGCTTTTGCGTTCTGCCATTTTTCTATTTCTCATTCTCGTGCTAACCCCGTCTTCCTCTCCTAATCGTACGCTCTTTATTTTCTCTCTCTCTCTTTCTCACTCTCTCTATCTCAAATTACACCCATTACGGCCCACTCTAGCTCTCCAGCACCTCTCTCTCTCTCTCCACACCTCACTGCAGCAAACACACACACACACACACACACTTTCCGTGCAGCTTTTCAAGAAAGGCATCTATTTGTCAGCGTCTGTGCAGAGCTGAGACTGCAGGAGGCCTCCGTTTATAAAACGCAAAGCTATCTATTATACCGAGTGTGCACGTGTGTGTGTGTGTGTGAGGGTGAACATAGAACATAAAACACCAAGAGTTTGAAGTTCACCAAACCTGCCGAGAACATGTCCAACTCGTGTCTCACACCGAATTTAAAAGAAAGAAATCAAAAAATTGTTATTGTTGAAAGATAACGAATCCTGTTTTCAGAAATAGTAAGATAAAATGAATATATCACCTTTTCTTACATTACGGTAATGAGAATTACTATTTTTGCATTACCGTAATGAGTATTAATTTTCTACAGCATTTAAGAGCACAATAGCTTATAGATTAGCCTTAAAACGAACAAAATAAACTAAACTAAAACTCAAAAAAAAAAAATCTTAATGCTCCTAAAAATATGATTTATTGTCAAATAATTTTTCTTTGGGGTGATATGCAATCCAGAAATATGAGAGGGTTTGTGAGAAAAGCTTACTTTGTGTGTTACAAAGAACAGAAAAAGAAAACTTTTGAATGTGTGTTTGAGGGAAAGAGAGAGGAAGATTAATTGGGTGAGCGGTGAAAAGCTTTCAGCAGAGTCTGCCTCCATTAAGCCGCGCCGCCGTCCACCAATTAGATGGCAAAAAGAACGTAAAAAAAGGGATGAAAATAATGACAGAGCGAAAGAGCAGAAAGGATCGGCGGTTTCTTTGTCCTGAGTTTAACCGAATTAAACATCAACAATTATTTGAGACAGACAGACTGAGTGGCAGTCGTCCCGCTGTGGCCTCTGAAACAGTAGTAACAATCGCGCAAACGCACACTGAATCACAATGTGTCACAGTGTTGACTCCCAGAGACAATGGAAATATTATTGAATATTACTATTATAAATATAAACTGAAACATTTGGATGTTTACCGTATGGAAGCCTGTTATTTTTATTTCATTATTTCTCACAATTGTTACTATATTTCACAATATGACTATCTTGCAGTTGCAACTTTCTCACGATTGTGACCTTATTTCTTATAATTGTGACTTAATATTTAATCATGTGACTTTATACCTCTCATTGTGACTGTGCAACACTATCTCACGCCCAATTCGTACGAATTCGACGAATGATTAAAAAGTGTCTAATTCGTACGAGCTCAATCGTACAAATTTGTACAATTTGTCTAAACCCACGTGATGGTTAGGTTTAGGGGTGGGGTAAGGGGTAGGTCATTCGTACGAATTCATATTCGTAAAATGTGCACGATTTAGCAAAATCGTACTAATTCGTACGAGTGAGGTCATATGAATTGTTACGAATTAGCCACTTTTTAATCATTCGTCTAATTCGTATGACTTGGTCGTGAGATCGGGTTGGACTGTGTCACAAATGCGACATTATTTACGGAAATTTAGACTATATTTCACGAAATTACTTTTTTGATAAACTTTGTCTCACATTTGGGACCTTGTTTCTTATAAT
>NW_024121266.1:4732324-4774824 GCF_016745375.1 Pimephales promelas | reverse complement strand
CCTTTAACAAAATGTGAAAACTTTTATTTTTAAAAAAAATTAAACTAAATTTTCTGTTATCCACAAAATGAAAGGTTTCGTGGTCATTCAGATGTGTTTATTGAGCTGTGTTGGTTTAGTTCAGCTTTGCTTGGTTTGACTATGTTGGATTTCGTCCGGTTGGCTCAGCTGTGCTAGGTTATGTTGAAGTTTTTGTTTGGTTCAGTAGAGGTGGTTCAGCTGTTCGGGGTTGGCTCAGTTGAGGCTAAATATGTTAAAGTGCTATAATAATTAGTAGCTTCATTACTGTCCGTGCGTTTGAATCAGGGTGTCATTCTAGCATGGTGTAAATGAGCTGGGCGCTGATTAACTGGCCTTAATTAGACACACACACGTATGTGTGCGCGCACACACACACAAATACTGCACGAGTCACAGCTACAAAATGCTTTAATTAGCATGATAATGATCTGTCATTTAGAAACCCAACCCTCTTAACACACACACACTGCACTGGTATGCTCTTAACGTGTGTGTGTGTGTGTTGAAGTCCTTCTTGCCCTCACATGCTCCAGCACTGCACTGCTCACGCTGTTCGCTGGCTTTCCAAGCCCTCGTCTTCCTCGGCGTTTTCCATCTGTGAGTCATTCTCGAGAGCATTCTGTCATCTTCAGTACTGCCCAAAGCACTGTGTGTAGGAGAGAGAGAGAGAGAGAGAGAAAAGAGAGTAAAGAATTCACGACAGAAGGACAATTAGAAGAGGTCAAGATAAAACATGCATCTTACATTATACTACACAATATTATTCACTGACTCTTTCTGAAGGTTACATCGTTATGCCAATAGGTGACGAAAAGTGAGTCTTGATGAGTGAGTGAGTGAGTGAGTCATTGAATAATTCATTCACCATTTCATGATGGCTGCATCTGAAATTGCTTAATTCCCCATTATATAGTTGACAAAGAAAAGATTATAGGCAATGAGTACCCAGATGACCTACAACTTACGGAAAGATACTAAAATGAACGAATCTTTTCCCGAGTCAACTCGTTCATTTAGTTCGTTGAATGAACCAAATGACACGAAAAAAGATTTGTTCATTCGTTCGTTCATCACAGAACAGAGCAAGTCGACCATTTAAGCTTCTAAAACTTAAACTTTGTTATTTTTTTAAATGAGTGATTGTTTTGCTTGATAAGACCCTTATTCGTCATCTGGAATCGTTTAAAGCCCTGGAATCGTTTGCACTGAAACTGTCTTTTGGACCTTGAACCGTTTGGTTCCCACTGAAGTCTATTATATGGAGAAAAATCCTGGAATGTTTTAATCAAAAACCTTAATTTCTTTTCAACTGAAGAAAGAAAGACATGGACATCTTGGATGACATGGGGGTGAGTAAATTATCAGCAAAAGTTTTTTTTAAAAGTGAACAATCCTTGTTTTTCGCCTACTACATAGTAAGGAACTATGAGATATCTGGTGGACCCCATGCTTTTATGAGTGAGTCATTTTGTTCAAAACACTGATTCATGCAGGAATAAATCAAGTGAGTTTCTTTAAAAGTAGGTCATTGAATTATTGACTAAACCAATTTGTTTAGTCAACATCCAAGTCACAGATTTTGTATAAAACGGAGTTTGAGTTTGTAAATTCTGATAATAAATTGAATACATTTTTTTAACTTTAACTTAACTTCAGAATCCATTTATATGGATCTATTTATTTATTAAGATGCCTCCTGCCCCCAAAACCTTAATTTCTTTCAACTATCTCAATGGCCACATTTCTAGGGTATATGATTAACTATTAATTGATTGGATTAAAAAAACAGCATTTTTAAAACAACACAGAATTCCTCTTAAAGGAGAACTCCGGTGCAAAATGAACCTTTGGTCTAATAACACATTGGTACTTTGTTGATCATTCTCTGAGATTTGTTTTAATGATAATCGAACTTAAAGAGTTTTATCTCTAAAACTGTTTAGCGTATAATGCTAGTGTATGGGGGCATATGATAAGTAAAGAGAAATCGCTAGCTAATACCACTAACAAGGCCCAAAATAGCCCCACACTAACACAGTAACATAATGAGGGTCCCTACATGCAAAACGAAGCATTGAGAACTTTGTAAGTGTACAGACTAGTGTTGTCAAAAAACTCGGTACTTCGGTACCAAGTCGGTACTAGAAAAAAAAAATGTTACGGTACCAGCTTTTCTAGGTACCGAGTACCAGGTTAATCCAGTTCTAGACGCGCTGTCTGAAAGGTGCACAGTTGCGTCCTCTTCGTAACGCTGATATGCTCTCTCTCTGAATCCACTATATGGAAATATTTTGGATTAGGCTAATGTCACATTGCCATAAGAGGCCAATTACATGCAAATTCGCAATTTCAAATATAGGCGCGAGGCAAGCACGCTCATAATAAAAACTCGTTGCATAGCAACGACAGACGCCGCGTGAGAGCAAGCGCTTTGAAAAGAATAAGCACGCGCAAAAATATAATAAAAAAACACGCGCGATATGTGAACAGCCTCTAAAGTGCTTTCGGGGTAGTTTTACGAGTACATGAGCACAGTAGTATCCAACCGACACCAGAGTACTAGGCCAACTGGTATTAGTATCGACGCATCCCTATTTATGTCATTTAATGTCAGTGCCAGTTCTAGGCGTATTCTTGCCTTTATAACTCAGCAGGTTTAAAAAGCCTTTTTAAAATTAAATATGAATGCAGTTTTAGATTAAATAAAAGTACAGTCAAGTCAAATAAAACATGTTTTATCTCCTGTATATAGTTTGGTAATGCTACAATAAGGTACCATTCATCAACATTAATTAGTTGACATCAACACATTGAGTGAACAATATATTTTTACAACATTAATTAATGTTTGTAAATGTTATTTAATACAAACACTTGGTTGTTCATGTTTGTTCACTTCATTCATTGTGCATTAAATAAATGTTAACGGATTAAAACTTTAAAAAGGTGTTAGTGCATACTATTGTTTATTTAAGGTCATTTTATCTAATCTTTTTCTAAAGTGTTTATAATGAAAATGTACAGTTTCCATACTTGTAACCGTGATAAACACTTAACTATATGTAAATTTAAGCTTTGCTTTCTAAGCTTTGGTACCGAAATTGGTACCGAGAACCGTGAATTTTTACTGGTATTGGTACCGAATAGCGAATACTGAAATTTGGGTACCGTGACAACACAAGTACAGACCGTTTAATAAGAAGATACTTTATAAAGACAGTCCACAGTCACGAGAAAACAGTCTCGACAAGTCAACCACGTACGCTGTTCATACAGTTCAGAAGTTCGCTGAACTTCATACAGTTCAGCTCACTCAGCACGTTGTTCGTGGTTCGACTTATCGAGTCTGTTTTCTAAGATGGCTGCTGTCTGTATACACGAAGTGAACTGTCTTTATAAAGTATCTTCTTATTAAACGGTCTGTACACTTACAAAGTTCTTAATGCGTCGGTTTGCATGTAGGGACCCTCATTATGTTCCTGTGTTAGTGTGGGGCTATTTTGAGCCTTGTTAGTGGTATAAACTAGCGATTTCTTTTTACTTATTATATGCCCCCATATGTTAGCATTATACGCTAAACAGTTTTTAGAGATAAAACTCTTTACATTTGATTATCATGAAAACTAATCTCAGAGAACGGTCAACTAGGTACCAAAGTTTTATTGGACCAAAGGTTCATTTTGTGCCGGAGTTCTCCTTTAATAATTTACGCAACATGTCAAGGTTGTCAGGAAAAAAAGGTTCCAGCAAAGACCCGAATGTGTGTTTGACGTCAGCGCGGTGTTTTGGTGCGCGTTGATGTCAGGGATGACCTTGTTATATGTCCTGCGTATTTTTTTTCTTCGAGTTGTTATTCCCATGTGCAGAGGAGACATTGATGTGTTGTTTGTTAAAGCACTCAACATACTTGTATAAGCGCTCAGGTGTACGTGCCAGTAGATTTTCCCGCAGCGGCCTGGTAGTCTCGGGAGATTTTTAAAACTTGAAAAGGAAACCATCTTTATTAGACTATTTTGGCTCTGTAATATAAAATGTTTAGTGTTTGAGTCTGTATGAAGGTTCTGATTAGTATTGCCTTCAATACTCAAAATAGGAGCGTTTTAGCTCTGCTAGATGTAATGAGCGAGAGGCTAGACACGTCTGTACTTGTCTAACTTTAACAGACTGCTCTGTCTCTGCTGGTGTTCGCGACTATCTGCTCCTGTTTTCGCATTCAGCAGACTCGTGTTCTGCGGCTCACGGTGGGAAGCGTGCCAGGGAAAAATCTCAGTACGACCACTAACGGAGGATGACAACAACGTTCCTCTTTTTTTCCCCCGCATTTCATGCCTCATTCCCGGCCCGCTCTCATCTTTTCCTCTGCGTTACGTCAGCCTTGTTCTGCTATGTCTGATCCTGGCACATAGTCTGAGTGTGTGCGTGTGTGTAGAGAGGTGCAGCGGGCACTGGGAGGGCATCAAAGACTGTCAGAGCGAATCAAAGACCCTGCCAACCTTGGCAAGCCAGACACACACACACATTCTCTTTCACTTTCTGCCAAGTCTTTTTTAGCCCTAATTTTGGCCACGTCCATCCTCTCGTTTGTGTGCATGTGTGTGTTTTCTACGGTTGATCATTACAAATGGCAGAGGTCACTCGGCTGGCAGATGTCCCCACTGCATGGGTCGCCCGTTCTATATCTATCAATCTCGTTTCCTTTGTGCCGTTTTTCCCCTATCTGTTAATCCCCCTTCTCCTTCGCTGTAATTAAATGCTTCAAGATTCACTGAGAACTTATATGCCCGAGGGGACTCATTGGCCCGGACCTAAATGGCACACTTGATGTGTAGGGTGAGTTCAGGGGGATTAAGACACTTTTTGCCATTGAGACGACTTGAAAAAAGTGTCCCTATCAACCCGATTTCACCCTTGTTGTCTTGCAACATTCTTGTGTATTAGTCATTTAGGTTTATCTTTTTTTTAAATGAATATATTGTGTATATATAATTTTGTATTCCTGTTTTTTGTTGTTGTTGTTGTTGTTGTTCTTTTAGTTTAATTGAATTTCCTTTAGTTTCTTACGTTTTTTATTTTATTTAAAAAAATAAACAATACATCTAAAATATGTTTTAATTATAATTAATAATAATAATTAATCATTAATCATTTTAATAATTATATATTTTTAATTAATATATATATATATACAAACCCGATTCCAAAAAAGTTGGGACACTGTACAAATTGTGAGTAAAAAAAGAATGGAATAATTTAGAAATCTCATAAACTTATATTTTATTCACAATAGAATATAAATGACATATCAAATGTTGAAAGTGAGACATTTTGAATTGCCATGCCAAATATTGGCTCCTTTTGGATTTCATGAGAGCTACAAATTCCAAAAAAGTTGGGACAGGTAGCAATAAGAGGCCAGAAAAGTAAAATGTACATATAAGGAATAGCTGGAGGACCAATTTGCAACTTATTAGGTCAATTGGCAACATGATTGGGTATAAAAAGAGCCTCTCAGAGTGGCAGTGTCTCTCAGAAGTCAAGAAGAGCAGAGGATCACCAATTCCCCCGATGCTGAGGCAAAAAATAGTGGAGCAATATCAGAAAGGAGTTTGAAGTTATCATCGTCAACAGTGCATAATATCATCCAAAGATTCAGAGAATCTGGAACAATCTCTGTGCATAAGGGTCAAGGCCGGAAAACCATACTGAATGCCCGTGATCTTCGGGCCCTTAGACGGCACTGCATCACACACAGGAATGCTACTGTAATGGAAATCGCAACATGGGCTCAAGAATACTTCCAGAAAACATTGTCAGTGAACACAATCCACCGTGCCATTCACCGTTGCCGGCTAAAGCTCTATAGGTCAAAAAAGAAGCCATATCTAAACGGGAACCAGAAGCGCAGGCGTTTTCTCTGGGCCAAGGCTCATTTAAAGTGGACTCTAGCAAAGTGGAAAACTGTTCTGTGGTCAGACGAAGTTCTTTTTGGAAAACTGGGACGCCATGTCATCCGGACTAAAGAGGACAAGGACAACCCAAGTTGTTATCAGCGCTCAGTTCAGAAGCCTGCATCTCTGATGGTATGGGGTTGCATGAGTGCGTGTGGCATGGGCAGCTTACACATCTGGAAAGGCACCATCAATGCTGAAAGGTATATCCAAGTTCTAGAACAACATGCTCCCATCCAGACATCGTCTCTTTCAAGGAAGACCTTGTATTTTCCAACAAGACAATGCCAAACCACATACTGCATCAATTACAACATCATGGTTGCGTAGAAGAAGGATCCGCAGCCCATTCTCACTCCCAAGGCGTCACCTAACTGACGCCTTGGGAAGCATTGGGACATGCTTCAATATCTGACGCTTTAGGCGCCCTTTAGCGTCAGTTAGATGACGCCCTAGGATCGCGTGTACCCTACCCCCACCCCATACCTAAACCTAACCGCGTCCTCGAACTGACACTTTCCTTTAGCGTCAGTTAGATGACGCCGTAGGATCGCGTCATGTAAGTGACGCTAAAGGGCGCCTAAAACGTCAAATATTGAAGCATGGTCAAAGGTGACGCCTTGGGGTGAGAATGCGTTGGGATCCGGGTACTGAAATGGCCAGCCTGCAGTCCAGATCTTTCACCAATAGAAAACATTTGGCGCATCATAAAGAGGAAGATGCAACAAAGAAGACCTAAGACAGTTGAGCAGAAGCCTTTATTAGACAAGAATGGGACAACATTCCTATTCCTAAACTTGAGCAACTTGTCTCCTCAGTCCCCAGACGTTTGCAGACTGTTATTAAAAGAAGAGGGGATGCCACACAGTGGTAAAAATGGCCTTGTCCCAACTTTTTTGAGATGTGTTGATGCCATGAAATTTAAAATCAACTTATTTTTCCCTTAAAATTATGCATTTTCTCAGTTTAAACATTTGATATGTCATCTATGTTGTATTCTAAATATAATATTGAAATTTGAAACTTCCACATCATTGCATTCTGTTTTTATTCACAATTTGTAGAGTGTCCCAACTTTTATGGAATTGGGTTTGTATATATATATATATTATAATATATTATATATACGTTTTACTTTCAATTTTGTTTACTTTTTGTAATTATATATGTATTATTCTTTATTTGCATTATGTAGTTTTTTTTATTTTATTAAAAAATGTATTAGTCTTTTTTATCTTGTTTGTTTGTTTTAGGATTGTTATTGTTTTAGTATTGTAATAGTATTGTTATGGAAGATTGTTTCACCAAATAAAAAAAATGTTGTAATAAAAAAGGTAATTGCAACGTTTTATCTCTCGTTCTATCTAAACATGATATAAAGTATATTTACATATTTCTATATGTAAGCATTAAACATCTCAGGGTAATGTAGTGTTATCACTAGCATCTAATGGGTTTTATAAGTTTAATGACAGCAAATTATCCCATTTATTACATTACAATATATTTCGTATCATAGTCTAAAACGAATTTGTGGCCCTTTTTATTTTATTTGAATTAATTTTGGAGCGTGAAAATGTATTATAGTTTCAGTTTTTCCCATTTATTTTCATTTCACACGTTGGATGTTTTTCAACATTTGTAGTTTTTCATAAAAAAAAAACATTTTAGAAACAGTTTAAAAGTCCTTACCTGGTCTTGATGTACAATGTCATAAATTTAGTCAAATTTCCCACAAATTTCGAACCCCTAATATAACTAGAGGATCCATTTCAGTATGGATGCTGCCTTAGATGGAAATGAAAATGACTTTGCAGAAAGTTATTCACAAGTGACAGCCAAGTGTCACATCTTTCTGGAATACTGTGAAATGCGTCATTTCCTGTGATAATAATCTAGAGCTTGTTGGTGCACTTTTGCTTTTCCACTTCTCCGATTTCATGCATTAGAAAATGACTTAAGTGTTTTAGGATAAGAAACCCAAGTATTGAGAAAAGCACTGAAACGAACCGTCTCTACGAACTGTCTCAGTAGTGAAGTATTCTAAGCGTTTCCCACTGACTGCATTAGATCAGTGTGCTTGAGTGAATGCCAGCTTATCAGTGCCAGCCTGCCAATGCAACAGTGCCCACGTCAGCCATCAGTGCCCTGTAGGCGGGCCAATGCAAATGTCAAAATGTTTTAGTGTAGGACAGAGGGAGAATTTACTTGGGTCATTTTCTTTTATCTTACAAAGTTTATTGCTGGTCTTCAAGGATGGTGGCATGTCATGCAAACTGCCAATGTTGGTATCGGTCTAATTTGAATAGCTTCTGCCAAGTGTCAGATGAATTGGATTCGTCAGGTTTGACGACAACAACAAGATTAAGTGTTTTTTTCCTCTCTTAACTATACAGGATTTCACGGTTATGCCGGGTACACTGCCCGATTTTAGTCCCAATTTTCACTCGCCGACAGTTTTGTGGTAATCGCAGACAAATACTCACAATTGAAGATAAATCGTTGCTCGTTTACATGAGTGACAAACGCGTAGTGTGTATTCAAAACTAGCCCGATCGCGTTCCAGTTGTAAAGATCGAATTGTCGCTTCAACCCGGGGAAACAGAAACACCTGTTATAGCCCAATTCTATGAGAAAAACGCAGACTTGGCAACACTCGACCGTAAATTACGTTGGCGAAGACCTATAGCCAATGGGAGCGCAAGATGCAGGGCAAAAGAAAGTTCAGGGGGAGGAGTCATAGACCGGCAACAAATTATCAGCAATTCACTTAACTTTCAACCGATCTCTCCTTCATGTTCTTTTCTTTTTTTTTCTTTTTTTTTTTTTGCTGAAAATTTGTGCGACAGTTGAGACAACTTGGATAGCAAGCTTTTTGCGAGCACCATTTTAACAGGAAGAAATCCAGTCTCGGAGGTGAGCTCCTGTCTCACATGTGATCTTGCGTTATTTCCTGTATCGATTCTTGTTTGGTTGTGAAACAGACCAGACAGATTTGTCAGCGATTCTTCTTGTTGAAAAGTTGTGTAATGTGTGACCCCATGTTGCTGACTTGTTGTGTAATGTGCAGACAGTGGTGTAACGTGATAAAATCATGTGTGTATCTGCAATTAGTAGACTTACTGGTAAAATGTTTGTAATATATATATATATATATATATAGAGAGAGAGAGAGAGAGAGAGAGAGAGAGAGAGAGAGAGAGAGAGAGAGAGAGAGAGAGAGAGAGAGAGAGAAAGTTTAGTTTTTGGGACCCGTGAATTTAAGCAACCTTCTCTAGACCTTATGCACCAGAGAAACGTGGGCGCCGTCATCTATTGTCTTTGAACTTCCGGTTTTGCGGTCGCTCTGTTACTGTACATCTCTATGGCATCGCTGTAATTAGCTGGTGAAGTGGATTTACTTATTGTAGAGTTAACAAAAGTTATCATGAGCATTGTAATGTTTATCATAAACATTGTAAAGCAGATGTCTTAACAAATGTCGACCGGGAAATTTTATTACGAGCAGTTCATTCATACCTATGCAAGATCGCTGTGAAAATACAGACCGGAAAACAACGAGCGCAACGCTGAAAAGGGGCGGGGCTACATAAGGTCTATAGCAGGTTGTTGTTTTTTTATCTGCTGGAAATTGGTTCAGTTTGGAGAACATATTTTATGAGAGTGTTTCAGGTGAATTAGGAGTAAATCACGTAGTTAACCGCAGCTGCGTTTTTTCCATGTTAATTGAAATACTCAGTGGAGTCCTAGCCGTTCGGTGACAAACATCAGCCCACATTTGATAAAACGAGCACACAATTTGGCAGCTTTTTTTTCATGCTAAGAAACCCCCCACCCCCACCCCATCTCACCTCACTGTCTCTCTGTCTCTCTCTCTCTTCCACATCAAAGCAGAGCCGAGTGCGATATTGAGGAATTCCATTTGCCGAGCGTCTTTAATAGGTGCGATGGCAGACACGGGCGCGGGAAGGAATCTGATAAAGAGAGAGAGGCAAGCGAGCGTGAGAGAGAATTAAAGGAAGCGTCAGATCTGGCAGAGACGAGCGAGCGAGAGAGAGAGAATCAAATGGGTCTTGCCGGCGGAAGGGCGCCGTGACTCACAGGCGTTCCGTGACTGTTTCCCAAAACAGTGTGCTCGTCTTACCTGCCAGTTACCTCAGACAGCACGTCTATTAAATCTGAATGTGTGTCAACTGATAATTCTAAAAGAGCCTTTTCTCAAAATGCAATCAGTGATGTGTTTTAGTGCAGTTGGGGGTCCTGCTTCTTTTAGGGGGCCCCTCGTGACATTATGCACATTATGTCAAATTTACTGAATAAAACAAGTTTATTTTACTCAAATTACTTAAAGTTCATATTACTTAATAGAAATAAGTTAAGTGAACTCAACATCTGATTATATCAAGCAGAAATACGGATTTAGTTACAGCAGATTTTTAGGTCCTATGCTTTGGTTCCAACTGTTAAAAGTGCGTAAATGTTCAAATTAAGTGTTATTTTATGTTCACTTTTAAAAAAAACTTTTGCTGATAATTTATTCACCCCCATGTCATCCAACATGTCATTCTTTCTTCAGTCAAAAAGAAATGAAGGTTTTGGATGAAAACATTCCAGGATTTTCTCCATATAATGGACTTCAATGGGAACCAAACAGTTCAAGGTCCAAAAGACAGTTTCAGTGCAAACTGTTCAAAGGGCTTTAAACGATTCCAGACGATGAATAAGGATCTTATCAAGCGAAACGATCGCTCATTTAAAAAAAATAACAAAGTTTAAGTTTTATAAGCTCAAATGCTCGCCTTGCTCTGTTCTGTGATGCGCGTTCGTGACTCTCCTATTCGAACTCGTTCATCAAAATGAACAAATCTTTTTCTGAGTCAATTCGTCCGTTTCGTTCGTTGAATAAACCAAATGACACGAAAAAAGGTTTGTTCATTTTCTGTATTAAAAAATCAGCTTATTTTCAAAATGTATCAATATATATGAAAACAAATGATTATATCTCATGCCTTGATCTTGTTTTAAGGAATTATGTAAATGTCACTTTATTAGAGTGCTGTTAAATCAACAGCTGTCGACCAATGTACTGTACATATGTGACCCTGGACCACAAACCCAAAAAGAGTTTGTTTTTTGTTTTTTTGAGATTTATACAATCAATAATGATATGTATAATATTTGGCTGAGAGATACAACTATTTGAGGTGCAAAAAAAATCTAAACATTGAGAAAATTGCCTTTAAAGTTGTCCATTTATGTTCGCGATTTTGCTGCATCCACTCACAATTTTAAAAAATATATATATTTACAGCAGGATAGAAGAACCAGTTGAAATATCTTTATTTTTTAAATGTACATTTAAAATGCATTTTAGTTATGTTAAAACGTGTTTTCTATCCGGAGAGTGGTAGTTACGGCATCTGCTGGACCATTTTAACCAGCTAATCCCCGACCTCTTGGTGATGTCATGAACTGATTCCAGACCCCATGCAACTGGCTGTGGGAAGGACTGACTGCAGGTCAGTGTGGAAATATTCAAGGGTTCGGGGGAATAAACTTGACCCGGTACAAGTCCCACAGTCGCACTGGGTGAGTTTATTCCCTTAAGCGCAGTGTGGAAAATTTGCATGTCAAGCTGTGTTTTCCAGTGCACGGATCCACACACACACACACAGTTTAATCCTGTGCGGTGGGGATCGGCCTCTGGAGATTGTCCAGCATCTAAGACTGATTCGCCGCTTTCTGACCTCTTCACATGCACACACTCCTCCCGTCAGGGGCCTATACGTCCGTTCTCAGGCGGTGTGTGTGCTGCGTACAGCTTTGATCCCCAGCTGAAGGGTACTTACAGGCCAAATTTCCAAATGCGTACGAGTCAGCCCTCCCGCTGGAGAGAGAGACAGGATGAATTCTTACACGGCTCTGGGAATTGGGTCTCAGCGGCTGGAGCTAATAATATATCACTGCTGCCCCGAGAGACAGAGAGAGAGAGACAGCTAGACAGACAGGCAATGAGAGACTTATAGATAGAGACAGAGATAGGCAGAGAGAGAGAAATGTTTAAATATGTTAAAACACTCTGGTATCAAATATTCACACATGTTCCAATTTGTTACACTGCTTATTTAAACAAGTTATGTTTTATTATTTTATTGTTTTGACGTTTTATATTATTATTCTATGTATTCCAAGCTTTGGCATTGTATTGTTTACAGTCATGCCAATGAAGCAATTTTGAATTTAACTTTTTCTCTATTTCTCTCAAATTCAGAGAATGATAGATAGAAAGGAGAGACAGTCAGGTAAATTAGGCAAAAATACTTGTAGAAAGATACAAAGAGTTAGACCTAGATAGCAACGAATTCTCACCCCAAGGCGCCACCCTTTTGACCATGCTTCAAAATTTGACGATTTAGACGCCGCGATCCTACGGCGTCATCTAACTGACGCTAAAGGAAAAGCGTCAGTTAGATGACGCGGGTAGGTTTAGGTCTGGGGTAGGGGTAGGGTTACACGCGATCCTAGGGCGTCATCTGTCAGATATTGAAGCATGGTCAAAATGCTTCCCAAGGCGTCACCTAGATAGAGAGATATATAAACAGAGACAGACGGTAGATAGAGGCAAAGAAAAAGACAGGTAGAGAGAGACAAAGAGAGTGATAGGCAAACAGACAGGTAGATGGAGACAGAGAGACAGATAAATATGCAAGCAGAGATAGACAGATTCAAAATTTAAATAGAGAGAGAAAGAAAGCAAGACAGGCTGAGAGAGAAAGACGTTCTGATTCAGATAGACAGAAAGACAGAAGGGCAGAGAGATCAATTCAGAGAGTGAGAAAGGCAGACAGAGAGATAGACAGACTCAAAGAGAGGCAGATGAGGGTGAGCCCGTGCAGGGAAACTGTGTGTGTGTTTCCAGCAGGCCTGTGTATTGGTCATCAATGCACAGTTAAGAATATCGATCAGGCAGTTATTGACGAACGCGTGTATTACAGAAAGTGTGACCAGTGCTCTGACCCAACACACCCCTCTCTCTCTCTCTCTCTCTCTCCCTGTGAATGTTGATCTGACCTCACTAGTAACGATTTCACACACAACCGCAAAAGACGTCTGGTCATGGATGAGCAATTCAACCCGCAGGAAGCGCATCATCAATACAATTATCATATCGCAGTTTATGACATTACAGTTGAGTCGCTGAATCGAACGCAATTGAATTAAATCACGTCGGCTCGTTACAGGTGACGACAGACAGGCCGAGTCAGTCATCACGCCTAGAGCGAGAGAGAGAGAGAGAGAGAGAGAGCGAGAGAGAGAGGGATTTGGCTCTTTATCTCTGCGCTGCTCGACGCTGCTCAACGGCCAGTAAGCAGGATTAATGGTCCTGTCTCAGCGTGAGCCAGGTACACACACACACATACACGCACCACAAGCTGCCACACAATCTCACACACGCACACACATAGGAGCAGAGCTGGTAATCGCATGCAAACAGCACACGCTTTTCAGGCAGCGCTGCTTGCGCACACACATACTCTCATTTCAAAAGCACAGGAAGCACCTGTTTCTCTCCCACAGAGCCTCGCACACACACGCGCCGCTGCGTTCATTCCCTCACGCTCTGTCTCTTTTCTCGTCTCGGCTCTCGTCCCGCTTCTGCAGTCAGGGTTTCCCTGGCGCTCTTCAGACAGCGGTGGAGCGTGACGGCAAGCCGTTCCCCGGAGAAATCCCGCGGCAGTACACTCCTACCGCTCGCTCCGTTCCATCCCTGCCATCGCTTCTGTAAATAGGCCTGGAGAAAGCGGACCAGGCTTGATTCAAAAAAGTTCAGAAGGACAATATTGTTAAGGAATTGGGCTGCACCGTTTGCAAAGTATTTCACTTATTGGCACAGACTAAAAGGTTGTGCGTTTTGTGTCAAGCTCTGAAGCAACCTAATATGGATCAGACAGCCTCTCACTCTTTCAAATGTTTGATGGTACAGCGGTCCTAAAGTCCAAGAACAAGCTTCTGACATAGTTAATATCTCAAAGAACTTAATAAAACAGAGAAAGGTGCAGGTAATTCACAGAACTATAGGCACAGTTGACACAAGTACCCCAGAGAATGTAGTACCAGTGAAAAAGTAAGCACAGAAATAGCACAGTTAGAAAATTTTACAAAGTTAGCACAGAAATAGCAAAGTTAAAACATAGCAAAGTTAGCACAGAAATAGCACAGAAAATTTAGCAAAGTTAGCACATATAAGTTAACACAGAAATAGCACAGTTAGAAAATTTTGCAAAGTTAGCACAGAAATAGCAAAGTTAACACAGAAATAGCACAGTTAGAAAATTTAACAATGTTAGCACAGGCAGAAAATTTAACAAATTTAGCAGAGAAATAGCAAAGTAAGCACAGAAATAGCACAGTTAGAAAATTTAACAATGATAGCACAGGTAGAAAATTTAACAGAGAAATAGCAAAGTAAGCACAGAAATAGCACAGTTAGAAAATTTAACAAAGTTAGCACAGAAATAGCAAAGTTAACACAGAAATAGCAGTTAGAAAATTTAACAATGTTAGCACAGGTAGAGAATTTAACAAATTTAGCAGAGAAATAGCAAAGTAAACAGAAATAGCACAGTTAGAAAATTTAACAAAGTTAGCACAGAAATAGCACAGTTAGCACAGAAACAACAAAGTTAGCACAGAAATAGCACAGTTAGAAAATTTAGCAAAGTTAACACAGAAATAGCAAGGTTGGCACAGAAATAACAAATTTAACACAGAAATAGCACAGTTAGAAAATTCAGCACAGAAATAGTAAAGTAAGCACAGAAATAGCACAGTTAGAAAATTTAGCAAAGTTAACACAGAAATAGCAAGGTTAGCACATAAATAGCAAAGCACAGAAATAACAAAGTAAGCACAGAAACTGCAAAGTAAGCACAGAAATAGCACAGTTAGAAAATTTAACAAAGTTAACACAGAAATAGCAAAGTTAGCACATAAGCACATAAATAGCAAAGTAAGCACAGATAGAGCACAGTTAGAAAATTTAACAAAGAAGCAGCACAATTAGCAATGTTAACACAGATGTAGTAAAGTTAGCACACAAATAGCAAAGTTAGCACAGAAATAGCCGTTATCAAAAGTTAACACAGCACAGTTCGCAAAGTTAGAAATAGCAGTTATCAAAAGTTAGCACAGCACAGTTAGAAAAGTAGAAAAAGTTAGCACACAAATAGCATGGTTATCAAAGTTAACACGGGAAAGGAACAGTTAGCAATTAGCACAGGAATAGAAGTTAATTAAGAAGTAGCACAGTTATCAAAGTTAGCATAGAAAAAGCACAGTTAGCAAGCTAACAGAAAAGGCACAGTTGTTATTAAAGACCAGATAACTTAGAATTAACATTACTGGAGAAACATTTGTTCATAATGTTCATTGGACCGTTGCACAAAATGTTATTTTTAGTGGGAAAGGGTTCTTCACATCAAAATGGTTCTTTTAAGAACTTTTCATTTAAAGGTTCTTTGGGGAACCCAAAATGGTTCTTCTAGAGGTCTTCAACCCAATACTGTCACTGCTTCAACACATGTATTTCAAGCGATCCTAAGACTTTGTTTATCTGCTTCAGGTGTGTTTTTAATTATAACTCGGCAGAATATATCGGCGGGTCCCCAGGAGTAGGGATGACTCCCCTTATTGCGAGTGTATAATAAAAGACAAAGGCATGGTTTCACAAACAAGGCTTAGATTAAGCCAGGATTATTTGTTCAATTGGGGCATTTATGTAGCTTTTAGAGGGGGAAAAAACAGTGGATCCGACATATTTTAAGATACGTTGGTGCAAGTTGCTTTCAGTTAAAACATGCATAGTTTGGGACTAAGCTTGGTCTGTAAATGTCTCTTAAATAGTCGCCCAGATATTTCTTATAGCTGAAGATATAAATCCATTCTCACTCCCAACTCGTCACATTTTGAGAGACACCAGAGAGATACGCAACAGAAAAACCGCAGCTAACTGTACTAATGGCATATCGATCTGGGAAGGATGAGGACAATCCAGCAAACTCTTTTCTTCTCTTTACGTCCAGCCGTGAAGTAAAATGAAATGCTTTTAACGCAGACACAGGCAGGGCAGCGCGAGAGGCCTGGCACGCACTGTGAATGTCTCTGCGTGCCCTGTGAGCGCGCGCAATATCTGCCGATCTGCCTCGACAGTAATCTGTGCGCGCGAAAGAACGCTATATTAAAATGATAAGAGAGAACTATAACCAGATTAAAACGAGGCGCGCGCCGCTAAATGGGACGCCGTCGCAACGGACCGAATACTTTCGTTGAGTCGTTTGCGCGGCACTCTTCCTGCCTCCGTCTCTCTCTCTCTCTTTTTTTCTCTCGTCATTAATCTCGTGGCAGCGCTGCAGGAAACAGCCTTTCACAGGCAGCTGGAATTTCATCTCCTCCCTCGGTCTTTATTACTCTTCCACTCAACCTATCCCTCGTTCACCCCCTCCTTCTGTCTCGCTCGCTCTATCTCTCCCTCCGTTTATTACGGCGCTCTAATCACTCGCGCGCAGGTAACAGAACACTGCGCGGCACACAATAGCGCCGGCCTTCATCGCACCTCTACGCACACACAAACAGAAGCACGGGCTCATAAACTAACGCGCGCACACACATACACGCACACCCTCTAAATCGCACACGCCGTGGATTCTTCTCTCAGAAGGGCAGGGTAAGTGACGGGGGGAGGAGGGGTGGCTCAGAATGATAAAGAGAGGGGGAGAGACGCAGAGCGTGATTAGAGAGAGAGAGCGAGAGAGAGAGAGAGAGCAGCGCACAGCGGACCCCGGCGATACGGAGAACGGTGGTACAGCAGCCCCTCCTAGCGGCCAACAATGCAACTGTCCTGTCGGCGCGATCGGGTCTGCTCTTCTTGGAAACCAGAGAGCTTATTGGCATGGTAAAAGACTTGACTGGAGCCTATATGCAAAAGTATTAGGAAATATATAGCCTATATTAGGACCGTCTTAAAGTTGAATTTGAAGTGCATTTTGACTTATTAAAAAAAAGACTATTCTTCCGAACACGATAGAATAAAATAGTGTTATTTAACAAACATTTTAAGTAGGCCTACTTGATTGTGGCTCAAGCCCATTAAAAAGGATATATTTTAAAAACGATTCTGAAAATCATTCAAAGAAATATTCAAACAAAATAAAGCAGCACGCTACTTTGATTTACAAATGTAAAAACATAGCAGCCGCTCATAAAACCCTAGCATCCGGACAGCACAGTCTTAGCACAGGCCTGTCATCGCGGAGGCGCTTTTGCACAGGCAAATCTCTGGTGTTGATAATCTCCGTCTCGCGTTCTGTCACACTCTCGCTTCTCTCTTGTGGCCTCTTGCGCAGCGTCATTCACACCAGCTCTGCACTCACAGATGACACGTTTACACACACACACACTCACTCATGTTCTCACAGAGCAAAACCGCAGATATGTGTGTATTTAGATCACAATCTTTAATCAGCGATTTATGCGCTATGTGACACACTAATGAGGTAATGCAGATATTTGAGTTCTTGCAGTGTTTGTCCTGATCAGATGGCTTCATTTACATAATAGACAGTATTTCAAAAGTTAACGGTTTTCAATTCAAGTCATAAAATGTTTTAATGGCCTCCAAATGTCAATATAAAATATTTTTACATTGACACCAACACCAGACCAATGTGGAATGTTTTTTTATATATATATAAAATAGGCAAATCTGATTTCAAAAACAACAAACTTATTATTTTTTTTAAATTTGTTTAGAACCAAAATATAATCAAACAGACAATATATATATATATATATATATATATATTAGGAGACAGAGCTTGTTCTTGGGGCCGAAGATTCCCTCTGGCTGGAACACACTATTCTTTTGCTGTGCGTGTCGATTCTCGGCACAGCGGATCAGAGCGTGTCGTGCTGTGCCTTCTGCGAACAGGCAGACAAATAAACCTTTGGCAGGATCTGTGGTGCGTGTGTGTGCGTGTTTGTGTGCGTGTGTGTGTTCCTGGCAGGACGCGCTGCTCGTCCGAGCCGTTAAATCCTCTCATTTCCTTCCACCCATGTTGCTCATCACAGAAAACCCCACCCACCCTCTCCATATATATACCAGAAACTCTGTCTGTCTATCTGTCTGTCTGTCCTTTCTTTCTGAATCTTTCTTTCTTTCTGAATCTTTCTTTCTTTCTGAATCTTTCTTTCTTTCGGTCCATGCATCCTTTTTCAGACTCTTTCTTTCTGAATCTTTCTTTCTTTCTTTCTTTCTTTCTTTCTTTCTTTCTTTCTTTCTTTCTGAATCTTTCTTTCTTTCTGAATCTTTCTTTCTTTCTTTCTGAATCTTTCTTTCTTTCTGAATCTTTCTTTCTTTCTTTCTTTCTTTCTTTCTTTCTTTCTTTCTTTCTTTCTTTCTTTCTTTCTGAATCTTTCTTTCTTTCTTTCTGAATCTTTCTTTCTTTCTGAATCTTTCTTTCTTTCTTTCTTTCTTTCTGAATCTTTCTTTCTTTCTTTCTGAATCTTTCTTTCTTTCTGAATCTTTCTTTCTTTCTTTCTTTTTCTTTCTTTCTTTCTTTCTTTCTTTCTTTCTTTCTTTCTGAATCTTTCTTTCTTTCTGCATGCATCCTTTCATTCAGACTTTCTTTCTGAATATTTCTTTCTTTCTGTCCATGCATCCTTTCATTCAGACGCTTTCTTTCTGAATCTTTCTTTCTTTCTTTCTTTCTGTCCATGCATCCTTTCATTCAGACTCTTACTTTCTGAATCTTTCTTTCTTTCTGTCCATGCATCCTTTCATTCAGACTCTTACTTTCTTTTCTTTTCTTTTTGAATCTTTCTTTCTGAATCTTTCTTTCTTTCTTTCTTTCTTTCTTTCTTTCTTTCTGAATCTTTCTTTCTTTCTTTCTGAATCTTTCTTTCTTTCTGCATGCATCCTTTCATTCAGACTTTCTTTCTGAATCTTTCTGAATCTTTCTTTTTCTTTCTGAATCTTCTTTTTTCTGAATCTTTCTTTCTTTCTGAATCTTTCTTTTTGAATCTTTTTCTTTCTGAATGTTTCTTTCTTTCATTCTGAATCTTTCTTTCTTTCTGAATCTTTCTTTCTTTCTTTCTTTCTTTCTGAATATTTCTTTCTTTCTGTTCATGCATCCTTTTATTCAGACTGTTTCTTTCTGAATCTTTCTTTCTTAATCTTTCTTTCTGAATCTTTCTTTCTGTCCATGCATCCTTTCATTCAGACTCTTTCTTTCTGAATCTTTCTTTCTTTCTGAATCTTTCTTTCTTTCTGTCCATGCATCCTTTCATTCAGACTCTTTCTTTCTGAATCTTTCTTTCTTTCTGAATCTTTCTTTCTTTCTTTCTTTCTTTCTTTCTTTCTTTCTTTCTTTCTTTCTTTCTTTCTTTCTTTCTTTCTTTCTTTCTGAATCTTTCTTTCTGCATGCATGCATCCTTTCATTCAGACTTTCTTTCTGAATATTTCTTTCTTTCTGTCCATGCATCCTTTCATTCAGACGCTTTCTTTCTGAATCTTTCTTTCTTTCTTTCTGTCCATGCATCCTTTCATTCAGACTCTTACTTTCTGAATCTTTCTTTCTTTCTGTCCATGCATCCTTTCATTCAGACTCTTACTTTCTTTTCTTTTTGAATCTTTCTTTCTGAATCTTTCTTTCTTTCTTTCTTTCTTTCTGAATCTTTTTTCTTTCTTTCTGAATCTTTCTTTCTTTCTGCATGCATCCTTTCATTCAGACTTTCTTTCTGAATCTTTCTTTCTTTCTTTCTGAATCTTTCTTTTTCTTTCTGAATCTTCTTTCTTTCTGAATCTTTCTTTCTTTCTGAATCTTTCTTTTTGAATCTTTCTTTCTTTCATTCTGAATCTTTCTTTCTTTCTGAATCTTTCTTTCTTTCTTTCTTTCTTTCTGAATCTTTCTTTCTTTCTGTTCATGCATCCTTTTATTCAGACTGTTTCTTTCTGAATCTTTCTTTCTGAATCTTTCTTTCTTAATCTTTCTTTCTGAATCTTTCTTTCTGTCCATGCATCCTTTCATTCAGACTCTTTCTTTCTGAATCTTTCTTTCTTTCTGAATCTTTCTTTCTTTCTGAATCTTTCTTTCTTTCTGTCCATGCATCCTTTCATTCAGACTCTTTCTTTCTGAATCTTTCTTTTTTCCTGTCCATGCATCCTTTCATTCAGACTCTTTCTTTCTGAATCTTTCTTTCTTTCTGAATCTTTCTTTCTTAATCTTTCTTTCTGAATCTTTCTTTCTTTCTGTCCATGCATCCTTTCATTCAGACTCTTTCTTTCTTTTTCCTGTCCATGCATCCTTTCATTCAGACTCTTTCTTTCTGAATATTTCTTTCTTTCTGAATCTTTCTTTCTTCCTGTCCATGCATCCTTTCATTCAGACTCTTTCTTTCTGAATCTTTCTTTCTTTCTTTCTTTCTTTCTGAATCTTTCTTTCTTTCTGAATCTTTCTTTCTTTCTGAATCTTTCTTTCTTTCCGAATCTTTCTTTCTTTCTTTCTTTCTTTTTGTGCATTCTTTTTTTCTCAATCTTTCTTTCTCAATCTTTCTGTGCATCCTTTCATTCAAACTCTTTCTTTCTGTCCATGCGTCCTTTCTTTCACACTCTTTCTTTCTGTCCGTGCGTCCTTTCTTTCACACTCTTTCTTTCTGTCCGTGCGTCCTTTCTTTCACACTCTTTCTTTCTGTCCGTGCGTCCTTTCTTTCAGACTCTTTCTTTCTTGTCAAGGGACCTCGAGTTGACAGAAGCAGTGAGACTGCGTTCGGCTGCTTCCTTTCCTCTGCCTCAAGCACACAAAATCAAAGACATGAGACTTACAAGCAGCGAAAAACTTCCCCAAGGGAAATACCAGGCTTGCATGTGGCTGCTACTGCCAACGAACACACTTGTGTACACACACACACATGCTGCGGTAAACCACACTGGCAAGTGCTATACCAAATTTCATGCAGTACTGGTCTAGAGTTCAACTGATTCTCTCTCTCTCTCACACACACACACACACGTGCATGCACACACACAAGAAAGAGTTTAACTGGACCTGTCAGGCGCTTTTGTTCATCTTTAAAGTTCCATCTCCAGCTAGAATTACAGGGCTAATCTCAAGCACACAATGGTGCATTCTTCAGGCAGGAAAGATATAACTCATGGTGACCGTTTCACTACTTTGAATAGCATCACACTACTTCTGCAGCATGTATAATGTGTACCGCATGGGATGCAACACCCAGTCAGCCTACTACATTTTCCATTTGGTTCGAACACACTGCGTGAAACACTATTCCACAATGCAATACTGAATTTGGAATAGCATAATACTACTATTTCTGCCACATAAATATAAATAATAATAGTATTGCACATTTTTTAAACTGATTGCTGTCTTACTGGACACTATACTGTTTACTGCCCACTGAAGAAGTATTAAATATGTGAAGAAATTTGCAAACTATGTACAGTATGAACAGTGTGTGTGGCATGAAGAGATCTGTTTCATTGGCTGGTTAGATTTGACTGACAGACAAACAGTCCAGTGGGGTTTTAGAGTCTCAGTTCAAGCTGTTAGCCTTTAAATGTCAACTAGAGAGCAGCACCAGACAGTTGTGTTCAGAGTCTCCTCTCAATACTGTGAATGTACACACGGTGTGAGGGAATGAAATAGATCATGCTGCCCACAAGAGTACAGTGATTATTGCATCCAACAGACAGTTATTTGTGTAAAATGCCAATGGTTTTTGCCTGTTATTATGTTTCATGCTTCATGACTGATGTTTCTTCTGGAATGAGTGCTAGCAGCTGGTGCATACATGTACTGTGATAGTTTTTCACACGTGTCAGAAAGTTGCGAAAAATAGCATCAAAACAATCAGCATCAACATTTAATCAAATTTTTTCGAGCGTTTTTTTTTTATTGTTATTATTTACGCGACAACAGTGCCCTGAAAACACAAACGTTTGAAAACGGGGGTGAAAATTATATCGCTATCGTCTGTGTAAACTACGAAAACGCAAATTTGTGAAAACGGTTACGTCATGCACATGCGTATTACGAGTTCAGTCTATAGGTGTGTAGTGTTTCTTTACAAAGTAACATCGCCATCTACTGGCCTGGCTTAAATGATACAGCGTTTTAAGTTGTTTTCGTGGATCAGTGTGACGACTGTTTTACAATTGTTTTGTCGTCAGTATGCGAAAAAAGCAAAGGGAAGACTTTAATGGATTTTAGTACATCTTTGTCGCGTGAACGTATCCTTATTGACAAGTATTTATAATGAATGTTGCAGCATTTATTGTATTTGATTTAAACTAAACTCAATGTATTTAATAGTACAGTGAAAACAGTACAGTTAAATTTACTTCCACTTTCTAAGTGGAAGTTGTTTCAAAGAAAATTAGTAACATTGAATTAAACATGAAATTTGAAAGTAGAAAGTAGAAATTTGAAATCATACTCTGATTTTTACAGTGCATTATGGTATATATTCTTGTCACATTAACTTTTAATTAGCATATTAGCACACTACACTTAGTATAAAGTCCATTCTATGATTTCCACCTCCTTTCAGATACTCCAGTAAGGTAGGGATGCCTAACTAGGTTAGCGACCACCAATACAGCGACTTGATATTCTTAAGCATAAAACATAACCTGGTTAGGCCACGGTGTGTGATTGTGTAGAGGCTGGGAAACAATGAACCCAGTGCCCTGCGGCGCAGCTCACTCACAGGACTGTATTCTCCAGCGCTGCGTGGTCCTCTCAGTGGAGATACGTGAGGGGGCCCTGTCAGCTAGCGCTCTGGCTGGAGGCCCAGACCACACACACACATACACACACATGTGCACACATACCACTCTGTGACAGCAGGCAGGGTGCTTGGCACTGCCCGCCGTCAGACAGGGGCAGGCCGGAATGTCAGCGGGCGGCAATGGCTGCCACGGCAACAGATCCATCAGTGTCTGCAGAGGGAGATTCCATTACCGTGACGACGGGTTACATCATCCATCTCTGCAGAGCTCTCGCAGGTTCTGTTCACGAGATGGGAAAAATACATAATATTTCATAGTGTTACTGTTTTAAACTCCATATGATAAAATCAGATTAAATTCATGACAGATGAATGGATTGAATAGTGTAGACGAGGAAAGGAAACTAATATGAATACCTTCAACTGCACAGCAATGTGCTTACTATCCCTTTAGAACACCTTAGAAACTGCTTAGTAACATGTTCAAAAGTAATTACTATAGGTTACCTTAGCAGCCGCATAGCAACATGCTTAAAATATCTCAAGATGCCTTAGCAACCACTTAGTAACATGCTCAAAAGCACTTACTGTTGGTCACCTTAGCAACCTCTTAGCAATGTGCTTAAAATCTCCCAAGATGCCTTAGCAACCACTTAGTAACATGCTCAAAAGCACTTACTGTAGGTCACCTAAGCAACCTCTTAGCAACGTGCTTGAAATCTCTCAAGATGCCTTAGCAACCACTTAGTAACATGCTCAAAAGCACTTACTGTAGGTCACCTAAGCAACCTCTTAGCAACGTGCTTGAAATCTCTCAAGATGCCTTAGCAACCACTTAGTAACATGCTCAAAAGCACTTACTGTAGGTCACTTTAGCAACCTCTTAGCAACGTTCTTAAAATCTCTCAAGATGCCTTAGCAACCACTTAGTAACATGCTCAAAAGCACTTACTGTAGGTCACCTTAGCAACCTCTTAGCAACGTGCTTAAAATCTCTCAAGATGCCTTAGCAACCACTTAGTAACATGCTCAAAAGCACTTACTGTTGGTCACCTTAGCAACCTCTTAGCAATGTGCTTAAAATCTCTCAAGATGCCTTAGCAACCACTTAGTAACATGCTCAAAAGCACTTACTGTAGGTCACCTAAGCAACCTCTTAGCAACGTGCTTGAAATCTCTCAAGATGCCTTAGCAACCACTTAGTAACATGCTCAAAAGCACTTACTGTAGGTCACTTTAGCAACCTCTTAGCAACGTGCTTAAAATCTCTCAAGATGCCTTAGCAACCACTTAGTAACATGCTCAAAAGCACTTACTGTAGGTCACCTTAGCAACCTCTTAGCAATGTGCTTAAAACCACTTACTGTAGGTCACCTCCTCAGCAACCTCTTAGCAACGTGCTTAAAATCCCTCAGAATGTCTTTGGAACTGATTATAGCTTGCTCAAGTCAGTGTGCTCTATGGGATTTTTCTTTTCTGTTTTCTTTTGCCAGGCGAAAAACATCTTCATACATACTTGTGCGACAGATCACTCATAGGAAATGACGAAAAAAATCGACATTGTTTAAATTAAGTTAAAAAACTAAAAACTAAAACACTCAACAAAACAAACGCAGTTAAAGCACTAGACGATGCTCAGTTTGGATCACATAAAACACAGACGTCATTAAAGCATAAATTATGAATATTAGGGAATAAGAGCGGCGCTAGTCTTTCCTGCTTTCATTGACGGTTTTCCGGGAGTGTTATTTATCTTGGGAAGCAGGCCGAGCCGGAGCGTGTGATCAGGAAGAGAGCGGGAGCTTGATTGATGTGTGTTTATGGGGAAATGAGTGATGCAGAGAAACACACCACAATGTATTATAGACAGCGCTGACAGCTGTATAATTTTGTTATTATACACTCTAGCGCGAGAGCGAGCGAGATCTCTCCGTCAGCGTGACCCTTTGATCCGATTCGACGACACCGTGTCATTACATGCGCCTGCTGTCAGAGCGGGGGAAACGGCGAACAGACGCGCGCTGGAGGAGTGCTGAGGGCTTTCTCTAAAAAATAAATTCCATCTTTCTATAACATTATTAATACATTTTAAATAATTGACGATGTGTAAAATTAATTAGGTGTAAATATAAAAATATTGTAAAATATAAATATTAAATTTAGCATATATGTGTGTGTGTGTATATATATATATATATATAGTTATTTTTTAAATATATAAATACATGTGAAATAGTTAATATTAAATATAATTATCACATTATATTCATATACAAAATATATCATTCACTAATTTGAGTTTTTTGTTTAGAACCACACTCGTACACAACAAGTCCTCTGCATCTCCTTTTTAGACTGCACACAGCTCAGAGAAGCCTCAAGCTCACCTTACACACACACACACACACACACACACACACACAGCATCTGCCTCACTTCCACCGCTCTCATCTGCTGACATCACAAACATTCAACTCTCACCTTACACACACACACACACTGTGATGTTACACAGATGCTGCTCTGATTGTTCTCCAGAGGCCTTGACACACACTTGACTGAATCCAAACCAAAGTATCTTGTTTTCCGTCTTGTTTTTGCTTCATGGTGCAGACTTTCCATTGACTTGATTTTAATTTGAGCTAATTATATTTTTAGACTCTAAAATCTTAGTTAAAACTTTTAAATATATAGTTTTACATTTTTGATTTATAGATTTTAGTAGGCTATAATATTTGGGACATTTGTTGCAAACAGCAAAACGAAAATGAACAACACACAATCAAACTTAATTTACTGTTTAATGTGTTAAACATTTACTGTTTTGCTCTTCAGAGCTGCGTCAATTTCCATTAATGTGTTAAGCTGACATCAGATCAGTTAATTCTCTGCCTGAGGTCAGAGGTCAAAGGTTACAGACAGGCTTGTGAAGAATAACCCTGATTCAGCTCATTAGAAGTGTTCAAAATTTGTTTTTAACCCAACAGTGGTTTGCACGTGCACTCACATGCATGACTGGAAAAGTACCCATAATTGCCGTTACTCGGTCACATGACTTGTGTTTACTGCCACAGTGGTCTAAAAGCAGAATCACTTTTAAGGGGGTCATGGGATTATTTTGTTTCCCGAGGTGCACTTATGAGGTGTTATTTTTACATAAAAAATTGTCATAATTTAGAAATAAAAGGCTTGTTTCTTACCCTGATTTTAGCCCTCTGGTTTAAACGCTCTGGCCGTAACTGCTGTGAGACTTCAGTGCTGTGATTGGCTTTGCATAGGCTATTACATGCGAAACTCTCTCAAAAACTTTTAGCACATTTTTACTCTTAGAGCTGTCGAGATTAACTAATCGTGAAAACTGTGTTGATTACAGCATTATACATTTAGATCTCCCATCGCATGAAAGGTTGCAGTGATCCCGTCATTGCAACTCGATGCTGAACTCGGGCTGGACTGGAGAGGAATTTTTGCATTAAACAGTATCAGATGGCGTTTTCCATTAGCCTATATGACCTCATCGTAACCTCTATGAGCACTCATGGTTATTAAAGGGTTAACACCTGTGTGTGACCTTTTTATCCCCCCTCCTCCTGCATGTTCATGCAAATGTCCAACGCGTTCTCATCCTTTAACGTCATATAGAACGCTATATGACAAAACGGCGCTATACTACGCGCATGGCACACGTTATCGTTAATATAACACGCGCTGTGAGGGCTAAGTTTAGGTGTGGGGTAGGGTGTGCGTGTCACATTCACGCTAAAGGATTTATAACGTCTTGGGTTCGCGTGTTATATTAACGATAAAGGGTGCCATATGCGTAGTATAGCGCCGTTTTTGCATATAGCGTTCTATATGACGTTAAAGGATGAGAACGGGCTGAAATGTCTCTGTGTGTGAGTGACACTGTCGATCCAAACTGCCGATTGTGTTTTTAAAGCCTGTGGGGTCTCTTGTAACAACACAATTAACCAAGGCTTAACGTCGGAATAGCCTACAGAACATTAGTTTTGCTAATATGTGCTCTTTATTAATTGAGTGATTCACTATTTCAGTAGGGTATAATTCGTGTTCTATTAATTATTCAATTGGACAAGATTTCAATCGAGTCGCAATGTAAATCCCGCACATCTCAGCGAGTCATCGAGGTCACCGAAGAGAAACTAGGCGGTAACCTAATCCGGACCGAAGCGGACTGTATACACGCTTATACGTTGAAAGTTTAATACCTGAAATAAGAGCAGGTGTTCACAGGGTACTTAACGTCCCTCGGACTACAGTATGACCCTCCTCTCGGATATGTTTATTTAACACAGTCTCATCCCAAATCGTCATATAACTGACGTTTTGGGACGTATTTTGACCATACGTCAATATCCGCCTTTTTAGGGCCCCCTTAAACGTCGGTAGATGGCGATCCCGGGCCGTCATACAACTGACGCTTTACCTTTAACGTCAGTTAGGTGACGGGTTAGGTTTAGGGTTAAGTTTAGGTATGGGGTAGAGTTAGGATCCCATAACCTCATCTACCGACGTTTAAGGGGGCCCTAAAAAGGCGAATATTGACGTATGGTCAAAAGACGTCCCAAAACGTCAGTTATATGACGATTTGGGATGAGACCGGGTTGGTTTATTTACAAACAGCCACATATTAAACATTACCACTTGTATTTTTACAAGGAGATGAAAACTTGTTTTCACTGAACTGTTGATGTGAAATGGTGACGGAACTTCACAGATATTCGTCGCACTGTCAACGACTTCAAGCACGCGGGTGGAAACGCGATAGCCCACAAGAATCGGATTGCAAATTTCTCTGAACGAGGTATCCTAGCCTGTATAAAATCAGTAACCCTGACCTGAGCAAGATATTTAATGTGTTCGACAGATAATCTCCATGTATATAAAGTCATAAACGTAATCTGTAGATCAGTAACAAGTCGTGTTTATTCCTCACTAAATGGTCTAAAGCTATAAACTATACTAAAGCAATAAGCCACGAGTTATAATGATTTAACCTCATTTACTCTAAGCTTAAACAGCTCCATCAGGTTATAGCGGCTGTTCATGGTTATCATAACTAAAAAGCCTATCGTAAAATTTTACATCAAATTTACATTAAGCTAATCTAGTCAGATTTTGTGATTAGCCTATGTTGTATGATTCAAATATATTTCTATTAGCCTATAGGCTACTAACACTGTCACTTTGGCAGAAAAATGGTAAATTATTACAAGTTATTATATCCATTTTTTATAGGCCTATATATATATTTTTTTTTCAAGAATAAGCAAATTACTCTTTCAAATGGTAGCATGTGTTTTAGCGCAACGCTAGCAAGGATGCTAAACGTGTGCATGTGCTCGGTGTTTTATACAGCTGATAATGTCCTCTCCGGGGGGTCTCATGCATGTATATCGTCTCATGTACAAAGACTAGCGTTGAATTCATACTAAAACATTGCGTACGAACAAAGCTGTAAATGTGCGTACGCACAACAACAAAAAACAGATGTATGAATGTCTGCGACGAAGGATCCCATGGATATTCTCTTTGTACATCCCAATTAACATAAAATTGAGCGCACATCCACGAGCACAACGCCCCACACAGTCTCCCCCCTCAATTCAATTACTTTAAATATGGTAATTAGTCCAATTTGGCAAAAGAAACCTGCAAGAACATGGCTAAAGAAACCAGCAAGAAACGAAATTTCACTGAAAATGTCTTATGTGAATATATGTGAAAGTGTAATTTATTCCTGTGATCAAAGCTGAATTTTTCGTCTTCAGTGTCACATGATCCTTCAGAAATCACTCTAATATGATGATTTGATGATCAAGAAACATTATTATCAGTGTTGAAAACAGCTGTGCTTCTGCTTCACATTTTCATGGAAACCGTGATATAGCATTTTCAGGATTCTTTAATGAATAAAAACTTAAATCAAACACATGTAGAAATCTTATGATCTTTTGTAACATTATAAATGCATTTACTGGCACTTTTAAACAAATTCAATGTGTCCTTGCTAAATAATAAATATTACCTTCTTTTTTTTACCTTTACTGACCGAATTAATGAAGTTTATTTTTTATTCCTAGATAGGTTTGCACATGCTTTATGTTCTTACTTAATTGCATTGAATATTTTAATAAGACTCGTGTGACATAATTTGTAATTGATACATTATTTGACATATAATTAAGTAATATCTGACAGCTGGTGGCGCTATAGAACAATTTGGCGTACACCTTGTTTTCTTTTGTACAGTGTTGATACATAAGGCCCCAGATGATCACTGGCTGTACGCGTGCACTCACATTCTTTCATCGCTCTGTCACACTTCTATACTTAGACTCTCTGGTGCTAAAATAAGGGAACATGCAGACCCGGAGTGACAATCGGATGATCACCCGTTGGGCCATCCAGGTCGGCCAGCGTGCAGACTTCTCTTGTTTTTCAAAACCACCTGTTTCGTTACTCGTCATCTGTGACTGACGTTACTCATTTCGGTTCTTTCCCTAAAACACACATGCTCCAAAATAAAGCCAATCACCAATGGACATGTGCAGGAGCTTCACAAGGCCTATCAAATATCACACATGTTGATGTTCTAACTGTACTGAGCTCATAAACAACAACACTGAAAGAACAGGCAACAGCTTTTCTGAAGAACAAGCTACAACTCTAAAGAACTGAAAAACAAATGATATCAACAAACTTACCCTCACAGTCAAAGATTATTTACATCTGAAAATGTCAATTAAATGAACTTAAAATAAAAGCTCTGATACACAGACATCTAAAGTACAAATATAGCATGCACATGTTCTGTTTACACAACTCGCTGTACAGAACTAATAAACAACGACAATCTTGAAAGAACAAACAACAACATTTAAAGAATAACAAACCCGAAGGAAAGGACAATAACATGAACGAACTACATTACAAAAGTTCATTTGATCTCAATCTATAGAACAAACTACAACATTTTAAATAACACTTTAAGAAAACACCTACATGTAAACAACATTTCATGATCAATCTACATCAGTTTAAGAACAAATAACAACTTTTAAAGGGATAGTTCGCTTTGAAATTAATTTTTGATATGTTTTAGCTTACCTCAAGGGCATCTAAGATGTAGGTGTCTTTTTTTCCGCAGTATTTTCAATTTTGATATTTTTAGGTCAAACCGTTCTTGTCTGTCAGTCATATAATGGAGGTCTATGGTCACCACCTCAAAGAGCATGCACAGAGAAGTCCAAATTAAACATGATTTAATGACTCGTAAATGTAAGTACACATTGATGGCCTAAGACACGAAACGAGCGGTTAGAGTGAGAAAACAAACTGTATTTATTATATCGTTTTTACCTCTTGAAACTGTGGTAACAAGATGTAAAATCTATATAAATACTGTTCGTTTTCTCACACAAACCACTCATTTCGTGTCTTAGGCCATCAATGTGTACTTACATTTACGAGTCATTAAATCATGTTTAATTTGGACTTCTCTGTGCATGCTCTTTGAGGTGGTGACCATAGACCTCCATTATATGACTGATAGACAAGAACAGTTTGACCTAAAAATATCAAAATTGAAAATACTGCGGAAAAAAAGACACCTACATCTTGGATGCCCTTGAGGTAAGCTAAAACATATCAAAAAGAGTCATTAAATCATGTTTAATTTGGACTTCTCTATGCAGAAGTCTCTTTGAGGTGGTGACCATAGACCTCCATTATATAACTGATAGACACAAACGGTTTGACCTAAAAATATCAAAATTGAAACTACTGTGGAAACAAAGACAGCTACATCTTGGATCCCCTTGAGGTAAGCTAAAACATATCAAAAATTAATGTCAAAGTGAACTATCCCTTTAAAGATCAAATAACTTTTACAAAAACAAACTACATCCTAAAATTCAAGTTCAAAGACGCTGTGTGTTTCCCTGTCTCAATAAACATCAACAACACTATGTTTATATGGAAAACATGAAGTATTTTCACTGGTTATTGGCAGTCCTGCATATGTGCATAAGTCGACAAATAATTGTTTATATATATATATATATATATATATATATATATATATAGGTTTTTCAATCAAAAACATTCCGGGATATCCTCACTAGGAAGTCGGATTTAGCTCACTTCTGGGAACTTTTTTATCCCCAAAGTGCAGCTGTGTAAATCTACACACATCATAACACTTCAACGAGGCATGCTAACTGATAAATCAGAGGACATCTCTGTAGTCAGCTAACAATAGCCTAGCCCTGTGAGAACACAAACACACACACACAGAGGACATCTTCGCACATGCACACAGTCTGCTTGCACTGTTAATGCTCTGTAAGGCTGCTGGGAATTTCTAGTAACAGCAGTTCTGTTTATAGCGGTTTCGATCAAGCCTAAAACCTGATGTGGGTCTTTGACCCAATGTTTGTGTGCAGACACACACATCCAGGCCCCGTTTAAGGTACAGTCATATTTGCAGTGAGGTGCCTCTTTTAGGGAAGCCTAGAAGTAAAAAATAAATGTGGTCATAACTAATATAATCATAAACAATAACATAAAATAATAAATATTTTATTTATTAATACAATATTAAACATGATAAATATGTGAATTAAACTTTTCTTAAATTTTCTATATTCTATTTTTTTTAAGTAAATAAAATTTTAAATTGTCTTGATTGATATTGTGAAGCAGCTTTGATACAACCTGTATTGTGAAAAGCGCTATAAAAATATATTTGACTTGACTTGGCTTGACTTAAAATTGATTTTTTTAAAGCTTCAGGTCATATTTATGCTTTAATTTATATCCTTTTAAATTTTAAATATTCTTCTAATTAACATTTTATATGTATAAAATGTAATGACATTGAGGTGTTTAAAAAACTTAAAGTCAAGTGAGCCAAAAAAGAGCTCACTTGACTTGATATGCAAGGTAATAAAAGGCAAATTTTACATTCAGTCTTTAGTTTTGGGTGCGGTACCTCTGTGCACAACGACAATTTGAAAACATCTTTCATACCAAACAAAGGAGCCAAGTTTTAGCTAAGCCGTTTTGAATAACTTGAATAGTCCTGCTAATACAAACTATAGCTAGAAAACAGTTTGTACGAACGTCAAACTGAAGTCAAGCCCATTTTTTTCAGATTGTTCCTGTAAACACAACACCATGGCTCCCTACGGCATGAAACAGGACCGCTGTCGGATCTATTCATACACGAGGATAGACTCGGAGTGAGTCAGAAAAAAAATCCCCTCGTCTCTGTCTCACGCTCGCACAAATCTTTCCGTCAGCATGGCTGCGGAAAAGCCGCTGAGCTTCTCAACAGAGTGTGACATCTGCGCGTCCAGTCAGGGACGATTGGAGACGGGGGGATGAGTGATGGATCAAGGGAAGAAAGGAAGTGCGGAGAGATTGAGCCAGACCGCAAACCCAGAGGGAGAAAAGCACCGAGGCTCAGGGCTCCCTCGCTCTAATAGAGTTATAAAATATGACTTTTACCCACCGCAACCGCTTATATATAAGAGAGAGAAGAATATGTAGACCAGACGGATAGATAGAGACAGACAGACAGATAGAGACAGACAGACAGATAGAGACAGATAGATAGATAGATAGATAGATAGATAGATAGATAGATAGATAGATAGATAGATAGATAGATAGATAGATAGATAGATAGATAGATAGATAGATAGATAGATAGATAGATAGGTAGATAGACGGACAGACAGGTAGACAGACAGGTAGACAGACAGACAGACAGACAGACAGACAGACAGACAGACAGACAGACAGACAGACAGACAGACAGACAGACAGACAGACAGATAGATAGATAGATAGATAGATAGATAGATAGATAGATAGATAGATAGATAGATAGATAGATAGATAGATAGATAGATAGATAGATAGACAGATAGATAGATAGACAGACAGGTATATAGACAGATAGACAGATATATAGATAGATAGACAGATAGATAGACAGACTGACAGGTATACAGACAGACAGACAGACAGACAGACAGACAGACAGACAGACAGACAGACAGACAGACAGACAGACAGACAGATAGATAGATAGATAGATAGATAGATAGATAGATAGATAGATAGATAGATAGATAGACAGATAGATAGACAGGTACAGACAGGCATATAGACAGACAGATAGATAGATATATAGATAGATAGATAGACAGGTAGACAGACAGACAGGTATATAGACAGACAGACAGACAGACAGACAGACAGATAGACAGATAGATAGACAGACAGACAGACAGACAGGTATATAGACAGATAGACAGATATATAGATAGACAGACAGATAGATAGATGGATTGACAGACATATAGATGGACAGATAGACAGACAGACAGATACATAGATGGAACAAATAGATAGACAGAGAGACCGATGGATAGATAGATACATTACAGTATACAGTACAGATACAGTATACATGTTTCTACTTGCAAACGTCTGAAAAAACTGGAGAAGGCGGAGCCTCTGAGCCACGCCTCCCTACTACCCAAGTCATACTGACCCCACTGACCAATGGTAGATCGAAGGAGTTTACAAGCCAGAGAAAACGTTCCAGAAAGACAAGCTGCGTCGAGTTCCAGAACCAAACCCCAAACCAACTTCTTTTTGGCGAGATTTTGTTCTTCGCTTTTCGCTTCGATTTCGCCTTATCGTTCTCGGTTTAACGAGCCTTAATTGTTGCTTTTTAGTGCTGCCGGTCGATTTCACGTGTGTTTAAGTCGTATCACGGCCTTTGATCCGAAACACCCCACAAACTGTTGAACAGCAAACGGCTCAGTCACACTGACCTTTACGTGCTCGATAAGGAACCGGCAGTGGCCACACGTGTGTGTGTGTGTTTGAAATTAACCTTTGCACGCTATTCAAGTCACACATTCACTGATGCACAGTCATAAAATAAGACCGGGAGAGAGAGCAATTGCTCCTGTTTTTGTGGAGATGATAAGCAGAGGTGAAGTAATCTCCCCCAGTTTCCAGTAATTATGCCATTGACCCAGTGGCAGTAAAACTGATTTATACTTTCAGTAAATACAGAGTTCTTGGCATTCAGTGCAGCAAGGTGTTCCTCCTGTAATTAATTCAGTTAAAACGGCAAAAAGTCATTCAAAAATTATTCAATACTGAGGATTTTCTGCAATTAACACAAATTAATGGGCCTATTAAAAAATAAAATAAATAGTAAACATTTATACAGACAGATAGATTTATATAATTATAGTTATTTAATTACAACTATTAATTATTATAAATTATTTATTATAATAAAATCAATTACATAATCATTTTATTATTATTGTTAATAATGTATTTAATATTTTAGTATGAATATATACATTATTATTAGATATTATTATTTCATAATATTAATAATACCATTTTTGTAAGAATTAATGTACAATCAGTACACTGTCATTATTTTTAGATAATTAGGTGTTCAGGCACGAAGTGCTGAAAACCTATTGTATTTGCTAGAAAGAAAAAAAAAATCCCCTAAAACGCATCGTGCAGCCCAAACCGTAAGGGCTGGAGCTGTGAAACTTTGTCAGATGGTAGGGCCTCGAATTGTGGAGAAGCTATCAGAGTATGTCCCCGATTGGCCCGTAGGTGGCGCTACAGCAACCAAAAGTACTAAATTGCTCGTAACTCCTAGACCGTTTGACTTAGCTTCAATGTTTTTACACCACTGTAATCCCTGGCTCAAGACGGACAAGATGTATATCTCGGATTTCCATTTGGAGCAAAAATAAATTTGTTATTTTGGTTTTTGTCCAAAACCCACTTTTGCGAACTAGTCCCTGGTTTTTTGCCCGATCGGGACCAAACCAGTCTAGGCCTATTCTCTGGACTCTCTAGATCAATAATTATCGAAAAAAAGTTGAAATTTTGCATTTGGTTGGCTGTAACAGGCTCATTTAGATAGTGGTCTGTGGCAAAATTCAGTCAAAAGCCCCTAAATCCCCCCCAAAAAGGCACAACTTCACAAAAATCGGTGAGCATATGTGTCCTAACATGGTTAGGAAGCATGCAAAGTTTCGTGAGGATCGGATCATAGGTGGCGCTACAATCGTCAAAAAGGTCTCTCATTATTAGGTGTTCAGGCACGAAGTGCTGAAAACCTATTGTATTTGCTAGAAAGAAAAAAAAAAATCCCCTAAAACGCATCGTGCAGCCCAAACCGTAAGGGCTGGAGCTGTGAAACTTTGTCAGATGGTAGGGCCTCGAATTGTGGAGAAGCTATCAGAGTATGACCCCGATTGGCCCGTAGGTGGCGCTACAGCAACCAAAAGTACTAAATTGCTCGTAACTCCTAGACCGTTTGACTTAGCTTCAATGTTTTTACACCACTGTAATCCCTGGCTCAAGACGGACAAGATGTATATCTCGGATTTCCATTTGGAGCAAAAATAAATTTGTTATTTTGGTTTTTGTCCAAAACCCACTTTTGCGAACTAGTCCCTGGTTTTTTGCCCGATCGGGACCAAACCAGTCTAGGCCTATTCTCTGGACTCTCTAGATCAATAATTATCGAAAAAAAGTTGAAATTTTGCATTTGGTTGGCTGTAACAGGCTCATTTAGATAGTGGTCTGTGGCAAAATTCAGTCAAAAGCCCCTAAATCCCCCCCAAAAAGGCACAACTTCACAAAAATCGGTGAGCATATGTGTCCTAACATGGTTAGGAAGCATGCAAAGTTTCGTGAGGATCGGATCATAGGTGGCGCTACAATCGTCAAAAAGGTCTCTCATTATTAGGTGTTCAGGCACGAAGTGCTGAAAACCTATTGTATTTGCTAGAAAGAAAAAAAAAAATCCCCTAAAACGCATCGTGCAGCCCAAACCGTAAGGGCTGGAGCTGTGAAACTTTGTCAGATGGTAGGGCCTCGAATTGTGGAGAAGCTATCAGAGTATGACCCCGATTGGCCCGTAGGTGGCGCTACAGCAACCAAAAGTACTAAATTGCTCGTAACTCCTAGACCGTTTGACTTAGCTTCAATGTTTTTACACCACTGTAATCCCTGGCTCAAGACGGACAAGATGTATATCTCGGATTTCCATTTGGAGCAAAAATAAATTTGTTATTTTGGTTTTTGTCCAAAACCCACTTTTGCGAACTAGTCCCTGGTTTTTTGCCCGATCGGGACCAAACCAGTCTAGGCCTATTCTCTGGACTCTCTAGATCAATAATTATCGAAAAAAAGTTGAAATTTTGCATTTGGTTGGCTGTAACAGGCTCATTTAGATAGTGGTCTGTGGCAAAATTCAGTCAAAAGCCCCTAAATCCCCCCAAAAAGTCACAACTTCACAAAAATCGGTGAGCATATGTGTCCTAACATGGTTAGGAAGCATGCAAAGTTTCGTGAGGATCGGATCATAGGTGGCGCTACAATCGTCAAAAAGGTCTCTCATTATTAGGTGTTCAGGCACGAAGTGCTGAAAACCTATTGTATTTGCTAGAAAGAAAAAAAAAATCCCCTAAAACGCATCGTGCAGCCCAAACCGTAAGGGCTGGAGCTGTGAAACTTTGTCAGATGGTAGGGCCTCGAATTGTGGAGAAGCTATCAGAGTATGACCCCGATTGGCCCATAGGTGGCGCTACAGCAACCAAAAGTACTAAATTGTTCATAACTCCTAGACCGTTTGACTTAGCTTCAATGTTTTTACACCACTGTAATCCCTGGCTCAAGACGGACAAGATGTATATCTCGGATTTCCATTTGGAGCAAAAATAAATTTGTTATTTTGGTTTTTGTCCAAAACCCACTTTTGCGAACTAGTCCCTGGTTTTTTGCCCGATCGGGACCAAACCAGTCTAGGCCTATTCTCTGGACTCTCTAGATCAATAATTATCGAAAAAAAGTTGAAATTTTGCATTTGGTTGGCTGTAACAGGCTCATTTAGATAGTGGTCTGTGGCAAAATTCAGTCAAAAGCCCCTAAATCCCCCCCAAAAAGGCACAACTTCACAAAAATCGGTGAGCATATGTGTCCTAACATGGTTAGGAAGCATGCAAAGTTTCGTGAGGATCGGATCATAGGTGGCGCTACAATCGTCAAAAAGGTCTCTCATTATTAGGTGTTCAGGCACGAAGTGCTGAAAACCTATTGTATTTGCTAGAAAGAAAAAAAAAATCCCCTAAAACGCATCGTGCAGCCCAAACCGTAAGGGCTGGAGCTGTGAAACTTTGTCAGATGGTAGGGCCTCGAATTGTGGAGAAGCTATCAGAGTATGACCCCGATTGGCCCATAGGTGGCGCTACAGCAACCAAAAGTACTAAATTGTTCATAACTCCTAGACCGTTTGACTTAGCTTCAATGTTTTTACACCACTGTAATCCCTGGCTCAAGACGGACAAGATGTATATCTCGGATTTCCATTTGGAGCAAAAATAAATTTGTTATTTTGGTTTTTGTCCAAAACCCACTTTTGCGAACTAGTCCCTGGTTTTTTGCCCGATCGGGACCAAACCAGTCTAGGCCTATTCTCTGGACTCTCTAGATCAATAATTATCGAAAAAAAGTTGAAATTTTGCATTTGGTTGGCTGTAACAGGCTCATTTAGATAGTGGTCTGTGGCAAAATTCAGTCAAAAGCCCCTAAATCCCCCCAAAAAGGCACAACTTCACAAAAATCGGTGAGCATATGTGTCCTAACATGGTTAGGAAGCATGCAAAGTTTCGTGAGGATCGGATCATAGGTGGCGCTACAATCGTCAAAAAGGTCTCTCATTATTAGGTGTTCAGGCGCGAAGTGCTGAAAACCTATTGTATTTGCTAGAAAGAAAAAAAAAATCCCCTAAAACGCATCGTGCAGCCCAAACCGTAAGGGCTGGAGCTGTGAAACTTTGTCAGATGGTAGGGCCTCGAATTGTGGAGAAGCTATCAGAGTATGACCCCGATTGGCCCATAGGTGGCGCTACAGCAACCAAAAGTACTAAATTGCTCGTAACTCCTAGACCGTTTGACTTAGCTTCAATGTTTTTACACCACTGTAATCCCTGACTCAAGACGGACAAGATGTATATCTCGGATTTCCATTTGGAGCAAAAATAAATTTGTTATTTTGGTTTTTGTCCAAAACCCACTTTTGCGAACTAGTCCCTGGTTTTTTGCCCGATCGGGACCAAACCAGTCTAGGCCTATTCTCTGGACTCTCTAGATCAATAATTATCGAAAAAAAGTTGAAATTTTGCATTTGGTTGGCTGTAACAGGCTCATTTACATAGTGGTCTGTGGCAAAATTCAGTCAAAAGCCCCCAAATCCCCCCCAAAAAGTCACAACTTCACAAAAATCGGTGAGCATATGTGTCCTAACATAGTTAGGAAGCATGCAAAGTTTCGTGAGGATCGGATCATAGGTGGCGCTACAATCGTCAAAAAGGTCTCTCATTATTAGGTGTTCAGGCACGAAGTGCTGAAAACCTATTGTATTTGCTAGAAAGAAAAAAAAATCCCCTAAAACGCATCGTGCAGCCCAAACCGTAAGGGCTGGAGCTGTGAAACTTTGTCAGATGGTAGGGCCTCGAATTGTGGAGAAGCTATCAGAGTATGACCCCGATTGGCCCGTAGGTGGCGCTACAGCAACCAAAAGTACTAAATTGCTCGTAACTCCTAGACCGTTTGACTTAGCTTCAATGTTTTTACACCACTGTAATCCCTGGCTCAAGACGGACAAGATGTATATCTCGGATTTCCATTTGGAGCAAAAATAAATTTGTTATTTTGGTTTTTGTCCAAAACCCACTTTTGCGAACTAGTCCCTGGTTTTTTGCCCGATCGGGACCAAACCAGTCTAGGTCTAGGCCTATATAAAAGCCCCCAAATCCCCCCAAAAAAGTGTATATCTCGGATTTGTATATCTCAAAGCTATCAGAGTACGAGGTGCATAGGTGCATAGGTGGATAGGTGGCGCTACAGCAACCAAAGTTCCTCCGCAAAGTTCCGTGAGGATCGGATTATAGGTGGCCAATGAGTGGTGTTGTACTGCCCACTGCTGTTTAAATTTTTTTTTCACAATACTCAACTATAATTCATAGTATAACTTTATCAATTCAATCTTTTAACATTTACAACCACATATAGTAAAAAATGACTATTATCCTGCAGTTGAAAATGAGTGTGTGAACTAAACTGTAGTAAATCATATTTTAACATGTTAAATTATGATAAATCATATTGGAACATGGTTAATTATGTAAAATCAAGCTGAAATTTAGTATATCATGATAAATCATGCCTGCTACATACAACTTAATGTCTTTTGATGCTTTTGTGCTTAAATGCCTTAAAGACCTGAACACCGATAAATGCTGCTTGCAGCTTTAATTTTTATTAGTTTTTTAGTGTAAAACAATCTGCTCAATACTTCAGTACTGCTTGTTAGCGTTGCTATCATTTGTGTGTGTGTGTGTGTGTGTGTGTTGCACAGCCAGTTAATACCATGTTTTTGTACACTATCTATATCAGCTCTATCTAGGTGTAGATAAAGTGTGTTTTGTCTGTACAAACACCTTTAAAAGGTACACAGGCTCTTTTAACTAGCAAAATAAACATATCTGGTGCAATATTACACATTTTATAATGCCGGACTGACCTTTTAACTGCTGAAAAAAAAACTGTTGAAAAAAAAAAAAAATCACAAATTTTAAGTTGTTTTAACACATTGGAGATGTACATAAGATTAGGAAGAAAATGTCCTCTCCAAATGTGTAAGGTGTGTAAGTGATGCCATGTCAGCACCATGCAGGTCAATACTTGTCATATTAATATGCTATATCAGGGAAAGTTGGTGTGAAGTTGACAGTAATAACAGTGCCCAAACTTGACACAATGACGTGGGTGTGTTTGGCACCATGGCGACACGCCTGCCAATTATCTCCATAGAGATCGAGAATACAACGAGAGAGAGCATTAATTGCGATGAGACTATATATATATATATATATATATATACACACACATATACATATTGCCAAAAGTATTGGCACACCCCTCCAAATCATTGAATTCAGGTGTTCCACTTACTTCAATGGCCACAGCTCTATCAAATCAAGCACTTAGACATGCAGACACTTCTACAAACATTAATAAGAGAATGAGTCGCTCTCAGAGCTCATTGGACTCAAGCATGGGAATGTGATAGGTTGCCACCTGTGCAATAAGTCCATTCGTGGACTAAATATCTCCTCACTACTAAATATTCCACGGTCAACTGTCAGTGGTTTTATAACAAAGCGGAAGGCATTGGGAACCACAGCAACTCATGTAAAATCACTGACTGGGGTTAGCGCATGCTAATTCGCAACAAGAGTCAATAGCTACAGATCTCCAAACTTCACGTGGCTCTCAGATTAGCTGAAGAACAATGCATAGAGAGCTTCATGGAATGGGTTTCCATGGCCGAGCATCCCAGCCTTACATCACCAAGTGCAATGCAAAGCGTGTGATGCAGTGATGTAAAACACACCGACACTGGACTCTAGAGCAGTGGAGACGGGTGACGAATCTCGCTTCTCTGTCTGGCAATCCGATGGACGAGTCTGGGATTGGTGGTTGGCAGGAGAACGGTTATTGTGCCAAGTGTAAAGTTTGGTGTGGGGTTGTTTTTCCGGGGTTGGGCCCGCCCACTACTCTTAATGCTTCAAGCATACTAAGACATTTTGGACAATTTCATGCTCCCAACTTTGTGGGAACAATTTGACGATGGCCCCTTCCTGTTCCAACATGACTGCGCACCAGTGGACAAAGCAAGGCCCATGAAGACATGGATGAGCACCTTTGGTGTGGAGGAACTTGACTGGCCTGAGCTCAACCCGACCAGAAAAATTGTCGTCCAACATCTCTGTCTGACTTCACAAACACGCTTCTACTGTAAAAAAAAAATGGGCAAAAATTCCCATAAACACACTCCTAATCCTTGTGGAAAGCCTCCCCGGAAGAGTTGAAGCTGTTATAGCTACAAAAGGGGGGCCAACTCCATATCAAACCCTACGGATTAAAAATGGGATGTCAAATTCGTGTGCATGTAAAGGATGTATATACTAAAA
Source organism: Pimephales promelas (assembly GCF_016745375.1). The sequence continues at coordinate 4,733,922 of NW_024121266.1, read as the reverse complement.
TATAAAAAAAATAATAATTTAAAGTCCCTGTGAACCGGAAGTTCCAAACGATTTTTCTCCAGTGCTGTGACGTATTTCCAAGTGACACGGAATATTGAACAGAGGGCAGGGTTTTACTCTAGCGCTCCTCCTCTCCATCTCTCGCTCATAGCAAACTAAAGGCCTCATTATGCTTCTGCGTCAACTCCACGGCGTAGCTATGTCGTCACTACTACGGCGTCGTGGCCGTTTTATACTTCTGCGTGAGGTTGTGGTGCTTCGCGGTGCATTTCGCCGCCAGAACGCTAGGGGGGTTCGCGAATCTCTTTGGTTCCGTGCGCCGCGAGCGAAAGAGAGATAATGTTGTTGCAGCTGCTGCCAGCTGGAGCTAATCGAGTCGAGGTTGAATAACAAGACGACACAAAACTTTATCCCCACAGAATCAACACGGATGTCCAGGGCCCGTTCCACCCATAGACAGTAAAATAAAGGTTCCACCCGAGCTGCCATAACGATACCTGTTCGGAATGATTTTTTCAGTCTCCACATGGAACTGTGCTATGGCAGGATAATGTGTCCCGTGGCAGACTTGGTTAGTACTGTATTATCAATGATGTAACTGAACATTATTGAAAATAAACAACAAACTGTGTTTCAAAACAAACGTTGATTTATTGAAGTTTATTGCGAGAAAGAAAGAAAAGAATATAGACATATTAACAATGAAATAAAAAACAGTTTATTTTTAAATAATTCTTTATTTAACGTTACTTTCTTTAAGAGTGTTATAATTAAAAGAACGAGGGTGCAAATGTTAAAAATAGCGCTATAACAGGAGATCGGAAAAGCTACACTCCTGAAATTATGTTTAATCTGACCAATCAAAGCCCTTGCTGTCTGCGTCGCCTCGACGCGTAGTTACAAATTTTTGGAGGTGCACGTCGAGCTACGGCGGAGGGGTTGGAGAGGGGTTCGCGCCGTCGACGGATAGGTGTCTGCGGGGGTACGCCGTCGATTCGACGCAGAAGCATAAAACAGGCTTAACGGTTTGCGGGGAGTGGTTAAAGGCCAATTTATACTTCTGCGTCGAGAGTACGCCGTAGTGTACGGCGTTGGCTACGCACGTAGGCGACGCCGTTGTGAGCATTTATACTTCTGCGTTCAGGTCTTGGTTGCTCTGCAGTACTGCTCCGAAACGCTAGTTGGCGGCAGAGAGTTTTAATGTTCCACTGTGTTTAGATTCCTCGCGGCTAGGTTACTACGAGTGAAAGAGAGCTGATCATGTTTGGAATTGGGAGCTTATTAAGGTGGAAAAACAGTTCACTTTAGTGAAATTACTAAAACTGAAAGGCAGAAATGAGAGAAGACTTCGGAGGAGATGAACTTGTGGAAATCATAGACAGTGGTGGAAATGCGTGAGAAGGTACGTGCGGAAATGCGTAGGAGGAAATGCGATGCTACCGAAGCCAACCAATCACCGATCTTGCGGTCCGCGTCGTCGCGACGTGTAGTTACATTTTTGAGGAGGTGCGCGTCAGGCGACGGCGAAGGTACGCGGTATGGGACCGCGTCTGTGCGTATGCTACGCCGTACCTACTGCGCGCCACCCTACGCAGAAG
>NW_024121266.1:4702519-4731824 GCF_016745375.1 Pimephales promelas | reverse complement strand
AATACTGCCTGTTGTTTATCTGTAGATCTTTCTAGATGTTCATGCACTAGTTGTTGCTTGCTTTTTATGACTGTTACTGTTGTTGAAGTATTTTAGCTGCTGACCTGTATACTTGGCAGATCTTATATTTCATGTACGACGAAGGCAATAAAGTTTTGCTGTTCGGAGTTGTGGTCGATTTAGCTCCATCTGTTTCAGCGCTTTAAACGGAGTTTGTCATTATTTCGTCGCACATTACCCAGTAAGCATTACTAGACCAGCTGCAGCTTCTTTTCGGCATCTAAAAGCCCCCCTTTTCATTCCCAGAGCGTGGCGTAAACAGGCAGCAACTTAAAACCTGACGTCACTGCGGTGATGCCTATAAATCAGGGTCCTAAATGACGGCTAGGTGTCCGCTTTCAGTCAGGCTGAGGCAGGACGCTTGCCTCCCTCTCTCCTTATGGATGAGGAGCAGTTTAGTTGTTTAGCGAACAAGAAAAGGGAAGTTTGGAAAGTGTGTGAACAGACAAGCGCACGAGGTCTCATGCGATTACACAAACAAGCTCTATATCTGTTTACAGCCGACCTTGGAAATGTTGACCACACAATAAAATGTAACCTTGTCCTCATTCAGATCTAAGCGCTTTCAGGGCTCCAAACTAACATTTGAGACTGCACCAAGTTACGCACCAGGTTTATTGGGATTTTTAATCATAAAGGTGTTTTAATACATTTTTTGCATTAAGTGCATTTCAGTTTGCATTTCTTGGAAAATGCACATTTGACAGTAAAGCATTGAGCTTGAGTTAAAGGTGCAGTATGTAAGAATTACAACTAGTGGTTGAAATAGGTACTGCAGTCGATTTCAGAATACATCAGATATCGTCGTTTCTCCCGCCAGACTGGACACCAGTTTGAGCACCACACAACTGGAACGAGCGCCAATTGACAATTGACTATTGGCAACGTTGCAGTATCACAGACCAAAACAATAACAAACATTCCAGCCTGGAAACGCACATTTCAAAGTAAAATAACTGTGTTTTTCAGAGAAATTAGTATATATTTCCTCAATATATGCAAACATATGATGGTATTTTTGATGCTTTAGTAGAGTGGAAAAGTTACAAACATCACCTTTTTAGCACTGATAAAATTAACTTTTATAGGGGGCAAATTTAAGTATTGTACTCTCATTAAATGTAACATCGATCTTCTATAGTATCACACTGAACTGACCGACAGGTTCAGTGATTATAAAAGGAGCGCTCTTTACTTGTTTTGTGTAGTTCAGTTCGTTTTTCATACTTGTTCAATCTTTGACAAAAATGGATTTCTTGATTTTATATTTTATAATAGTGATTTTAATATATAAATATAAATTTAAAAGCAATACAAGGGAGTGGAAATGGGCTAATAAGCCAATAAGTGCCCCTCCGCCGCCACCTACTGGCAATAGTGGTAATTTCGTTTTTTTATTTTTTATAATGTTTGTTTGTTAACAAGTGTTTAGATTTCCTACATATTGAAATTTTAAGTTTTACAGATTGGGACAATCTAAGAAGGATGAAAAATGTTTTTTTGTAGGGCTGTGAAATGATTAATCGCGATTAATCGCATCCAAAATAAAAGTTTGTGTTTACATAATATAATTGGGTGCACTGTGTATAATTATTTTATATATATATAAATAAACACACATGCGCTTGTATATATATTTAAGAAATATTCATTTATATACTGCTTATAGATTTATATATATTTATATTATATATATATATTTATATATAAATATATATTTTTTTAAAATATACATGCATGCGTTGTATATATATATATATATGTATATATACACACAAAATAATATACACAGTGCACGCACATATATTATGTAAACACAACATATTTCGGATGCGATTAATCGCGATTAATCGTTGACAGCCTTAGTTTTTTGATCACATTAAAAATAACATTTAAATTTGATCTTGTTATTTAGAGCTTTACAGGCCTGGAAAAAGTGTGAAGCACTTGGAAACCCATAAAGTGCTTGATTTTTCTCTCAAACGGTCGTACGAACCCTGAAATGAATAATGTAAACGCATTCGACCATTTTGCCACAATACCATGGTTACAGTTAGAGTTAAGACTAAATTAAGTCCATGGTGAATGTTGGTGATTTTTGGATTGTGAAGCCTTCTGTAACGTTTCATGGGACAATGCTTCTCCTGGTCTCTCCATGTTTGCGCAATTTGATCTGATTGATATATATATATATATAGTTTATAACAGAGAATTCTGCGGCAAGTTTGAATGCTTCTCACTAGATCTCGCAGTGATGTTATTAATACTCTGGCGAATTCAAACACTTTATTTATAACATCAGCAGTTTAAATGAATTGAAAAAAACACCGTCATGAAATATGTGGTTGAACAGAAACTTCCATTTATCATTACATCATTTCATACATCATCAGATTTTGTGGGAAGTGTAGAAGATTTCTACAATGTGTGTGTGTGGAATAGTTGAATTTTGCTGACTATTTGCTGGAAGTCCTTTAGCTTTGGCACCAGATTGTAACACGATATTATTTGTTTTATAGTTATATTTTTATTTCCCCCCCCAACACTATTCCTCTGAGGTAACAGGCTGAAGTGCATTTTTGTCTGGCAAGTGCTCTCTGTTTGTGCATGCTGGGACTTGTTGCTATGGAGAGATGTTGCCATTTTTATGATGTTTGCTCAATTATCTTTAGGGACCTGATGTAACAATTTCTCGTAAGTGTGTGAAGTCTTGCTGCAGTAATATTAGAGTTTGGATGAGGAACTTCGGTTTTCCTAACGTTGCTTTACTGACCTTACAATATCAACGATTTCTGTGTCAGTCTGAAAACGCAGTCAGTTATATCTAGTGTCCAAGTTGGTCATTTTAGGGAAATTCAGGTGCTCGTTGACCTCATGAAGAACTATTTAAATGCATATAGAGGCCATATTATACCTCATAATCTAACATCTAGGAAATTATTTCAATATGCAATCATATTTTTTAGGCCAATTTTTAGGGCCCAAGCCCTGAAAGGGCGGAAGGCCCTATTGTTTCCTTGGGATTATTATTCTTCTCAGTATTATTATTATTTTGCTACCTTTTGGCACTTTTGGGGCCCTTAACGTGCTCGAAACTCCTTGAAACTTTGCACACGGGTCAGAACCGCGGGCCATCAGAGCCGGGCTGAAGCTGGTACCCGGGCGTGGTAGGGCGGCTCGTCAGCGCCCCCTGGAACGGGGTCCGAACACTTGGTCCATAACTCAAACACGCTTGTATGTTAATAATATGAAACTCGGTACACACGTTGATCTCATCGTTTCATCTATACCTCACACTCTTACTTTTTACCCCAGCCCAACAGGAAGTCGGCTATTGAGGTTTGTTTGTAAAACGCTCGCAATGGAATGTCATATACTCCTCCTAGAGCTTTGATCCAAATTCGACGAAACTCGGTCAGCGTGAAGTCAAGACATTGAGGATGAAAGTTTGCGAGGGGATTTTTTATATCTCGAACGGTTTGTCCGTGGCGAGGAAACGAAATCATGGCGAGAAACGTGAAACAGGAAGTGTGTTATAACTTCAGCATACATTAACTGATCTTGATGAAACTTCAGCAGTGTGTTCGCTGTAAGAGGACGATCACATGGATGTGACTATTGTGAGTCAAAGTTATAGCGCCACCAACTGGCAGCAGGAAGTGTGTCACTTTCAAAATGCTTTGATATCACCCTTTTATTTTTACCCGATTTGCTTCAAACTTCATCTGTATAATGTAAACATAGGGCAGATGTAGACCTGTGAATGGATTCTTGATATCTTTGAAAACTTTTGCCGTGGCAACGCATCAAACTTTACCATTCTTTTAGGATGCTTTTGAGACTCTTAGCATGCTTTAAATTGCATGAAACTCGACAGACACATCACATTTATTAGCCAGTAGACATGTGCAAAGTTCAGAAACGGGCGTGGTGAGGGCTCAGTAGCGCCACCTTTTGACAAAAGTGGGGTTTGTTAGTTTTATCTACAGTTACAAAAATCGGTATGTATATTGTACTCCTCGAGCCGGACAACTTTCTAATTGACACTCATTAGCTAGGACCCACAGAAAGTCAGATATCTTTGTTTGAATGTAGAGAAAATCTCAGAATTTTGCCAGTCTCTCAGTGTCCCTCTGTGTGAGTGAGAGGAGGGGCGCCTGTCAGGTTAATTTTAACCCTTTATTTGCTGTGTGCGACTTCTCTGGCATTTTCGGGGCCTTAACATCCTCGAAAACTCTTGAAACTTTGCACACGGGTCAGAACCCATGGCAATCAGGGCCGGGCTGAAGCTGGTAACCGGCGTGGCAGGGTGGCTCGACAGCGCCCCCTGGACTGGGATTCGAACATTTGTCCATAAATCAAACACACTTGCATGAATTAATATGAAACTCGGTACAATTATAGATCACATCAGGCCAAACAACTTTCGTGCTCTAAGTTTTATTACAGTTCAAATGGAAGTTATTTATGAATTATGAATTATGGGTTGTTTGAATAATTGTCCTAGGACAAATACATCAAATTACAACGCATGTGTTTACCAATCACAACCAAACTCGGTGTGCATGAAGTCAAGACATTGAGGATGCTCAATTCCGGACGGATTTTTGATATCTCGAACGGTCTGGCCGTGGCGAGGAAATGAATTTTATGACTAAAAAAGGACACATAAAGTGTGTTATAACTTTGCTCATTTTACCTACAGTTACAAAACTTGCCACGTATATTGTTCTCGTCAAGCCGATCAACTTTCCAATTTAAAGTCATTCGCTCTGAGCAACAGAAAGTCAGATATTGTAGTTTGAATGGATTTAATTCCCCTGCGATTCTCTCTCTCTCTCTCTCTCTCTCTCTCTCTCTCTCTCTCTCTCTCTCTCTCTCTCTCTGTGTGTGTGTGTGGGTGTGTGTGTCTGTGTTGGGAGGGGAGGGCTGTTGTCTGTGTTCATGTGTGTGTGTGTGGCTGGCTGTGATTTTTCCTACAAGTCCTTGTCTCTAAGTCCTTGTCTTTTTGCATAACAATTTTGCATAACAATATTTTTAAATGACAAAATAGGCATATAACCCCCATCTTTTAAATGTATAGATTGCTTTAAATAAAAGTAAGATTGTATTTGTAATTGAAGTTGAATGAATTTAAAATTCATGTGCTATATTTCAATATATTTGTTTTCCTTAAGATTTTAAAACACTAACTTCATTCTTATCTGAATTACAAATATTTGTTTCTGTATAAAATAATACTCTGACTAAAAACACATTTGATGTTTTTTTTTGGTATTTTTATTTACATGTATTTATGTGTGTGTGTGTGTGTGTGTGTGTATAAAGTGCAGGGTTTTTTTTAGATAAAGTAGAATTTCTATAACTATGTGTTGAACTAATAAATCACTCTTGTGTGTGTTAAACACAATCTACTTAATACAGACAACTTCATTATAAAGATAAATAACAAATCCAAAAAATATATGATTATAATCTATGACAAAAAAAGCCATTACAAACTATATTATTGGAAAATACACATTGCTCTTTGTATTGTTGTAAAATATTCATGAAAAACAAGATAACAAAAATCAAAAGATAAATTATTTTAGATATAGCCATGTTTTAAATGTATAGCAGAGATGTTAATTGAGGCAGCAACATACAAACTTTCTAGAACAACATGGACCTGGATAGCTGGTTTTTATGGAGGACAGTGAAGAGGAAGAGGGTGCAAATCAAACAGCTCATTCTCAGACTACACAGCAAACAGCTTAAGTTTTTAGTGCTTTGTTTGAGGTTTTTAGTGCTCTGTCCTATCTATTATCAACATATAATAGATGGAACAGAACAAGAAAGGCAATTAATAATCTGTCATTGCGTCACTGCATTATGATATGAAAGGCTCAGTACAGTGTGGCACAAAACGCTTATGCGCATCCCGAGTGGAGAATGATGCGCTTAAAGCCACATGGAGTTACAGCGCACAGCGCATCGAGTCCGCATTGATGCAAGCTCTACAATACACTTCTTTTTGATAGTCAAAGCGGGGGTTACGTTTTTACACGTCGTACAGAATAACCCTAAAGGCACCAAGGTGGCGGTGCCACCGGCTTTATATTAAATATAAATATAGATGTGAGCAGCGATAAAGGGCCAAAGCCGGCGGTACCACCATCCCGGTGCCTTTGGGTAACTAAAGGCATCGGGGTTGCGGTGCCACCGGCTTGGGCCCGCAATCGCTGCTCGCAGCTATATTTAGGAATTGTTTTCATGAAAATTGAGAATATTTTTCCACGCCAATTCTCATTACCTCAATGTGAATGATTCTCATTACCTTGCTATAATGCAAAACAACTTATAAAAATGTAAAAATACAATTAAAAAAAAAACTTGAAAAAAAAAATATATATATATATAAATGTTAATATTGTTGACATAATGGTACTATTTGTTATATTATTTTCAACTCCAAACAAACCATTTTATTATTGTCATTTTTACCCTGTGGTAAAAACAGTTCATTTTCTTTATGCGAAATGTAATTTCTTCATTTTTGTTTTATTTTTCGAGTATAATTTGACTTGGAGATTTTCTTTTTATACTTTCCTCTGAAAGGAAGCACCTGAATCTCGAAATGTTTGGGTTTTGCTTGCTAAATTTGTCATATGTGGTGCGTTTGTGCAGGTTTTTTTCCACATTAGGCTGACATATCATGATAAGATGAGGTAAAACTGACATTTCATGCTGTGATGTGAAACCCATTAACCTGCAGAAAGATGGAGGAACTACAGAGTGGGTTGAGAGCAGCCAAGTCTCAGACTTTGACACCTGCTCACACCACAAATCACATGCTCTCTTTGTCTTCTCAAGAAAAACGGTTGTCAAAAAAGCCCTTTGTTTTCCAGCGATGAGATTTGGGCGCTGAGAATTCGTCGTGATCTCTCGATTGCATGTTTCACGTCATTCTTTTGAATGATTTGGTCTTGTAGAGTCTCAAAATGGGTGTTTCTAGTGCACTTTGTGCGTTTAAAATGAATAGGACACACAGTGAATATTTGGTGATGATCTCCAACACGAAACGAGGAAACCCCCACCCGTTGAAAAAGGCCTGTGAGAATTCTTTTGATGGTGAATCAATGGAGCAGCTCTGAAAGGAATTCTGCTTGATGTTATCCATTAGCAGATGCTCTCTTGTCGAGAATCGCTTTGCTAATGAATTCTCTCTGCCTCGTCTCAGCGTGTGCGGGTTTGGATTATGAATGGACTAAGAAAAGCAGCCGCTCGGAGACACGCTTTATGCATTATTCAGTGTTGATAATCTTTCATGCTCTTGTTAGGGTGGCCTTCATCTGCGCTTTTACGTGAACATGAAATTGTGGCGGGCGGTTAATTGTCATACAAAATTGTAATTTTGCAATGTACTTGTCTTTTTTTTAGCTTAATGCACATCAAACTCACCAATTTACTTGTGTGTGTGTGTGTATATATATATATATATATATATATTTATGAATTCTAAGTCATGCAAAATTTTAATTAAGAGTAAGATGTTACAGATCTATTTTGCAATATTACATTTTGTTTAATATTTAGATTTTGGTATTGGTATCATTCAAATAGATAACAACAATAATCATGTTAATAATAATTAGGGCTATCAAATGATTAATCACAAGTTTGTATTTACATAATATATGTGGGTGCACTGTGTATAATTATTTTGTATATATAAATACAGACACATGCATGTATATTTAAGAAAAAAAATATTATTTATATGTAAAATATTTATATTATATATATTTATATATTTATATATAATAATTATATATAAATCTGTATATTGTAAATAAATATAAATATTTTATATATAAATAATATTTTTACAAACTTTTATTTTGGATGCGACTAATCGCGAAATCGTTTGAAAGCCCTAATAATAATGTATTTTTTAAAAATTGAAATGCATTTAATATTGCAATTCAGTAATAAATAATTATTGTGGATTAAACATTGCTTTCATGAAATTGTTTATTATTTTGTTTTTCAATTTATTTACTGAACTCTTTTGTTAAAAAAAATAGAAATTAATAAAAATGCTTGACTTTTTTTGCCCATTTTGATTAATATTGTTGCATTATATGTTTATTTACATTTACATTTTTACCTGCATTTAATTTAGCAGACGCTTTTATTCAAAGTGGAATGCAAATTTTTGAGGATTTTTTTTTTTTTTTTTTACATTTTTTAAAAAAAAATTAACAATTGAGGAATGCAGCAAGCAATTTATCTTAAAGGCAATAAACATAAGTGCTAGTAACACAATGTTTCAGACATCGTTCAGAATATTACCTTTCCTTATTTTGTATTGACGTAGTGGTACTTTTGATCCACACTTTAGGTCCCAAGTTCATTTTTTTGTGTGTGACATTTTTATGGTTCATTGTTACATTTCATGTAAACGAAGGACCCTATGAGTTTCTATTTGTTGATATTTTACTTATAGCTCTTATAGATATTTTTCATTAGCTTTATATGGTCTCAAATTATTCAAACGATCCCTTGTTTTAAAAAGGAACATATACAATTTTTTAAAGTCTTGATTTAGTTGGGTTTTCATGCATGAATGTTCATTTGACACTGTTGCAGCACCTCTCTTCCCAGTCTGTCAGTCATTATATACGTCACCATGAAGCCCCTCCTTCTGAAAACCTCAATGTGCTCTGATTGGTCGCCTAGACCAGAGTGTTGTGATTGGCCAAGCGCTTCGAGCATGTTTGGGAAATGTCACGTCCATAACCAGGAGTTTCGATACACTCCTAACTCAACTCCATCAGGCTCCGCCCCTTTGTTTTGCATATGCATGAATGATTTAAATTAGCAATATAATGAGGAATCACAGTTATCACAGGCAAACAGACATGACGTATAATGTTGGCTTTTTCGTATAGTTGCGTCCAAATAAACGCTTTCACATGCTAATAACGTGTGTATTTTCTGTTGTTGCAGTTTGCCCCAGCAAGGACGTCCGCAACAACGCGACCAACTTGCGCGTTCTCGAGAACTGCACGGTGATCGAGGGCCACCTGAAGATCCTGCTCATGTTCAAGACCAGACCGGAGGACTTCCGGGGCTTGAGTTTTCCAAAGCTGGTCATGGTTACGGACTACCTGCTCCTCTTCCGCGTCTACGGCCTGGAGAGTATCGGCGACCTCTTCCCGAACCTCACCGTCATTCGCGGCAACAACCTCTTCTTCAACTATGCCCTGGTCATGTTCGAAATGATCCAGCTGAAGGAAATCGGCCTCCACAGCTTGACCAACATCACGCGCGGGGCGGTGCGCGTCGAGAAGAACCCCGACCTCTGTTATCTGTCCACTCTCGACTGGTCCAAGATCTCGGACTCGATGGAGGACAACTACATCGTGGCAAACAAGGATGAGCGGGAGTGCGGAGACATTTGCCCGGGTATCATCAAGGGAACGATCACCTGCAAACAGACCACCATCAACGGGAATTTCGGCGAGCGTTGCTGGAACCAAAACCATTGCCAGAGAAGTAAGTTGCCTCTCAAGGCTGCTTTTTTTTTTACCATTACATTGTCCACAATTGATATTTATCCCGAAAAGGAGGCATTCGTGCAACATTTCTTTGGGAACAATATACGTTTTTGCTTAAAATGAACCAGAAGCCTAAGTTGGGCTCTTGAAATCACCATAGATGCTTTTACTTGGTCTTTCCAGTTACTGAAACTTGAAACGGTCACCTGTGTGGACTGATGTAGTTAGTGCTACCTTAAAACCTAAAAGATAGATTTTTGGGATTGAGATTAATCAATATTTAGCAAGTTTGTTTTTTTAACCAGCTCTAGTAAACATAGGTCTTGGCTGGCTACAATAGCAAAGATGAACCGTGTGTATGTGAGCGAGTCGGCGCTTGTGTTTGGCTGGAGTAAGCCAGGCTAGTACATTGAAGGACAGTCTGTGCCAATACAAATCTTGTCCGCCGGTTCAGCGTGTACCGCACCTGCTCGCTATTCACCTCACACCCCTCTCAACCTGATTCAGCTCAAGTACCTTGTTTACTTCCATCTCTTTTTGGAGGGAAATGATATGTTCGAGCTCGATGAGTTTGTTCAGCCTTATATGCATTCAGGAACAGAAGCACACATGCTCTTCAGTTGAAAAATTGAGGAGCGCATTAAGATCTTAAGGGGTGAAATAAAAATTCATCAAATATGTGTGTTTCTGCTAAATTAATTGAATTTATTAGAATAATATTCCTGCTTCAACTGTATTTAATAATTATGTAAATATTTATTTAACTTTTATTAACTTATTATTGTCTCGATACTAGGTCAAATCTGCGTAATATGTTAAATGTTATTTCTTTTTTTTTTGGGGGGGGGGGTCACAGGGCAGCTTAAAGAGTTGTTATTATGAATTATTATTAAATATACAAATTAAATTTCGTATATAGTTTGTGTAACCAAATTAGCAATAATAATAGAAAAAAAAAAACGTTTAATTATGATTAAGCCCAAAATACACCAAATTCATGTAGGGTCTTATAATTTCCGGAATCGCGGAATTGTCCAATTAACCCGGAATCTAGTGTTAACACAGAATTTCGTGGAGTTTTTTGGAATTTTACATATTTGGAATGAAATGCTTTTTTTGTGTGGGAGAAGAACGTATGTTTGGGGAAAATGCAGATGGGGAAGCAAATCTGGGCGACGCAAGGGTAAAAAAAAACTGATTTCCCAAAAATTAAAACAGAAAAAAAAACGGAATTTGCAAAAAATTAAAACGGAAAAAACGGAATTTGGGAAAAAATAAAACGGAATTTAGGAAAAAATAAAACGGATTTTATAGGGCCCTATTCATGGTCGTCCAGTTGAAATGTTGACTACAACCGTTTTCCGTCGCAGCCATCTCTCCGTATTTACGTTTCTTTGCAGCCTTTAGCCGTTGCCTACATTGCACTGGATCCTTCACTGCAAACCAAACGTAACACTCCCCCTAAACGTTTACTCTTTGGATTCTCTCGCAGCCGGGAACAATACAAGTCAACACCTTTATGAATAAAGTTTGCCAAGAAGTATTTCCTACTAAAGCAAGGCTGTATTTGACTGGTCAAGCGTAGCCATAGCAGACTGGTGGGAGTGGCCTGGGACGGCAACATGCCCAGTGCATTATGGGTGTTGAAGTTATGGGAAGACTGGCTAGTGTGTACTTTGGTTCGTCCCTTATTAGTGATATCACAACAGCATTCGTATGGATAAGGTCAGGTTCTTAAATAAGACCAGCTGTGCTCGGCCCAAATAAAGGTTCACGTTGGTAACCGGGAGGTGTCCCGTGCTCTTCAAAGGGATGCATGCATGAAGCAACCCACTTTTTGTCATGTGATAGGTGAAAGTTTAGTCGGGCATAATGTCAAAGTGAAACCCCATTTCTGGAGTATGATGCAATGGCGCTGTATTTGGGCAAGCGCTGGGGTGAGCGAGTGTGTAACCCTACAGCAAGATACCATATCCCCAAAGAAGCACGCGCTCTCTGTCATGCCAAATAAACATAACCTGTGCGTGTGTGTTTGTTTAGCCTGACATTCATGTTTTCAGTTTTTCCACAAATAATGAGGAAAAAGTTTGTTCGAGACGGAAGGTTTTTGACTTTCTTTTGCACTCATTTCAAGACTTTACTATATATTTCTATTGATTCATATTCATAATATTATTATTTATGTGATTTTTATTATTATTATTATTATTATTATTTTGCCCCAACTCTCTACTTTCTGATCTTTTGCATTTTCATTCTTCAGTACTTCACCTACAAACAACTTTTCCAATCAATTCTTCAAGTCCCCCTGTGGTGAAAATCCAGCTTTTAATGTTGTTTATATGTCTATTTGTGATTTTTAATACGCTTTAAGACAAACCATGTGCAAATTCACAAGTCAACAGCATTGCTGAGTAAAACTACAGTGAACCAAAGACCGTCTCAAAAACGCGGTTTGAAATCGCTGTTGTTTCTGACGTCACAAACTACCTTGTAACCGATCACGTCAACGTCTCTTAGCTGGTGTGAGTGAGTGGAGGCGGGGCTCATTTGCATATTCATAGAACTCGTATTCATACTTTGCAGTCACGTGACTACCATGGATGCCTGGCGGGCAACAAACGGGTATTTTCAATGTAGAGTCCTGTAGTCCCAGGTCTTTCTAGTAGCTATCGAGTCAGTTAGCAAGCTAGCTGCATAACTACGGACTAGGATTAACTCCAAGGTGAAGGTAGTTAAATTGTGTAAAGTAGACACGTTTTTTTTAGATAATCGCGCAGTAATACTTCCTCCGTAAATAATCTAGCTCTACTGTTCTCATTGAAAACCATAGATATCAAACACTTTTGTTGTTGTTAGCAAAATACGACAGCTGCGTTGTGAACGTAGTTAGCTTCATAACACAAACAGCTGACTCGCCGAACCTGCTGGTGGCGTTGATTGACGAAACTACAGGTTAACTTAAAGGGTTAGTTCACCCAAAAATGAAAATTCTGTCAGTATTTACTCATGTTGTTCCAACCCTGTAAGACCTTCGTTCATCTTCAGAACACAAATTAAGATATTTAAGATATTAAAATCGCTCCTGCATATTAGTCCATAGGCTTCTTGGGGGAATGACTTGCTGTCCTCGAAAAGTCATTAAAGACATCGTTAAAATAGTCCAAGTGACTACAGGGGCTCAATCTTAAAGGGTTAGTTCACCCAAAAATGAAAATTAAGTAATTAATTACTCACCCCCATGCTGTACCAACCCCGTAAGACCTTCGTTCATCTTCGGAACACAAATAAAGATCTTTTTGATTGAATCTGAGGGCTGGATAACTCTTCCATAGACAGCCTGAGGGACTGCCTCTTGACGGCCCAGAAAGTCATTAAAAGAAAAGGTTTAAATATTCCATGTGCCTACAGTGGCTCAACTATAACTTTATCAAGCGACGAGACTACTTTTTGTGCGAAAAAAAAACGTAAATAACGACTTTATTCGACTTTCCATTACTTCCTTATGGGCGCATGCGCGAGAACTGAGACGAGACCGTTCTTCGACTACTTTTTGTTACCGGCTGCTCACCGCTTAGGAGTTTTACCGCCCCCTACCGTATAAGATGACGTACTGATATAGCCGGAGGCGCAAAACGTTCTGTTTACAAGCAGTACGTCATCTTATACGGTAGGGGGCGGTAAAACTCCTAAGCGGTGAGCAGCCGGTAACAAAAAGTAGTCGAAGAAGAACGGTCTCGTCTCAGTTCTCGCGCATGCGCCCATAAGGAAGTAATGGAAAGTCGAATAAAGTCGTTATTTACGTTTTTTTCGCACAAAAAGTAGTCTCGTCGCTTGATAAAGTTATAGTTGAGCCACTGTAGGCACATGGAATATTTAAACCTTTTCTTTTAATGACTTTCTGGGCCGTCAAGAGGCAGTCCCTCAGGCTGTCTATGGAAGAGTTATCCAGCCCTCAGATTCAATCAAAAATATCTTTATTTGTGTTCCGAAGATGAACGAAGGTCTTACGGGGTTGGTACAGCATGGGGGTGAGTAATTAATTACTTAATTTTCATTTTTGGGTGAACTAACCCTTTAAGTTTATCAAACGACGAGAACACTTTTGTGCGCAAAAAACAACAAAAATAACGACTTTATTTCAACTATTCGTTTATTTCTCCCTCTGCGCGAGTCAGGTTACTAGTTTAATACCGTAAGCTTCTGTTATTGTACGTCACACGCATCACACACATGACGAGCGTCGGCCAATAGTGAGCCTACGTGTGACGTAGCTTTACGCTATCCCACTACGTTAACTGACTACAGGCCCATGTTGAAGGAAGTGAATAGTTGAAATAAAGTCGTTATTTTTTTTTGTTTTTGCGCACAGAAAGTGTTCTCGTCGTTTGATAAAGTTAAAATTGAGCCACTGTAGTCACTTGGACTATTTTAACGATGTCTTTAATGACTTTTCGATGCCAGCAAGAGTCATTCCCTCAAGAAGCCTATGGACTAGTACGCAGGAGCGATCTTAATATCTTAAATATCTTTATTTGTGTTCCGAAGATGAACGAAGGTCTTACAGGGTTGGAACAACATGAAGGTGAGTAAATACTGACAGAATTGTCATTTTTGGGTGAACTAACCCTTTAAAGACACGATTAATTACATGATCATACCCATTGTATTCAAACAAATGTTGAAATTACCTTTGCTTATCTCATCTGGTTGGTGCAACCAATCGCACGGCACAACGACTATCTGGCGTGTCATTTACACCTCGAAACACCAACTTTTGTATAAAAACTTGCAAGATCCTGGGTTTCATTGCTGGAGAACGGCGTTCTTGCCCGCCAGCCAGTATTTGTGACGTCATGTGCAAAGTATGAATACTAAATGAGAGAACGGCGTAGTTACATTCAAGCTATTTTGAGACAGGAAGAAATGTTTTTCAAGGAAATAACACTTTGGTGATCAAAGATACGTTTTAAGGCATAAAATGATGGATTACATTGGGACTTTAATAGATAAAACCAAAGAAAATGCTAATTTGGTTTCATGTTGACACTTAAATGCTTAACTGTTTGGTGATGCACTGATTCAACTGTATAAATGTTTACCAAACGGATTAGCGTGGCGAAGTGCTTGATCCGTTTATGAATGCGCTAAACTGTTTTCTGTGAAAGCAGGCATTTAGTGTCAGTAGTTCAGACGGAGGATGCAGACGTGAGGTTGAGTGGAAAGATAAAATCTGTGCAGGGCCGTCTGTGCGCGTCGCTTTCCATTCTTAGCTAGACATGAAAAAAGCTCAGCACGCTTAAAGGATGAAATGTTTAGTGTTTGGTTTATTTGGTATTTTGTGGTAGTTTCTAGAGTGTTGCTGATAATAAAAGAGCATAAACATTTCCTTTGAAGGCAGAGAGATTTATCAAAATTTTCTTCAATGTAGCAACGGCGTTAAAATCGGTCCTTTTATTCCTCCATAAAACCGTCAAACATGGGACGAGGCGGAGTGTCGGACAGAAGACTGAACTGTAGTAGATGTGCTGTCAGATCAGTGATATCTTTTGCCCTGGCACATCGTGTTCTGTTATTGTGAGCGTTGTTCTGTTGCGCCGACAGCGGCTCTTGCGCAACCAGGACCTTTTCAGGTCAAAGTTCAGCAGCCGCGGGTTTGCGCTTTTTTTTTTTTGTCATAGCCATTTTCTTCCCCTCTGATGTCAGAGCATTGTGCGTTGTGGACTTTAGTTGTTTGTTTTTCTGTCTGGATAAATCGCTCTTAATTAAACTGACTTAACGTTAACCTGATTAACCGAATGCAAACATTGACAACAATGGGTTTTTTTTTTTGGTTTAATAGAAAACCATGTGTCTTATGGCTTTCTAGTGTAAGTTTGTTTTAATGTTCTCATTATTGGGATTCGAACAGTTTGTTAAACACAATATTAGAGCAATAATTAATAAAGCAAATAATGTTATATGCATAGTTATATTCTACTATTACTACTAATAATTATTATGTTTTTTTTATTATCATCAGATTATTTTATACTGCTAAAAATTATTTATAAATATAATACTACTTAAAATATTTTTTATTATATTTATTCATAATTTATTTTTAAAAAATCATCTACTTCTACTAGAAACAGTGTTTTAAATACCTCTGTTATATATTATAATAATAATGATGTTTCTTAATTATTCTTGCCCTTGGGACTTAAATAAATCCCTGGTATGTTTTTGAGCGCTGTTAACTGCGTTTTGTTTCTTAGAAAAGGAGGGGGGGGGGGACAGAAGGAAAAACAGAAGGAAAAATGCAGAGCTCCACAAGTGCTGACATCCAGTGATAAATCTCTGACACATTTGCTTGGAAAAGATCACATGGTTCAGTGAGTTTAAGGAAGCTGATTTTCTTGTTTTCGTGGTCCAGGTGAAGGATTGGGGAAGAACCCCGATATCGCATCTCTTGATCTTCAGTCTGACCTTGACAGTTGTTTGTGTACTTGTTTGTTTTATCTTATCCAAGCTGGAACTGCTTTTCAAAGGCGTGGATGAGTGCGACTGAATTAGATTTAACAGCTGATAATGATTTTCAGGAGCACTTTGCGGTTAAAGTGTTGTTTGTCCTGTCCATCGGAATTCATAACTATGGCGGGAGAGCGCAGAAATGCCTGCGTGGGTTGAGCTGAGGTGTCGCGTGACGCCTGCCGACAGGTGGGCGCTTTAGCTTCCGTCTGCTGTTACGGGAAACGCTTTTCCGAGTATCAGCACCTCGGAAGTGCTGGAGGGTAAGGGTACTTTTCCTCTAACAATCTAGGAGTAGGTCATTCACTTCCCACCTCAGAGTAAAGAAGCCCTTGGCATGACAGATAAGGAGCCTGTGAGGATTCTCTGTCTCCCACTTTACTGCTCTTTTCCCCACTGTCGCCGACACTCATTTCACAGTGGTATAGCTGGGGGATCGTCTGCACAGCTTGAGCAAGCGACGGCTTTTTTTGTAGTGCTTCTCAGAATTTAGGAAAAAAAGCTCTCCAGGCACCTCTTCTAACAGAATAGGAGTCGCTCGTTGGTTAAAGGGATAGTTCACTTTGAAATTCATTTTTAGTATGTTTTAGCTTACCTCAAGGGCATCCAAGATGTAGGTGTCTTTGTTTCCGCAGTAGTTTCAATTTTGATATTTTTCGGTCAAACCGTTGTTATCTGTCAAGCCCCTTTTCCACCAAAGCATTTTGAGAGCGGGTTCGGAGCCGGTGCCTGCGCGCGAACCAGTTCTTTGTGTTTCGACAGCCAAACTTTCGACGTAACTTATCAGAAAAAAATACATATCAAACGAAAACATTTAAGAGACTTACATATTTCAATTGTTTTTAAAGCTTTCTTGGTATACGATTTAGAGATAATCCGAAAGTAAGCGTTTCTAGCTAAGACGTATGGCGACGTACACAGTGACGTAACAACGTCGTTCCCTGGGCGCTTTAGTCAGTGGAAAAATAAACAGGTTCTGAAGCGGTTCGCAAGTTGAACCAACTCCGAACCAACTTTGAACCAGCACCAGTTCCGAACCAGTTCGTTTTTGGGTAAAGGGGTATCAGTTATATAATGCAGGTTTAGGGGGTCCACCTCAAAGAGCATGCACATAGAAGTCCAAATTAAACATGATTTAATCTTGTAAATGTAAGTACACACTGATGGCCTAAGACACAAAACGAGCAGTTTGTGTGAGAAAACGAACAGTATTTATATTGTTTTTACCTCTTTTTAACCGCTTTGTCGAACTGATCTGAATCAGATGTCCAACTGAACCGAACTGAACCGTCTCCAGACGTTACGTCAGAAGTGATCTCTCGTCACGCATTGTTTACACGGAGATTTCGGAAGTTTTACCTCTCACTAAACATATTTAGATTTATCGAAATCGTCTTCTATTGCGATTTCCCGTATATCTAAATATGTTTAGTATATGTTCCTTTTGCTTCCCCCCTTTTTCGTTAATCCCAAGAAACTGTGCCTTATCGCGAAAATCCAAACAAATTTCAAGCATCTCTCTCTTTCGCTATTTCTCTGTCTCACGGTTGAAGTAACCATGACAACAGAGCGTATCCTTCCCACAATGCAATGCAAACGCGGAGTTCATTCTCAATTGATTGATTCGGAGTTCATTCTCAGTTGATTGATTATTTATTATTAAAATTGACTGTAATATTGTTTTTAATTATTATTTATTTTATTTTATTTTTGTATAAAACTCCTTTAGTTTTAATAAGTAACAATAAACCTATATTCACATGATTTTGACTTTGCAGTCCAGCAACGACTTGCATGTGTAATATCCACTTCAATTTTAACCTGTAATCTTACAGTTATGAAGGGAAAATCTGTAGATTTTTGCACAAAACCCCCTTGATAGAGGAACTGATCCATGATCCCACCGTGGGCTCACCGTGTCCTTTCTCGTGAGCGCCGGGGTTTAAGTTACCCCTCTGCTTGAACTCTCTCACAGATACTTTAGCGCAGTATAGCTTTGTAAACTCGTCTGAACCATCAGTGTACATTTGCACGCAAGTGGCTTTGTGACCGTTTGTGTATGGAAAAAGGGAAGTAAATGTGTTAATGAGTTTGCTAGTTGTGAAGTTTGTATATGCGTACGCCTGCAGGTAAAGATATTGTGTCCACACAGCACACAGGAAGTGTGTGAGGCCCTCCGGCAGAGAAGCAATGAACTGTGATACGCATATATATATATATATATATGCAGTAAAATGTATTTTCAAGATTTGTTATCACAACATTTTTTCTTTTGTCAAATAAACTTAATTTTATTTAGTTCAGATAACTTATCATTTTGAGTTTCTGATGAGAAATCTCCTTCATTGTATTAACTCACTTTTTCCATTTCAAATTTTAAGGCAACCAGGTTACTTTTTTTAAGTTAAACCAACAATATTTTTGTACAGTGTGTGTGTGTATATATATATATACACTCACCGGCCACTTTATTAGGTACACCTGTCCAACTGCGCGTTAACACTTAATTTCTAAGCAGCCAATCACATGGCGGCAACTCAGTGCATTTAGGCATGTAGACATGGTCAAGACAATCTCCTGCAGTTCAAACCGAGCATCAGTATGGGGAAGAAAGGTGATTTGAGTGACTTTGAACGTGGCATGATTGTTGGTGCCAGAAGGGCTGGTCTGAGTATTTCAGAAACTGCTAATCTACTGGGATTTTCACGCACAACCATCTCTAGGGTTTACAGAGAATGGTCCGAAAAAAAAAAAAACATCCAGTGAGCGGCAGTTCTGTGGGCGGAAATGCCTTGTTGATGCCAGAGGTCAGAGGAGAATGGCCAGACTGGTTCGAGCTGATAGAAGGGCAACAGTGACTCAAATAACCACCCGTTACAACCAAGGTGGGCAGAAGAGCATCTCTGAACGCACAGTACGTCGAACTTTGAGGCAGATGGGCTACAGCAGCAGAAGACCACACCGGGTGCCACTCCTTTCAGCTAAGAACAGGAAACTGAGGCTACAATTTGCACTAGCTCATCGAAATTGGACAATAGAAGATTGGAAAAACGTTGCCTGGTCTGATGAGTCTCGATTTCTGCTGCAACATTCGGATGGTAGGGTCAGAATTTGGCGTCTACAACATGAAAGCATGGATCCATCCTGCCTTGTATCAACGGTTCAGGCTGGTGGTGGTGGTGTCATGGTGTGGGGAATATTTTCTTGGCACTCTTTTGGCCCCTTGGTACCAATTGAGCATCGTTGCAACGCCACAGCCTACCTGAGTATTGTTGCTGACCATGTCCATCCCTTTATGAACACAATGTACCCAACTTCTGATGGCTACTTTCAGCAGGATAATGCGCCATGTCATAAAGCTGGAATCATCTCAGACTGGTTTCTTGAACATGACAATGAGTTCGCTGTACTCAAATGGCCTCCACAGTCACCAGATCTCAATCCAATAGAGCATCTTTGGGATGTGGTGGAACGAGAGATTCGCATCATGGATGTGCAGCTGACAAATCTGCGGCAACTGTGTGATGCCATCATGTCAATATGGACCAAACTCCCTGAGGAATGCTTCCAGCACCTTGTTGAATCTATGCCACGAAGAATTGAGGCAGTTCTGAAGGCAAAAGGGGGTCCAACCCGTTACTAGCATGGGGTACCTAATAAAGTGGCCGGTGAGTGTGTATATATATATACAGGGCCTGAAATTAACTTTTTCGGCCACCGGCCACTGTGGCAGGTGGATTTAAAAATTCACCTGCCACAGAGACTTTTTACCAGCCACTTTTTTTTTTTTTTGCCTCATATTTTGCCTCAGCCAAAAAATGGCTGGTAAAAAGAACAATATTGTGAAATTCCTGTTTTATTTTTTTTTTCACCTTTATATAAAGGTGAAAAAAAAAATGGGAATTTCACAATATTGTTCTTTCACTTGTAAGAATACACATTTAAGTGCTGTCAAGTAATAATAATAACTCTAAGAACATACATTTAAAAAAAAAAATCTTTTAATTCATTGATTTTGATACTCACACAACATATTGGCCTATAGGCTATATAGTATATACTCAACAGATAGACCTACCGCAGCAGCTCGTATGTAAACAAATCACACGCGGCTGTGTTGATGGCTGATTTAGTCACGTAGACAGATCCTGACAGCTTTTAGTTACAGCGTTCAGGAACCGTTAACTATGAACTAAATTAATATTGTTATTACTGGTAAAGTTACCGGGTAACGTTACCGGATATTTTCTCACTGGTTCCCAACTCCCAACATGCACAGTTGCACACGCACACACATCTGTGCAACTGTCATTGTACTGTAGGCTACGTCAGCGTTACATTATCTCATCCCATCTCACCAACAGTTTAATACTCGCACATCCAAACGTAGTCAGAAAAGGGCCTCGTCTTCTTCTGATCGCATGAACGTTCCGAAACAACAGTCGCTGTCATAAATCAGCCGCTCACGAACCTTGCCATTGCCGCCAATTGTCCACTTTGTATTAAAATGTCTTCTTTTACTTTTCTTTTTTTCATCCTCATCTTTTTGTTGGTTGTTTGTTTCAGCTGGCCTCTTTACCCCAGTAATGTGCCGCCACATTTTAGCTAAAGTCAAACGCAATGGCGAACTTGTTGAAATGTAAAAATCCTAATGAATCCCTCAATTCTCATTGGCTACCTGCCAATGTGGCAGGTAGATTGACAATGTTACCCGCCAATGGAAAAATTCACCCGCATTTGGCAGGTGGTCGGGTGTTAATTTCAGGCCCTGTATATATATATATATATATATATATATATATATATATACATACTGTATATATAATCGGTAATTTAAAACATCCATTTGTTTTATTTCTGGTGGTTTGTGTTTGGATTATGAAGGGCAGATTGTGTTGGATTAGTTGTTTCGGAAGAAGCACATTAGCAGCTGTACTTCCTCCATGATTGTGTGTGTGTGTGTGTGTGTGGCACTGCAGTCGACTACCATCTACGCTAACTTCCATTCATTAGCTAAACAGGAAGCCGTGAGGGAGATGGAGGAGCTTGTGTCCTCCGTTATCAATGGAAGCGTTTCTACGCTCTGCATTTGCATAGCACCACTGACACGCTATTCTGACAAACGGCTGAGCGCTTGCATTTACATGTCTTTCGGAGAAAGGAAAGGAAGAGCCACGGGGGCATTTTCTGAAAATAGATCCTTCTGACATGCATGTAAACATGGGAAATAACCGGGGGAAGGATTTGCATGTGGCTAATGACGGTTAAATGCAAACAAATCAAAATCTATCCATCATCAAAATGTTATACAGCATTATTTTTTATATAATGATATAGCCTTTTCTTATTGGATAATGGATGCTGATTAATTTCGAGAATCCAGGGGAAATTATGAATATAATATAATTAATGTAAATGAATGTGTCCTTTGAGTAATAATATTCTTTTTTTTTTAACTTACGGACCAAAAACCTTTGAACGGTATTTATTTATTTGCTATCACATATGGGAGGTTGTTAAATTTAGCATGTAAAACTTCTTTTTAAGTTTTTTTTATTTTTTATGTAGAATATGAATTAAATGTTTGACACCGTTTTAATGCAATAATTTAACTTCACACTGATGTGCTATTTCTGTTCTGGTTGGAAATCTTGAGATTAATCCTGATTATCTGATTCTATTGAAAGCCATATTATTTGTTTATTTTTGGCGATTATGAAAATTTGTTTAATATCTGATAACCCGATAAAGTTGTATCACAGTAAGTAAAGAATATTTCCAAATAAATGCAACTATCTCGAGTGCTCAAATCTAGCAAACTGAACGCCGTCGCCTGTGCTCTCAAAGATGGGTTTTATTAATAACTGAGGAGGGGTCGAGGACACGTGGGCTGCTCCTGTTTTTGGGGTTGCTAGGTAACAGTGAAGCAGCTGTGATGAAGAGCGAATGTGTCTGAAGGCATGGACATGGGTGTCTCCCACAGAAGTTTGCATGAAGGGAAACCGTTCCAAATCCACACTAAAGGAATCTGGCGTCTATCTGAAGTTCACTGAAAATTCTTTGAATTGTTTCCTGCCTTCGTGTGTCTGCTTTCGCTCCCACTGCTATCAGAGTCTCGGGATATGTGGTGGAAGTGACGAGGATTCCCGTCCTCACGGTCAAATGGTTAAGTTCATTGTTATTACTTGGAATCCAATTTTATTAAATATTTTGGCTAGTTTGACAATACTGATGTACATTTCTCTCTACATGGTTTTTATATTTAACTGTAACCCCCCAAAACGTTCTTAAAGTAGAAATGAAATAAACTTAAAACAAATTATTATCTTATTTTTGTTTAGTTTAACGTATATGTAATAAAACTGCTAATGTTTTTACCCTATTTTTGTTCCATAATTTTTTTTTTTAGTAAATAATGCTAAAAATAGTATAATAACGCATTTATGTATAAATACAATTAATAATATCAGTTAACACTCAATTGAACGTTATATTTAGTTATAAATACAAAACGGTTTAAGTATTGGCGAAAAAATTAAACGATGTGAAAATATTTCGATCTATATTTTAGGTCTTTTGCTCATTATTTATTATTAGGGTTGGGTATCGTTTGAATTTGAACGATTCTGATTCCAATTCCGATTCCTTGTTTCGATTCCGGTTCCTAACGATTCTCGATTCCGATTCTTTTAAGAGGCAGGGTCAAAAAAGTTTAGCTAACCTTGCTAATCAACGGTCTTTCGGAAGGAAATAATCCTTTCTGAAGGAAATACTCCTTCTGTCACAAATACTCCTTTTGTCACAAATTTTGCATTTTGCCGAGATTTCGTTATTTTTAGAAAAATGAAGCCACACTTTGGACCGCCGACGTAAGCTACTCATGTTCGACTCGTGCGGTTATGCCAACACTTCCGGTAGACGCTTCTTCGTTGGTGTTGTTCAGCGGTTTCTTCTTCCGCTCGGCGGACTGTGAATATTGAAACTAGGAATCGAAATTTTAACTTTTGAACGATTCCGGGAAAAACAAAAAGTTAGTCCCGATTCCAATCGATACTCGATTCTCGATACCCAACCCTATTTATTATCAAATGAAAATGAAAAATTATTTAAAATGTTTACTACTATTAAATTTTATATATATTAAACATACATACAAAAATGTTCAAATACTGGCAAACATTTAAATAAATGTATAAAACAAGTATGCATTTTATTTCAGCAATTTTGTCGTCAGCCATTAATAAGCCCTAATAAGCTCAACGACTTGCCATAAGATAACAATTGAAATAAAAAAAAAGCTTAATGAGAGTTTTGAGATGTTGATAATTGTTAATGAGCACAAGCACGTGTGGACTAAAGAGGAAAATAAGTAGCTTGAAGCTCCCCGAAGGGAAGAGTTTAATGAATTGAGGAGGTGCCATTGCATAACTTGTTTGTGAGCAAAACAAGCCCTCCCTCCTTGTGGGTGATGAGAGGATTGTTTTCAACCCTTGGAAGTGTCACATATCCTCCGTTTGCCCGTTTAGAAAGCATCTCTCCATGTCGGATCACTGTAGTGTTTGACTAATGGGTCAGTCGCTCCTCTTTCAAGCGAATGACTCAAATCAGTTACAGATTGTGTCAATGTCTTGGCCAAAGTTTGATCCACCGTCCGACACAAAAGCAAAACCATCAAACCGTTTATAGAGGTCATGTGATCCATCATAACTTACCTATTGTTTAACCCTGAGATCATTTACAAGGGCGTTTCCGTATTTGCCGTGGCTCTTGGGTTACCAGTGGTCGACGTGCCATATGCAGCAACAATTTGTACTCGATGCCAGCAACGTGTTGACAGCCATTACAGCAAATAAATTGCTTGTCCGTTCGTAATTAGGCAACGTTAAATAAATTCAACATGTTGCTGTCAGAGATTCCCCTCTAGCTTGTTTTTCCCAGGCTGTTGTTGTTGCTGTTGTTGTTGTCGTTTCCACTTTGCCGTACATCTGGACGCCTGGTGCCTCGATCATAAAACCCCACAGCTGTAGAGTGACGAATGGAAGAACGCAGAGCTCTGGCTTTGCCGAACACTCGTACCCCCTCAATGTTGGACCAAGAATGGTGGGTACTTTTCAGTTATGAGCCTTTTGATCAAAGCATGAGGCTTCCCTGAGAGCGAGAACCAGCTGTGGATGCTTCCACGCCGAGCACTGACTCAGCTCAGAAAGTTCTGGGTCAAAGAAACTGAGCTAAGTCACCACAAACTTTCCAATGTCGATCTCCCCTAAACATGACAGACTCTTGTGATTTGTAGCCGGATCTGTAGTCTACACCATTTGGGCGATGCCTAAAAGACAAGGTTTAGCATTTACAAGGCCATCCTCACCAAGAACTTGAGGCCAACCCTACTTGGGTGATCTCCTGAGTTCGAAGAGTTCATTTGTAGTGTTCACATTGAAGCTTGCAAACTGCTTTGAAGTCCTTTTGTAAAGTCAAACTCTTGATTTGTAGCTTTAGTCTTTTTGGGTATCACCTACATACATTTGAAGAATGTTACAAGCGAAACCCACCCAGCTCCTGGTTTTAAAGGGACGGTTCACCCAAAAATGAAAATAGTGTCATCATGTATAATATACTTTATTTTTTGGTTTTGGGAAAGCTAATTAAAGTCGCAATAGGTGATTCCAACCCGATCTCACAGGAATTCGTACGAATTTTACGAGGTGGCTAATTCGTACGACCTCACTCGTATGAATTGGTACGATTTTTGCTAAATTGTACATATTTTACGAAATTGGCCAATTCGTATGAATTCGAACGAATGAACTACCCCTGACCCCGCCCCTAAACCTACCTATCACGTGGGTTTGGACAAATCGTACGAATTCGTACGAGTGAGGTCGTATGAATTAGTACGAATTAGCCACTTTTTAATCACTCGTACGAATTGGTCGTGAGATAGCGTAGGTGATTCTCGACAGATTTTTTTTTTTGTTGTAATGCTGGTTGGGATCATGGTGGGATCGTATGCTTTCAATGATACTAGGCTAAAGTGAGCATTCCCCAGATCACCTATTGCACCTTTAAACAATTTAAAAACATTTTTTTATATATATTTTTTTTTTTAGCTTGCTATGCGTTGTCACGATAAAACCTTTGTAAAAGTGTGCCGAATTTCTTCCAAACTGCTAAGAGAAGTCAAACTCTTCGTTCTGTTCGGATAAAACCCAAAAATTTAGCATTTACAAGAAATGGCATTTATGTCATAAGCAAACAACACCCACTTCCTGGTTTTAAAGAAACAGTTTACGAAGAAATGTAAATACTGTTATTATTCAATCACCCTCAAGTCATTCCAAACCTCTACGACTCTCTTAAAAATATATATTTTGAAAAATGTCTGTTTTTTTGTGGTTGTTGTGATGCACCGTAATAATTTGTTACAGTTATAGTAACGATATTTCTAGGGCTGTCAAACGAATAATCGCGATTAATCGCATCCAAAATAAAAGTTCGTCTTTACATAATATATGTGGGTGCACTGTGTATAATTATTTTATATATATAAATACACACACATGCTTGTGTATATATTTAATAAATATGTTCATGTACATACTGTACATAGATTTATATATAATTTCTATTATATATAAATATAAATATTTTATATATAAATAATATTTTTTTCTGAAATATACGTGTGTGTGTGTTTATTTATATATATATATATATATACAAAATAATTATACACAGTGCACCCACATATATTATGTAAACACAAACTTTTATTTTGGATGCGATTAATCGTTTGACAGCGCTAGATATTTCAGCTAAACTAATTTAACATATCTTCCAAGTGCAGCCATCCAAAACTATTTTGGGCTAAACTATTATTTTTCCTTTTTCGGAAGTAATTGTGTAGTTTTTTTTTTTTTTTTTTTTTGTCCATACAATAGAACTCATTGGTCCACATTGACTGCCATTGTATGCACAAAAAGAGCTTAAAACTGATGAACTATCCCTTTAAATTCGGTTCGCTTTCGAGGGGACTGAGTTCGTTTAGCGCGTTAACCTAAAAGCCCACATTCCTGCATTCTGAGACTCGTCTGGGACTTGTCGGACCCTCGATTTGTTACGTATTAGGATGTTCCTTTGTTTACTCTATTTGGCCATCGCCTAAACGGCGGCTAGTTTTATGGGTCCCTCACTCCATCTAAGAGCGCGCCGGCTCGTTTAAACCGTAATTACTGAGCCAGACGGCCCCAAACACCTGGACGGCGTGAAGAGCGCAAGCTTGGCCTCGTCTCGTACAGCTGTGGAGAGTCACCTTGCAGCAAGTCTGGGGGAATTCCCTCCTAAATCAGCCAAGTTTGGGAAGGAAAAGCAAAGCGAAGCTCCGGATTCTGTCAGGGTGCCATACTCCACTCTGGACTGTGAGTCAGACCCAAAAAAACACACTCTTCTGATCCAATTTAAGCCTGCAGAAGCTTGCCAGTTCGCAGTTGTTCCAAGAAAACATGTAAACATCCCAATCGCTAACACTATAGGCGGGATGAGCGCAGAAACGCTTGGCGGAGCTGTTAGGGGACGCCAAATATTTTTAGATCTCTTGAAACAGGGGCCATGCGGTTCACAGCAGAGTATTTTTGGGTTATCATATCTCGTTAAAAAAAATTAGCACCCGCGCTATGATTACCACCACCGCGTGATGCGTGTAGCATCTGCGTACAAGGATTTCCTTAACTTAGTGCTAATGAAGTTTATGTAAATGAGACCAACACATGTGTTATGTGTAATTTGTATAGGCCTTTGCAAATATAAATTTTTTTCTCCCAATGCAATGTTCACCGAGATTATGTGTGAAATATGTACTCATAACATGGTAAAACCTTTGGCTAATAAACCGCTATTAGCCATCAGGAAGAATGTAGGATGCAATTTACCATATTTAATCGATTCCACATAATGCAGAAAATGTGGAAACCGCTCCGCGTGGGTCCAGTCATTAGATTGAAAATGTCTTTAGTCAAATCAGATGGAGGTCCACAAGATCAACATCACATGTCGTTCTGAAAAGGGGTAAAAAAAAGAGACGGTTCAGGAAATAAGCCAGATCGCACTAATGGGGCTGTTCTGTCATATCTGATCTGATGTGGTGTGGTTCTCCGTTTTATCTTTGTTTGTAGTCCTAATTGCGTCCGGTTTGGATACGGCACCATGAAACTCTTGGTCTGAAAGTCTTAAGTTTGACTCACTACAATGTAGAATAGTCTTAAAGGGTTAGTTCACCCAAAAATGACAATTCTGTCAGTATTTACTCACCCTCATGTTGTTCCAACCCCGTAAGACCTTCGTTCATCTTCGGAACACAAATTAAGATATTTAAGATATTAAGATCGCTCCTGCATACTAGTCCATAGGCTTCTTGAGGGAATGACTCTTGCTGGCATCGAAAAGTCATTAAAGACATCGTTAAAATAGTCCAAGTGACTACAGTGGCTCAATTTTAACTTTATCAAACGACGAGAACACTTTTTGCGCGCAAAAACAAACAAAAATAACGACTTTATTTCAACTATTCACTTCCTTCAACATGGGCCTGTGGTCAGTTAACGTAGTGTGATTGCATAGAGTTACGTCACACGTAGGCTCACTATTGGCCGACGCTGGTCATGTGTGTGATGCGTGTGACGTACAATAACAGAAGCTTACGCGATTAAACTAGTAACCTGACTCGAGGCAGAGGGAAAAATAAACGAATAGTTGAAATAAAGTCGTTATTTTTGTTGTTTTTTTGCGCACAAAAGTGTTCTCGTCGTTTGATAAACTTAAGATTGAGCCCCTGTAGTCTCTTGGACTATTTTAACGATGTCTTTAATGACTTTGAGGACAGCAAGTCATTCCCTCAAGAAGCCTATGGACTGTATGCAGGAGCGATCTTAATATCTTAAATATCTTAATTTGTGTTCCGAAGATGAACGAAGGTCTTACGGGGTTGGAACAACATGAGGGTGAGTAAATACTGACAGAATTTTCATTTTTGGGTGAACTAACCCTTTAACAACATTAAATTATATTAGCAATGCATTCAACTTTATAATGTTTACATCTTTTCCTTTTGTGATTGTTCAGTTGGTGATTGTTTTGTATGTCGGGACTTCTATTTGGCCTCCCCAGAGGTCGAAATACATAAGACCCCCGTCACAAACCATTACATTATATTGGTGAGAAAATCCCTTGTTGCATAGTTTGTTTTTCAACAGGCGCTCCAGAAACCCTTGTGGACCTGCTTCATTTGGCTCTAGGAATAAAACAGACCTTCCTTAATTGGGAATGAGCGTGTTTTCATTAATGTCCTGCCAGTGTGACACAATGAGCCGTCCTGCCAGTAGACTAATTGGTGTAAGTAGGGAGCACACAGTGCCAGGCATGGCAGGAACCTCCTGGCTGTTATCGGCCGGCTCAGAGTGGACAGTGATTATAAAGGGGGGGGATTGTCCAGTTATTAGGGGTGTTTGCTAAGACAAGCGTCACGTTTACTAATGCTCATAAGTAAGCGGTGTTTACACGTACAGCCTTAGTTTGCAGTCATAAAGTCACCACAAGTAATTGTTTGTTGATTTCTAGTGATTTGAGCTTTTGGTGCAAAGTGGGAGTGGAAAAGAAGCACACATATATATATAACAATATTTAAATTTAAGAAAAATATATTATTAGGGCTGTGAAACGATTAATCGGGATTAATCGCATTCAAAATAAAAGTTTGTGTTTACATAATATATGTGTGCGTAGTGTGTATAATTATTTTGTATATATAAATACACATGTGCATGTATATATTTAAGAAAAATGTGTTCTCAATATATCAAATATTTATATATATATATATATATATATGTGTGTGTGTGTGTATAAATATATATAAAGTGTTTACATGCAAATATTTCTTAAATATATGCAAGCATGTGTGTGTATTTGTATATATAAAATATTTATACACATTACACACATATTACGTAAACATGAACTTTTATTTTGGATGCGATTAATCTGGATGCACTAATTATTATAAAAAGAATCAAAATTATGATAGCTCACATTACTCTGCAATTATAAACTTATAACGTATAGACGTTATTTTATTATGAAAAGCATAGTTGAAATAATTAAATTAAAAAACATCATAAATTCTGCTTACTGTAAAAATG
>NW_024121266.1:4655019-4697519 GCF_016745375.1 Pimephales promelas | reverse complement strand
ATCATTAAGTTTGGAACGATTATTCAGCTTTTTCAATTAGTTCAAACATTGAGTTATACATATTCTTACCATACTATTAAAAAAGAAAATCAGTTTCGCTTATAATAAATAAATAAACAGCCAAATAAACAGGTCATTCTCTAAGTTTTCAGATTTTGGTCCAACTCAAATCACATACAAATACTCTCTAAGCATTGTTTAATAGGCCCACTGCTTTTCTTAGAACTGAAACAGAAAAACAGCATTGTTGGTTTTAAGTTTTGTGAAACTTTCCCAAACCTTGCTAGTTCGGATTCATAATTTGCGCTGTTTTTTTTCTTTTACCGCAATAGCATTTGTAAGGGCTGCATTACACTCTAGCGCCACAGCGTCGTAGCGGTCAAATAGCGATATTGCACGCCCTTACATTAGGTCAAGTGAGATCAAACGACTACTCGACAACAAATTTTTTATTGTTGACTAATCGTTTCAGCTAGGGGTGTAACGGTACATGTATTCGTATTGAACCGTTTCGGTTCGAGGCTTCCGGTTCGGTACGCATACAAACCGAACGATTGCTTGGACCATTTTTCTTGCTGGCAAAATTCGTGCTGACGCGGCCAACACAGCGTTGCGCAACATCCAAATGGCAAGGGTAATGAAAGCAGAACGAAACTGCGCTCCTCGTTATGTGCTTCACGGATCGTTTATCAGTTCGGACCAGCAACATCTGTGCAGCGCGAGCCGATCTTGATCAAGCAACACTGTTTACCACACCACGCTAAGAGATCCGGTAAAGAAAACATTTGAATTCGCCACTGAGGTAATAACATCGCTGCGAGATCTAGTGAGATGCATTCACATTTGTCCGTTATTAACCGTAGATCTCTATTAGATCAAACAGCGCTGTCATGGAAACCAGGAGAAACATTGTGCCGTGAATGAACTAGTAATACTTTACGTCCACAGACCAGCAACATTCACCATGGATTTAATATAGTAACACTAACTGGAACCAGTTTGGCTGGAATGGTGAAATGCTTTCAAGTACATCTTTTTCCAGCACTTCAAAATTCAAATATTATATAAATAAATATATATTTAAATGTTATTTTTAATGTGATGACCAAAACATTATTTGTTCATCCTTCAAAGATGACCCCTATTTATAAACCTGAAAGTTTCAAGATCTAGGAAAACTCACACTTATTTAAAAATATTTTTTCTTTAAACAAATAGGAAATTTCTCTGGCATTTCTTTCTTTTTGCTGTATCGAAAATGTACCGAACCGTGACTTTAAAACCGAGGTACGTACCGAACCGTGATTTTTGTGTACCGTTACACCCCTAGTTTCAGCCCTAATGGCGGCTGGAACAACCATTGGTCCTCATGGACAGTGGTTTTTGTCATCACTTTAGCATTTCTTGTGTACGTTTGTTTTAACTTTACTTAAAATTATGACATTCAGGGCTTGACATTTGGCCAATCGCCAAATAAGTGTGGATTTAAGCAGTGGCGTGTAACGCAGTGTGCTAAATTGAGTTATTTTTCACTGCTTATTGCGCTTAAACAGTCAAATGCCGGTCTTGGCAAGTATTCTCGTAAACACAGTCAGTTATGTTTAAAGGGAACATAAACAGTTGAGAGAAAATGCATGTGTAACAGTATAATGGATCTGTGCATCAAATATTAAAGTGACAGGAGCCTAATATTCCTGCTGCCAACTTATGAGATAATATTAAAGATATCTATATGGCAGTTTTTATCCATGGTATCCACTAGCCACAAAAAAGTTAATGTCAAGGCCTGATTACATTTGTAAACTCCTGAGCAAATTGAAGGATTTGAACGGTAATTCCTGGGTTTGTGGGTTAAATGATTAATTAAAAGAACTGGTTCATACATTTCATGAACAAACTGGTCCTTTTTAGTTAATTAAGAACATAAAACTCAACCAGTGAAGTCTGATCCATGACCAAATGATACTTTGACATCACTGGTTGCACTTTATGTTTTGGATTCACTAAAAAGAATCGCGAATCAACTGCATTGGTCGTGTTGCAAATTACGTGCAACCTGTGTAGACTCAAACTCAATAGAAAGATGTTTAGTTTTTTATTTTGGAATACAAAGATCTTGATATCACTTCTTTACACTTAATAGTTTGGCTGAATCTGGTGGTGCTATGCATTTGCAAGCTACCTGAAAAAAGAACCCGTTTCAGAAGAGTGAGCGATAGACCGTGACTCACTGTAAGAACAGCTGCTGTGAGTAACCTTTTCCAGACACATGCCCTCACGGAAGAACCATCTAGATAACAGGGGACTTACAGTTCTTCTGCTGGAACCTTTAACTGAATCGGCCACAGAACATCCTGCATGGCATTGATGGTCTGTTTGTCCCCTGCTTATGGTGCCTTAATCTGATTTTTGTCATTGACCAGAAGCTGGTGTCAAACGCCATTAGATTAACGATAAGAGAATGTTTTTTTTTTTTGATCGGCCTAATTCAATTTGATCACTTTGGTTGCTAAGAGAGACTAACCTTTGCCTGTTTTTTTGCTTTTTTTTCCACCTGTTCTCGAGTTCACCTGCTCAAGGCTGCCGGTCGCCTGGGACAGTCATGCGTTTAAATTCTACATTGGCTAGTTAATCGTTTAGTGGTCTGGGCGGGAAGGATAGTTAGACATTTAGAATTGGTTAGCATTTAATTATGCCAAATATGGGGGGGGAAACACAATTGCAATATGAGAAATGTCTCTCAAAACACTGCCTTTTACGCACAGTGTGTGGGATTCTTGGCTAAAACTCCTCTTAAATTTGCCCAAAACCAAGGTTAAAGTGTTGCACTTATGATTAAATTTTTGAAGGATTTAAAAGCAGAAATATGTAGTTAATTTTATAAAAGCACTTACATTACTTCTGTGTATTTGTTGAACCAGAAAAAAAAACATTTAAAGCAACACTATGCAGTTTTTTTACCTTAAAGTTACACTGTGTAACTCTTTTAGTTTATTCTTAGCTAAAAACACTTAGTTCTTTCAAAAATATATGTGCTCATTAATGTATATTTACTTCGTTCAAGTAATAAAGTATTGTCGTGAGTGTATAATATATACCATTGAAAATACATACGGGTAAGGGGTTCTAATGTCGGTCGCCATGTTGCCCCTCCATCTTCAAAGTACATTAGCCAAAGAGGGACATACCCGTTAATTCAAGCTTCGCCTTTTGCGTTTACGTTTGATTTAACACTCATGGACGAGGTCGAACTGGAAGCCATGTTAATCTTGGACTACATTGGCCACCGTCGGAGTTAAAACAAAATCGGAATTGAGAGGAACACTGGATGGTCATATAACTTTTCACCGCTAGATGGGGGTAAAAATCACACAGTGTAGCTTTAACTGAATAGCTTCGGAGTTATTGCAATGGTTATGATTATTTTCGGGTTGAATAATCCCATAATCCCGCCATAATCCCAATAATAATATGGCGTTGTGTCTTATTAACTCTTTCCTCGCCATTGACAGACTTTTACGGCTTTCTGTGTTTTCACTGTTATACAGTAGAGGGCGCTATTTCAAAACTCCTGAAAGAGTATTGAATATCCGGATCAAAACACAGGAAAAAAAAGTGCAGAAACAAGCGATAAAAGCATTGCTTATATATGTTGTAGTCTTTGAAAAAACATTCTCAGCTTTTTGTTCAATATGTAGCTTTTTTTTTACTAGAATAAACGGGTTGTTTTGTTTAAAAGCATAGGTTTTTTTTTCTTTATTTTCATATATAGCATGTTCAGATACTCAAACTAATTATTCAAGGGGCCATTAATTTTTTCAAAATGCTGGCGGTGGCTGAAAGTACAAAAAAAAATATTGTTCCATTCAATTAAATGTGTTAATATTATTAAATACTAATATTAAATGTTACCGACCATAAATAAGAAAATCGCAGATTCCAATTTTACATCACTACCAAAATTATTATGGATGTTCATTTTTGGCACAGCAAAACAGCTGATATGAGTTGGTGATTGGAAAAAAAAAATACAATAAATAAAAAAATCACAGTAATTTTAGTGTTTATCCGGTTCCGTTTTATGGCAACAAATTTTATAACTACACAGAAAAGATTAGTGCATGTTTTTTTTTTATATAAATATTTAAATATTTAAAATGTTAACCCATTGTTTGTCTTGTGGCCAATCAATAGCCGCGTTTCCACTGCCGGGCTAGGGCTGGGCCAGAGCTAACAGCGAGCCGGGCCGAGCTAGTGGCCTCGGGCCTCAAGCACCGGGCTTGCGTTTCCACTGCCGGGCCAGTAGCCCCACAGCGGTGCCCCAGACCC
Organism: Pimephales promelas; assembly: GCF_016745375.1. Next base: position 4,693,190 of record NW_024121266.1, on the reverse strand, counting down.
CACCCCTAACACGCCTTTCAGGATCAAACGTCATAAAACCCAACCCATTTCAGCGGGTATTATGAATTAATTTATTTTTTTAATTAGGAAGATAGCATGTATATTAACTCAACTGCCGTAGTGGCTGCAATAGTGTCCCGAGACCAGTACAGGCGATTCTCCATTTCAAGCAGCGATTTTTTGCGCGATATAACAAGTAGGGCGGCGGGCACGTTTTCAAGTTATTCATTAGTCGTTAACCGAGGCCCATCGGTTAATACTCGGTGCATACAGTGTGCGCGCCGCAACCTCGAGATACGGAGTTAATTTTTTAACACCTTTAATAACTGATTGGACCCCATTTGAAACGAAATTAATTTATAGAAATAAAACGCAGCAAGTACGGAGCAGTTAAAGCCCCATTTCCATCACCCTTCAAACTGAAATTGCCAATTGAAAATAAGCAAAACGTCCATTTCACAAAAACTCCGTGTCTGCAAATAATAATAATAATAATAACCATCATCATCATTATTGTAACATTTTATTAGGCTGCATATGTAGAAGACGCCTTTATCCAAAAAAGGAATAGAGCACAAATAAACACAATATTTTTGACAAATATCAGCGCATATCCAGTGTGTGTGGAGCACGCACTGATGGCTGCGAGACGCCCATGTGAACAGTTTCATTGCATTTCTTTCAGTGGAAACAACTTAAAATACTCTTTCATTTCTGGTCATACAGAAAATAATAATACATTATTCGCAAATAAATTTATTTATAACAAGAAAACGTTGTGCTTTAACAATTAATCAAGGCGCGCTTCATGATCTCCGTGAACTGAAGCGCGAGACCTGAAACAGCCACCGCATTCGAATTTGTTCGTTTTAAATTGGACATTTAAAGCTTTAAAGCTTTAAATGTCCAATTTAAAACGAACAAATTCGAATCGAAAGCCAATATCTTCTATGTTTATGTAGCTTAATTTCTCTCTAAATGTGCATCCGGAGATGGAGATATGTTTTTAGCCGAAAATCATTTAGAAAACAATAGTTTATTAATAAACAATTAATGCCTCGTTATTTTATATTATTTTATTATCAGACACATTTATTATAGCCTATAAATCACCCATAAATCCCCTTTCTGTAGGCTGTGGTTACGGCTCTTCTCATTCAGCACTGCGGGGAAAATATCATTTCCAGGTTCTAATTTGGCCTCAGAAAACCAGTAAAATATATATTTTTTCATATTAATTTGTCAAATATTTTAAATGTTTAAGGGGCAAAAAAATCAAACAAATATCTGAAAATTCGTCGAGGTAGCCTATTGTTGCGCAGCATTTGGCACAGGCCTACAGTTCAAATTAAAATGTTATGCAATTTTAAACGGTTAATCGGTTAAACATGGACACCCCTATGTGCATCTTGCTTCAGATCATAACGTTCCATAACACCGATAAACTCCGCCTTTTACCTTGAGCACGCCTCTAGCCCGAGCTGGCCCCCTCTGGCCCAAGGTATTCGACGGGCCAGAAATCCTGGCCGTTGGCCCCGAGGAAGCCCCGATCAAGCCCCGGAAGTGACAGTGGAAACGCGACTGGCCCTGGCACGCACTAGCACGGCCCGGCCCTGGCCCGGCAGTGGAAACGCGGCTAATGTGTATTTTAACTACTGCTGGGCAACGATTAATCGCGATTAATCACATCCAAAATAAAAGTTTGTGTTTACATAATACATATGCGTGTACTGCGTATAATTATTTTGTACATATAAATAAACACGCATGCATATATATATATATATATATATATATATTTAAGAAATATGTGCGTGTATAAATTGTATGTATATTTATACAAAATTTATATTATATTTAAATATTAATATTTTATATCTAAATAACACATTTTTCTTAAATATATACTCGCATGTGTGTCTATTTATATTTACAAAATAATTATTTGCAGAACACACACATGTATTATGTAAACACAGACTTTTATTTTGGATGCGATTAATCGCGATTAATCGTTGCCCTGCACTAATTTTAACATTTATGGATTGGCCTCATTCAGTTAGACGAGTGAAAATGAAAACCAACAAACTCTTTGCTTAAAATCATTTCGTTTTCACCTTACAAGTGCATGGGTTGAATTTATTGGACCAATTCTAAGACTGCGCAATGCAAATGTGAAAATTACTCATTTCATATTGTATTTGATAATCCTTTGACGCAAAACCTGGCGCCCAACGCAGGGAGACCATAATACGATCCATGTGAATCCTATCCAATTGTGTTCAGAAAATGGCAATAGGAGTTTTTGTAGTCCTTTGAGTGACATGGACGCTCTGCCCTTGCTCATGTGTTTGCCGTTCAGGTGTTGTGGGATGTGTGTTCGTGACAGACACTCCCACAACTTGCCCAAGCAGGTCCACAACTCACTCCTGCACTTACTCATGTCCTCCGATCGATCGCTTGGGGTTCAATGAACTGAGATGTTCCTTCATATACGGATTCTTCAATTAAATTCACATTTATTTGTATAGCGCTTTTCACAATGCATATTGTTTCAAAGCAGCTTTACAGAAAATGAATGTGCCTAGAGTGATCAGAGGGTGACTAGCTTTGTCCAAGTTATCCAAATCACACAGTTAGCTAACAATCTGTTGATTTAAGGCAGAAACAATGACGAAATACATGTTTGTTTGGAAAAAAGTAGCATCGGTGCATGCGAGTCAGAGCCTGCTGAATCAAGACTTCCTTGTGAAATTAGGCTTAATTGTTTTTGCTTGTGAACTCAGTGGAATTTATGACACTGATACCGAATCACCTTTGCACTTCCTGTTCACCTGCATTGTGTAATCTGGTGCTATCTATCGGCGGCCTCGACGACTCTTCTGAGGCTTGTTTTTGTTTGTCGAGTTCTCGGACCGGTGAACCTTGAAGGACGGGTCACCCGGACAGCGTGTTCGTCACATTTCTGGGTGTTTTCCAGGGCAAGGTTGCGTTGATGCCTTCAGCCGTGTTCCAGTGCTTTCTTTCTTTCTTTCCTTCCTTCCTTCCTTCCAACCACGTGACTCCGGCGCCTCGAGGCTTTCTTCCCTCCCGTATTTACGGGTTTGTTTTGTTTACATTTCTACACCTCCCCTCCCCCGACTTCCTCGCTCTGCCTCGGCTCTCGTAAGCCGCGCGCCTCTGAGCAAATCATCAGTAGCGTTTACAGTAAATCTTTTGAGGCCTGAGACATGCGAGAGCGGCCAAATATAGTAAAACGCCATCCAACTGCCCCAGCATGTATGTGTGAATGCATTAACGATGTTTTTATGGGGAATCCGCATGAGTTCTCAGTGAACACTGACCCGTGACCTCAGAGTGAATATAGGGAAGCGTGTTTATGACTCGTGTCGCTCACAGATGTCACTGGGGCTCAGCAATATAGCTAAAACAATTATGTCTCTATTTTTCAGCCTTTTGATGAGATAATCAGTCTTGATATGTTATTTGATATGTAAAGTATTTTAAATCTATTTGGAAACAAAGTGATTTGGGATTTAAGATGCTAAAATATATTTTTATTATATTGGTATTCATTTATACTATATGTGTGTGACTATGTATTTTTGATTAATATTATATATTGTTGACCAAAAATACTTTTGTGATGTTAATATTAATATTGTATTGTAATATTCAAATATTTGGCAACAAAGGAAGATATTTATGATGATGAAATCTCTTATTGTTAGTTATTTATACAATTAATAACATATCCGGTGTAATTATATTTTTCTTTTACTAATATTAACTATTGTAGGCCAATAAATGCTATTCAATTATATTGTTAATATAATATTAAGCAATGTCACATTGACACAGTCATATATGACTGCGTATATATTGAATTTATTGATTTTTTTTTTCATCGTTTCATATTTCGCTCAGAGCAACATTACATTTTTTGTCATGATTTTTTATTATTATTTTTTTTTTTTTGGACAAAATTAGTACACACACTCTAAACAATGCTGGGTTGTTTGAACCCAAATTTGGTTAAAATATGGACAAACCCAAATGTTGGGTTAAAAATGTAATTTCAAAATTTAACCCAAATTCAACTTTCATTTTTTTAAATTGCATTTTTAACCGAACATTTGGGTTCGTCCATATTTGACCCAAATTTGGGTTGAAACAACCCAGCATTGTTGAGTGTAGTTTTCAGGTTACCTGACGTATATTTGAAGGCCAGGATTTTTTAGAGACGGGTGTGTGGTTAGATAATTAAACCGTTATAATGCTAAATTAAATGCATAAACAAAACTTATACTGTTGAGCATGATTAAACGTATATGTTAGCGCATTATTTTTGATAGCCAACGACAGAGCTCGACATCAGACATCAGATCCCACACAATGCTCATGAATGAAAGCGGGAGGGACTACAAAGGCCGCCGAGAGAAGATGTGTGTGTTTCCAGAGGGATCAACCTTGGGGAGACTGCTGTGGGGGAGGGAGGGGGGTTTGTGCAGGGTTACGCGGTCCGCAATCGCTGGCGTATGTGAGGAATGCTGTGAAAGTGGAGGCTGCGCCCGTCTGCATGCTCGCTCCTGCCTGTCCTCGTGTATTCCCTCCGCATCCGTCTGCCGCCTGTCTGCCGGCGTGTCGGGGGTTAACGCTGGGCGGATCTCTCTCTCTGTTGGAAGAGGCCATTGAATGGCTGCTTTCCACGGACAGCAAAAACATTGGTTAAGGGTGAGGGCGGATCTGAGGCTGTTGTGGAAACATGGACTGGAGTGTTGGATCGGATCTGGAGTCGGATTAACGGTTTTGGCATGCGTGAACATGGTTGGGCCTTGGAAGCAGACAGTGGTCTTTATGTTTTACGTGTAAAATTAGTCTTTGATTTTTACTAATGAAAATTATTGGCCAAAAATAATAAACATAATTAAGTTTTCATGATTTAAAAATGGAGACCAACCTTATTAATCATTCTTTTTTAAATCTGATTAAAATTTTAAATCACTAGCAAAATTGTTATATCAATTACCAAATAATTATATAGATATTTTATACAGTAGTCAACATTTGAAGTGCATCAAAAACGTTAATCAAAGTTGTCCTAAGACAAGAACGGGTATTGTTCAAAATTCACGTATAACTTTGATGAAATATTTTTATCCAAATGTTGACTACTGTATTATAATATATATAATCATGTATAGTATTAAGGAATATAATATATTATTATAAATAATATTATGTATTTCTAATAATTTTATTTATAGGTAGCTTATTATTACTATTAATACACAAGCATAATTTATTAACATATATATATATATATATATAATAAAATAAAAATGCCACATGTGATCTAATTTTTTTTGTGTCATTCTTTTTTTAAATCAGATTTTAAATTAATATAGAGAAAAAAAAATTAACAAAATGAATCAGACAGTTTTAGTTTATTCATTATTATTATTATTCATTGTTATTCATGCAATTATTCCTACACATCCCTGGTTTGCTGATATTAAGTTTCCTGACATATTTTTGAAGGCCAGGATTTTGGTTTGTGGTTATAATGCCAGACAGTCTTTTAATATGCTTGTTAATACGCCCCAGATTGACATATTTTGCTAAATTTCAGGAAATCCGACTTTTTGTTTTTCTTTTATTCTTCTTTTTTCTGCTTCTCATCCGTTTTGAATGCGTTCTAGAGTTGAATGCCCCCCACCCCCTATAATCCCCGTCACCTTTCGGGTGCCCCATCATATTTCATTCAGGCAGTGATATGGTCCGCCCCGTCGCTGACAGGCAGAAGGGTCCATGTTGTTTTGCTCCCGTGGGAAGGCCCCGTGTCACATGATGGAGTGTTTTATGGCACTAATGAAGTCCAACAGATTTGCCCCTGCGCTGTAACCTGGAAGGCCGGCTGTGTCCGACATCTCCGCCGAACTCGTGTCAGGATCAGGGTGAATCTAATGACGGGTTGCAATTGAAACGCTGTCCTGCGTGTTTATAATCTTAAATGGGGCTTTTATATAAATGTGGTTATGTTTCATTGTATTATTTGAAATTTATTAAATAAAATTCACTAAACATTTATGGAATCTTGACTTGCACACTACTGTTTTTGTTTTTATTAATAATTAAAAATATTTTGACATGTTTAATTGAATTTTGTATTATTAATCATTTTTTATATTAAAAACATTTCTATATTTTCCATAATGTATACAGGACAATATTTTCTTTAAAAAAAAATAGTGTAGGGAACAAATATTACATTTCTGCTCCGATTCAACATACTAGAAATTGAAAGTCAAGTGCATTGCATTATGGGAAACAGCAAAAGGGTGAGCTGTTTGTATCTTGCACATGTTTTTCAAATGTATTGTACCAGCAGATACTGTTGTAGTTCTGCTACTGTTGTTGCGTGCTCTTCTTGACATGTTTCTGGAACACTTTGTTGTGGTCTAGCAGTGCGAGTGTGAGACGAGGAAGATGACTTGCAGACTGCTGTATTCATTTATTTTCGCACCCTGCAATGCACAAGCTTCACTTCCAGATGGCCCCGCGGCCAAACACGACTCTGAATCACTTCCTTCCTGCTGAATAAAGGCTCACAATGATGCGACTGACCTCAGATCCACTTTTTGTGGATCTTAATCACATTTGTTTTCATTAACGTGATGTTGCGGTCAACATATGTTGTTTATTTGAGCCCAAAAATCAAGAAATAATGCTTTTCTTAAGGCAGTACCAGTGAATGGGTTACAAATACTAATAGATATTGCCATGCTTTCCCAGTTGATGTTTAAATTTGCTAATGAGGCATTATCTAACGTTGAACACTGGGTAAAGCCAAAGGGTTTTTACAGAGGTTATCACTAGTGGCTTGATTTTATTATTGCCATTGGCCATTAAGTGTCAGAAGTGGGCTTTTATTTTGACAGTGCCTGAACCAGTCCCTTTAAGGCAAGTCATTTCACTCAGCGGCCATCTTTGAAAATGCCTCGCTGCAGCTATTTCAGTCATGCGAGTACAGCTCCTAAATTTCTGCAATTTGTAAATCTGACAAAAACTGTCATAAATTTGGTTTCTAAATGCTCAAGTCATGCTGGCTGGACCAGCAAATGCGCATGTGCAGTCCTGAGCGAGCGTTCTCAAAAAAAAACGTTCTTAAGCGGTCTTGCGTCCTTGTGTTCCCGTACTACGTCATCAACTCATCAACACAAGTACAGAGGACTCATTGAAGATATCTGGATGTGTTCTTGATATCGAGGATGCATCGAATACAGAAATGATAGAATCGATCCGTTTCGAAATCCCAGAAGACGCTGCGGGCGGTCGATGTACGGAAGCCTGCAAGCTTTTTATCTTCTCGTTCTCACTTAAAGGAGTAGTTAAATTTTCAAAAAACTTTTGCTGATAATTTACTCACCCCCATGTCATCCAAGATGTCCATGTCTTTCTTTCTTCAGTCGAAAAGAAATTAAGGTTTTTGATGAAAACATTCCAGTATATTCAATGGGGTCCAAACGACAGTTTCAGTCCCAACTGTTCAAAGGGCTTTAAACGACACCAGACGATGAATAAGGGTCTTATCAAGCGAAATGATATAAAAAAATAAATAAATAAAGTTTTAGTTTTATAAGCACAAATGCTCGCCTTGCTCTGTTCTGTGATGAGCGTTCGTGACTCTCCTGTTCGAACTCGTTCGTCAAAATGAACGAATCTTTTTTCGAGTCATGACTCGAAGGGTCCTAGATAAGACCCTTATTCATTGTCTGGAGTCGTTTAAAGCCCTTTGAAGCTGCACTGAAACTCTCATTTGGACCTTGAACCGTTTGGTTCCCATTGAAGTCCATTATATGGAGAAGGTTTTCATCAAAAACCTTAATTTCTTTTCGACTGAAGAAAGAAAGACGTGGGCATCTTGGATGACATGGGGGCGAGTAAATTATCAGCAAAAGTGAACTACTCCTTTAAACAAATGTATTGTGGCTAAAATCTACAGATGCACAAAGATAAAGTGCAATAAAATACTAGTGTATTTTGGGATGTTTTCTTTCTACTAGGTTTAAACATGTTATGGAAAGCCCAATATCTATGACCAGAGCACGAAAAGTGAATCTAATACGTTATCTTTGTTCTTTTCTCCCTTTTTCCCTTCACAGTTTGTCCTTCCGAATGTGCCCACGGTGCCTGTACCCCCCATAAGGAGTGCTGTCACGATCAGTGTCTGGGCGGCTGCTCTTTGCCAGGGAACGCAACCAAATGCGTAGCTTGTCGCAACTTCCTGTTCGGCGAGGCGTGCGTGGACCGTTGCCCGCTGGGATACTACACCTTCAAGGGATGGCGCTGCGTGTCCTTAAAATTCTGCCAGGACCTCCACAACCAGTGCAAGGGCAAGAGCGGCGACTGCCACGAGTACGTCATCCACAACGGGGCCTGTATCCCAGAATGCCCGTCTGGATACACCACCATGAACTCCACCACGTACGTACCGGCTTTTTGCTTTTTTTTTGCCAACTGTAAAACAGCATTACACTTTACAACTCAAATTAGATTTTGCTCCGATTTCGACTCGAGTTGAAGAGGAGCAGAGACTTTTCTGTAGCACAGAATGAGATTCAGGAGCTCTGAGGTAGATGAATAAATCACAACAGAAGACCGAGCTGAATTATACGGCCGAGACGGTCGCGAGGAGACGCCTTTGTCCACGGCAGGGTATATATCAGGGAATTTTTACAGCAAGAATCAGTCTAGTGTTCAGAAATGAAGTTCACAGGTCATATTTCACTGTGAAATCACAAGGAAAGTCAGAAATAATGTTCTGAATTTTAAAGAAAATGAATCTAAATTTTATTGGCGCAGTTGTTATATAAAAAAATTATAATTCAATTATATTTGATTTTTGATTTTAGAAAATTGAATTAACATTTGCTTACTGTTATGAATTAAAAAACATATGCATTAATAAAATAAGAATTACCATTAAGAATAACTACAAAAAACCCAATAAAATAAAGTACAAAATAAAAGTAAATAGAATACAAGCATCGTCACATTTTCTCTCAATTTCTGCTTGCATAATGTATCCAGACATTTTATTTTATTGGGTTTTATTCTCAATGGTAATTCTTTCATACATTTCTAAATTTCTAACAGTAAACAAATGTAAATTTAATTTTTAAAATTAAAAATCAAATATGATTGAATTATAATGTTATATCATTATTAATAAAGTAAAGGATTAATTTATTTAAAATAATTGTGAAAAAAATATAAATAATCTTAAGTAAAATGACTTAAATATTTTTGGCATTTACATTATTTTCATGACGATTTCACCAACACATTTTTACTCTATTCTTAATGGTGATTTGCATTACTGTGTAATTAATTTATTAAAATCAATTAAATGATTGAATTGTTAAAATTGTAAATTATTAAAAAATTATTTAAATGTGGAAAATGAGGAAATTGTCGCTTAATTGTCATGAAAATATTAAATAATTTAAAAGAAAATGAAGCAAAAATATTTTCTATAAAACTGATGTTTTTGGTAGATTTTGTGAGATATTATTTTCCCCCCCTTTTATATAAATGACTGAATCATGTGCTTCAGGCATGAAGCTGCAGTTCCTGGTTAAGGCTGTGATTTTGTTTTTGGTCGTTTAGCAAATTAACGAACCGGTTGTCACGCTCAACTTGAGCGGGAGAAGATAGAACTGTTCTGGAAGTATCATAACATCGTTTAGTCTTTTCGTCAGTCACGGTAAATTGAAAACGAGCAGATTATAATGGCCGGTGTCAAGTGTTAAGAGCGCGATAAAATGCCACCCTGATTATTCCATCAGTCATTTGCAATCCGGCGGGATTTGTCAAGCCAAGGGGAAGTATAATGAGCCAAACCAAAACAACATTGCGTGTCGGAAAGCGACATTAGCGGCCTTTTTTTCTTAGCCTGAGTCTGTTTGGCTGGCCCGGGAATGTCCGGAAGCTCCCGCACGTCCAGCTTCATGTGTGGGAATTATTAACGCACAAATAAACAGAGAATTAACACTGCGAACGGGACTGAAGCGCAGCCTCGCGGGAACAATGGCAGCCTTTGTTTGCGTTCACTGGGGTCTTGGGGCCTTTTAAAAGGTGGCCTTTGGCTTCCTTTGTCTCCATGTCGGAGCGCTGCAGTCGTGGAAGCTTGATGAGATCTCGGTTTTCCAGGAATTTTGTTTGGAAGTGACGTCACTCGCTTGTTTTTCTCGTCCGGCCACCTTTCGCCTTTGTGGGAGGCAGTCATGCGGCTGTAGGTCCCGTTTCATAACAGCGAGCCCCGTCCTTCCCTGTTATTCTCCAAACGAGAAGCAAAATTCACTGGCAACTGGACGTAATATGAAGGGGTTAAAATGCACAATTCACTCGGAATCTGTGTGTGTGGAACTCCAAAACTGGAAGGGGGATTAAAGAGTGGGATTATGTGCTTAATAAACCTGAGAGAGAGAACACTACTCGCTTGCGAATGATCTGATGTGCTCCGTTAGATTAGCTCAGTTAGCTCTGAAGATTATTTCATCGTTGCGAACAAAACTGTGCACTAAAATGGTTAAAGTTTCCTCCCCAGTATGCAATGGTGTCACAATACCAAACTACTGCACTTTAACATTAAGTACAATCTCCGATTCTTTTGAATCCAAGTAGTGAATTGTGTAATCGGATTCCTGAATGACTCTTATGAGCCGATTCTTTTTAGTGAATCTAACACATACAATGAGACTAGTCTAATCTGATTCCTGAATGACTCTTATGAGCCGATTCTTTTTAGTGAATCAAACACATACAATGCGACAATCTCCGATTCTTTTGAATCCAAATAGTGACTGGTGTAATCTGATTCCTGAATGACTCTTATGAGCCGATTCTTTTTAGTGAATCTAACACATACAATGAGACTAGTGTAATCTGATTCCTGAATGACTCTTATGAGCCGATTCTTTTTAGTGAATCAAACACATACAATGCGACTAGTGTAATCTGATTCCTCAAAATGACTCTTATTAGCGGATTCTTTTTAGCGAATCAAACACAAACAGTGCGACTAGTGTAATCTGATTCCCGAATGACTCTTATGAGCCGATTCTTTTTAGTGAATCAAACACATACAATGCGACAATCTCCGATTCTTTTGAATCCAAATAGTGACTGGTGTAATCTGATTCCTGAATGACTCTTATGAGCCGATTCTTTTTAGTGAATCAAACACATACAATGAGACTAGTGTAATCTGATTCCTGAATGACTCTTATGAGCCGATTCTTTTTAGCAAATCAAACACATACAATGCGACTAGTGTAATCCGATTCCTCAAAATGACTCTTATTAGCAGATTCTTATTAGCGAATCAAACACATACAATGCGACTAGTGTAATCTGATTGCTGAATGACTCTTATGAGCCGATTCTTTTTAGTGAATCAAACACATACAATGCGACAATCTTCGATTCTTTTGAATCCAAATAGTGACTGATGTAATCTGATTCCTGAATGACTCTTATGAGCCGATTCTTTTTAGTGAATCAAACACATACAATGAGACTAGTGTAATCTGATTCCTGAATGACTCTTATGAGCCGATTCTTTTTAGCAAATCAAACACATACAATGCGACTAGTGTAATCTGATTCCTGAATCACTCTTATGAGCCGATTCTTTTTAGCGAATCAAACACATACAATGCGACTAGTGTAATCTGATTCCTGAATCACTCTTATGAGCCGATTCTTTTTAGCGAATCAAACACATACAATGCGACTAGTGTAATCTGATTCCTGAATCACTCTTATGAGCCGATTCTTTTTAGCGAATCAAACACATACAATGCGGCTAGTGTAATCTGATTCCTGAATGACTCTTATGAGCCGATTCTTTCTATTGAATCAAACACATACAATGCGACTAGTGTAATCTGATTCCTCAAAATTACTCTTATTAGCATATTCTTTGAATCCAGACATAAAGCCCTGTTTACATCTGTTATCAAGATGCATTTTGGTCGATCGGATCACAAGTAGACGAGGGAGACACATTCCTGTTTACACATGGTGTTTTAATCCAGCTCTTTTGTCCACTTTCAACCCTGTTTCTTCGAGGGGAGGATCCATGGGTGGGTAAATGTATGGGTGTTTTTTCAGATCTTTCAATCTAATGGACACATTTACATATGAATGCGCCCGGAGACGACGGAAAAACACAGAGAGCAGCAGCATGCTGTTCGTTTTCTCACACAAACCGCTCGTTTCGTGTCTTAGGCCATCAATGTGCACTTACATTTACGAGTCATTAAATCATGTTTAATTTGGACTTCTCTGTGCATGCTCTTTGAGGTGGTGACCATAGACCTCCATTATATGACTGGCAGACAAGAACGGTTTGACCTAAAAATATCAAAATTGAAAATACTGCTGAAACAAACACACCTACACCTTGGATGCCCTTGAGGTACGCTAAAACATATCAAAAATTTATTTCAAAGTGAACTATCCCTTTAAGTCCAAAATTTTTTTATTTTTTTGAAGTGCAATGAATATTTAAGGCCAATTATTTGATTGCATTTATGCACCTAAAAAATATGTATGTGTAAATGTACACATGTAAAAGATATATATATATATATATATGTACAGTATGTGTGTGTTTATACATACGTTTTTGTTTTGGGCATATGTCCGGCATTCTTGACCTGTTTTTTTGTGTAAAGTCGAATATGAAAGCTCTAAATTAATTTGGAAAGATAGCAGTAAATTCCTCTCCCACCCATTGCTGCATTTTAGCGATTTGAGTGCGATTACATAACGTTACTCTCTCTTGTTTTGTCAAAAAGTGATCAAATTAAGCAGCAGAATTAAACAGATCAGCTGCGTCGCAGGGATTCATTACGCGATTATTTCTTTCAGTGCAATTGCCCATTCTTGCATCAAAAGGCCTCATCTTTATATGGGTGTTTGCCGTGATGTGGAGCTTGCATACTTCAAGGCCAACACAACTATCTCTGGTATTTAGTTTTTTTCTCCGTGGGATTGTTTTCACGTTTGCCCTCAGTGGCCTTTTCAATTCAGATGCATTGCAGCATTACAGCTTGAATGGAGCCCACGATACCGTTACACCGCGTTTGGGATCGTTCCAAACACAACAGCAGCGCAGGTGACATGATGAGGGAACAATATGTTTGGGCAATCGTAAAAAGACGTGCCAGCTGGTGACATCATGGCGAATGCATTTGTAAAGCAACAGCCAGACCGTGTCTTTGCTCTTAATTAAAAACATGGCTGTCATGCTGTCATCAGGTTGAACTGCACGCCATGTGCCGGTCGATGTCCCAAACTGTGTACGGGGGTGAAGACTGTGGACTCGGTCATGGCAGCTCAGGCTCTGCGGGGCTGTACGGTCCTCAACGGCAGTCTGATGATCAAGATCAGCGGAGGAAGTGAGTATTGGACACTTTGAATACGCATATTCATTGCATTTACGCACATGAATCTTGAATCTTTTGCACTTTTTTTTCTGTTTTAATTTATTATTCATTATTAAAAAATAACAAATAGCAATTAATAAAGAATAATATAATATAACATTTAAATAAATAAAAAATATAAATTGGACTACAGAATATAAAAATAAATGGCTTATAATTATTCTGTTTTTGTCTATTTTTTTATAATAATGAATCGAAATACACAAATATTTAAAAAAAAATGCAATTTAAAAATAAAAATACAGTTTATTTATAATTTTATATATTTATAAGGATATAATGTTACATGACGTTTTAAATGAATTCATTCTAAAAACATTATAAAAATGATAAAAACATAAAATATTTATCCTAACTAGACAGCTGAAAATGAAATTAAATGTATGTAAAAATTAAATCTAAATATGTAAAATATTTATAGTTATATTAATATTAATGTATTTATAAATGTGTATAAAAATATTTTTATAGATAAAAACAAGATTTTATTCAGTTTTATTTTAGTATTACATATTTTGTAATGTTTTTTAAAAAAAAGGTTTATTTTAGCCTGTTTTATCCTTTAGCCAAATTTTCAAAATACTAAGAATCTTAATGTTATATTTACTTTAAACCATTATAAATGCTTATTGGGCCAATTATTTGAACTTCAAAATATCTTTATTTAAAAAAAAAACTTAAATTAATACATATTATTATTTTAAAATAAATATATTAGGGCTGTGCAAAGATTTATTGCATCCAAAATAAAAGTTTGTGTTTACATAATATATGTGTGTGTGCTGTGTATGATTATTTTGTATATATAAATACATATGCATGCATGTATATATTTAAGAATTTTTAAATACTGTGTGTATGTATATATATATATATATATATATATATATATAAGAATAATATAATATAACATTTAAAATAAATAAAAAATATAAATCGGACCACAGAATATAAAAATAAATGGTTTGTAATTATTCTATTTTTGTATAACGAATAATAATGAATCCAAATACACAAATATTTTTTAATAAAAAATATTTGTGTGTGTATATATATATATAAATATATATAATCTATATTATATATAAATGTGAATATTTTATATATATGAAAAACACATTTTCTTAAATATATACATGCATGTGTGTGTATTTATATATACAAAATAATCATACACGGCACACACAAATATATCATGTAAACACAAACTTTTATTTTGGATCCGATTAATCGCAACTAATCATTGCACAGTCCTAATATATATATATATATATATATATATATATATATATATATAGATAGATATAGATATAGATTATTTGACCAAAAAAAGGCAAAATAAATCCAAATATTTATAGAATAATAGTCATTTTATATATTTATAAAAAAATAAAAATAAAAAAAACATATTTAGAAATTGAGCATCATTATACAAAACTGTTTTCTGATTGCCATGATTGACCAATTAGAGTCAAGCATTTCAGATAGCCGAATAAGTAGTTTGTTTTTGCACACAGTAGTATGTATCTAAATAGCAGGATGTGTGAAATGAAATCGTGTGAAGTTTCATGCACATATAAAGCATGTTCTGTTCCTCAGACAATATCGCGGCGGAGCTGGAGACCAGTCTGGGTCAGCTGGAGGAGATCACGGGTTACCTGAGCATCCGCAGAGCCTACGCTCTCGTCTCCCTGTCCTTCTTCCGCAAGCTGCGTGTTATTCGCGGGGAAGTGCTGGAAGCCGGGTATGTGAGACGTTACAAGTGACTGTCATTTGTAGTGATTGATTTTTTTTGAAATGCCAATGTCTTGTTCTCAGCGCTGTCAAAATAAAAGTCCTGCTCACTGTCAAAATAAACATCGCCCAAACAAAAAAAACATACCGATAATTGAAAAAAAAAAAAAAAAACGCTGGACGACTACTAGATATTTGTGTACCGTCATTCTTTCTAGGAACTTTTCGTTCTACGCCATGGATAACCAGAACATGCGGCAACTATGGGACTGGTCCAAACACAACCTCACCATCCTCAACGGCAGGATGTTCTTCCTCCACAACACCAAACTCTGCAAGTCTGAGATCCTCCGAATGGAAGAGGTGACCGGGACCAAGGACAGGATCCCTAAAAACGAGATCAGCATCCCAGCTTATGGAGACCAGGCCTTCTGTAAGACCCACAGTGCTTTTGGTTTCACTGGAGCTTGAGCTTTATGTCAAACCAGACCTCATATCGAACCTCTCTTACAGGTGAAAACCAAGTTCTGAAATTTACACAAATCCGCACATCCCACAACAAGATCCTCATCAGGTGGGAGCCGTTCTGGCCCTCAGACTTCAGAGACCTGCTGGGATTCATGGTCTTCTATAAGGAAGCGTGAGTTTTTTTGTTATACTTCACTATCGGGATATTGCCTTGATCTGACCCAAATGAAGCCTGAAATCTGAACCACCATGTTGTTCCTGGACTCCTGAACTGAATAACTATGTCATTATAGTTTTGAAAATGTCACACATTTATTTTTGATTGAGGTTGTATTTAGATTTTCAGTTTGGTTGAAATTGTTACTTTTATGCATAGAATTATTTTGTGTTTATGTCTGAGATATGACCAAGTTTTGTTTTTATTTACTTATAAAGTTTACAAAAGTATTATTAAAATACAATTTCAATTTAGCTTTATTAGCATGACTGTGTAACACAATGTTGCCAAAGCATCAACGTATTATATATAAATAATAGAACAAATAAATTTAATAAAACAATTCTATGAATAAATACTATTTATATATCATTTATTTAACTGTTATTAATTAATACAAATTATATTTTATGTCATACTTGTTTTTACACATTTTTTAAAATGCTTTGAACTTGAAAGTGTTAATTATTTTATTTTAAAAATAAAAATATTCATTATTATTAGGGCTGTGCCAAAATTAATTGCGATTAATCGAATCCAAAATAAAAGTCTGTGTTTACATAAAATATTTGTGTGTGCTGTGTATGATTATTTTGTATATATAAATACACACACATGCATGTATAAATTTAAGAAAATGTTTTATTCATATATAAAATATTTATATAATATAGATTTTGTATAGAATTTAAGCGCAAATAATTCTTAAATATATACATGCACGCATGCATATGTATTTACATATACAAAATAATTATACACAGCACACACAAATATATTATGTAAACACAAACTTTTATTTTGGATGCGATTAATCGCAATTAATTTTTGCACAGCCCTAATTATTATTAGTGATTAGAATTTGCTAATAAAAATGTTACTTCTGTAAAACATTGAAAGCATGAAATTGCTAATTTTTTTTTAGAATTGGCTAATAAAATGTATTATTATTATATATTTTAGTATGCTTAATAATTATTACTGTGATTACTTAGTAAAATATATAACTAAATATTATTAAAAAAAATACATCTTAATTTATTAATCTTGAGTGAATTGCTTTAACCATTGAAAGAATTTAAAACCTAACTATTTAACACTTGATAAAAGTAATAATTTAATAATAATGAATTAATACACTTAATTGCTTTTTTGTGTATTTCATTATAATTAGTTAATACTAATGTTAAAAGTGTTTTTTTCTTAAAACATTATTATATTTAACAGTAATTGGTTCCAAGTGCTGTGTATATAAATGACATCATCTATGAAAGCATGAGAACATATCGTCTCTTGTCCCATTCAGTCCCTATAGGAACGTGACTGAATATGACGGACAGGACGCCTGTGGCTCGAACAGTTGGGCGATCGCTGACGTGGAGCCCCCGCAGCGCGTCACCGAGGGCAACCAGATAGAGCCGGGTCACCTCATCATGCCTCTGAAGCCCTGGACCCAGTACGCCGTCATGGTCAAAACCCAACTCGCCGCCTCTGAAGACCACCAGGTCCGCGGGGCCAAGAGCGAGATCATCTACATCCGCACCAACGCCACGCGTAAGTTATCGCAGCCGAGGACGTGGAGGTTCTTCTCATTATTTTGATTCTTAAGCAACAGCAAGCAATACGATGTGCACACAAATATACATGTAATTGTAATAAATATCTAACTAGAATAATTGAAGGATTTGGAGGGGTGTCCCAATACTTTTATATACATCCATTACAAATGCATATTGATTTTCTTCAAATGACTATTTTTATGCTTACAATTTGAATGTAAATTCATTTGAAATTGCAATGTGTGTGTGTATGTATATATGTACGCAACAGTTTCTTCTCAGTCCATCAACCCTGTAGCGTGATGTGAATGAACTGACTCGTGAAGGCTTGTCATCTGAGAAGCGAAAGCTGAAGCTGCTCTGTTTCTAATGTGTAACAGGACCCTCAGTGCCACTGGACCCCTTTTCCTGGTCCAACTCCTCCACGCAGATCATTCTGAAGTGGAAGCCGCCCTCCGATCCCAACGGAAACATCACCCACTACATCGTCTACTGCCAGAAGCAGAACGAGGACATCACGCACTACAAGTTCGACTACTGCCAGCAAGGTAGATCGCCAGTATGTTTGTGTTCCTTCAAGCGGCGAGCCATGGATCCGCCTGTACCGTCAGACGTCCAATTGCTCATTAAGTTCTTTGTGTCCACTATACAGGCATGAAAGTGCCGTCCCTTATGCCTACACACCATCACATCGAAGAAGACCAGAAGGGGAACCAAACGGAGGTGCCCGACAAGAAGGGGCGCAACTGCGCCTGCCCCAAAACAGAGACGCAGCTGAAGAAAGAGGCAGAAGAGTCTGAATTCCGCAAGACCTTCGAGAACTACCTCCACAATGAAGTGTTTGAACCCAGGTACACAACACGACTGGGATTTATGCGTTTAGAACGGTCCTGGCATCAGCAGTCATTTCGTTGTAAATTACATTTTCACGTACACATAAAAATACACAGTACATAGGTCACGTGTGTCAGCAGAATACTGATAAATTGCTCATTATTTTAATGTTATGACGGGTAACTCAGACTGAAAACTTTTATATAATAATATTATACAAGAATATATTGTAAGTATTATATAATAATATTATACAAGAATATATTCTAATATTAAAGTATCAGTGAAAAAAATCTGTTTTAAATTTAGCGTTATTTTAATGACTCTCTATCTATCTATCTACATATATATATATATATATATAAATACACACAATATATAGTAATTCTATAATATGATGCTGGTTTTATCTTTTTATAATTATCTTTATTATCAGCTATTTAATATTTTAATATAATATTTTAATATTAAATCATATTTTAAATTTTTATATAATATTAATATTTAATTATTTAATGTTATAAGTTATTTTTTTAACTGGATACTATAATTAACAGTTTAATTTATGTGATATTTATAATTTATTGCAGCTTTATTTCAAATAAGAAATTTTTTTAATAGTTAATACTTTTAATTCTGTTTTTTATCAGCTATTTAATAATTTATCAGCTATTTATTTAATATTTACTATTTGTATTCTTAATACAATTATATTATAATTTCAATGAATAGATTTTTTTCAACCTGTATTAAATGTGTTTATTACAATTAATTACTATTTTATATGTAGTTAAACGCAGATGACTGCGCAATTGCTCCCATTTGTAACCGTTTTGGAAGCCAACTTTATTGCAGAAACACAAAGCATGATACGCTCTATCCATCTGCCACATTGGTCACTCTGTACACGGTACACCTTGTGCATTTCCTCTCTGAAGCGATTAATGGTTCCTGTCCATTCTTCTTTGTAAGCACCATCCCGTAGGACATATACATTTCGTATGTGCCAGTCTGGAAAGCAGCCATTAAGACTGGTATCTTTCTGTGGGTTAATCCCATGAATAGATCGCTGTGGTATTAAATGGCAATATTACTGTTCTATAGCGCCATCTACTTTTTTAAAGCCACATTGCAGCTTATTCTGCCCAAGAAATGCCCATTTAGACAGCAAGTGACCATTTGACCACGTAAATTACTGATTTTACAATAAATATTGGCAGTACTATTTAGTTTTTTAAAGCTGGCCAGAAAACACAACTAACCAGCATTAGAGCTAAAACAATTAGGATGTTGGTTTAGGTCTGTTCGCTCTGACTGAAACTCATTTTTCACTGTCAACCCCGTAGGCCCCACCGACGGCGCCGCTCAGTGGGCGTAGCCAATGCTACGTTGCCGAATTTTGCGGTCACACCATCCAGCCTGCCCAACTTTGCCACCACTTCAATCCCAGAGGAGGACAAGAGCCGGAAGATGGTGTTCAAAGCCAGCTCCAAAGAGTCCACGGTCATCTCCGGCCTGCTCCACTTCACCAGCTACCAGATCGAGATCCAGGCCTGCAACCACCCCACAGACCAGAACCGCTGCAGCATGCCTACATACGTCCACGCCCGCACACTGCCTGAACGTAAGCCCACCGGACCGCCTTTCACATAATACAGGATACAGAAAGCTTTGGATTCATGTTGTAATGTGTCGCCTTCCCGTCTGTGTTCCTAGTAAAATCGGACAACATTGTCGGGCCAGTGACTCATGAGTTTATTCCTGACGAACCGGAATTCGTCTCCATCAAATGGCAGGAACCGAGAGCACCCAACGGCTTGATCATACTATATGAAGTCAAGTTCCTGAGGATGTCAGATAGCTATGTAGGTGTTTAATTCATTCTAAAGAAAGTCAATATTTCTATGATTCAAAATATACATATACAACATTGATGAGAATAATATTTTAGAATAAGTTATATTTATACCACAAAAAAAAAAAAATTGCGCAAGCACATGACAAGGCTTAATGTCAAGCCCTGTGCGTGTGTGTGTGTGTGTGTGTGTATGTATATATATATATATATATGTATGTATATGTACACATACATGCGTGCATAAATATGGTATATTAAATACATATTTTTTATATAATGACATGTTATATATATATATAATTTGATATAATTTTATGCCTTTGGTTAATTTTTTCTTTTTAATTTCTTGTCCCTTAGGAGGATCAAATCTGTGTGTCCAGAATCGCTTATGAGAAAATTCATGGGTGTCGATTAAGAGTAGTGCTTCCTGGGAATTACAGTGTGAGAGTCCGCGCCACCTCGCTGGCCGGCAACGGTTCCTGGACGGAGCCTGTGTACTTTTCTGTTCAAGACAGTAAGCTTTAGCGTGTTCATATTTTTTTCCTGTTCATTTGTCCACTATAGTCTCTAATATACATGTTTTTGCAGGGGAAATGAACATGAAAATCATCATTGGCCCAGTTATCTGCTTCATTGTACTGTTGTTTCTGGCCAGTACAGTCTTTGTTGTCCTTAAGAAGAAGTATGTATAAGACACTCTTACGTTAAGCCCTTATTTGTCATATAGACAGTGCTCTCATGTATAATGTTTTTTTTTTCTCCCAGACAAACTGAAGGACCGACTGGCCCATTAATTGCTTCCTCGAACCCAGAATATTTAAGTGCAAATGATGGTAAGATAGAATTTTAGATTTAACCCAATTAATAAATCCGATAATTAAAAGATTGTCAACAAATGTTATTGATAAATGTGTGCTTATTCTTACATTTTTATAGCCTTTAATTTTACATTTCACGCACAGCAAAACTAAAAGCTTGGAAATAAAGTTTGGAAATTTTTTCCAATCAGTCAAAGAAATAACCAACTGTTTAATTGGTTACCAGAATAGTTGTTATATGCAGCAATAGCTTTCTTTTTTGGTAAGCAAAACAAAATATAACAAAGGAATTAAAATTTTGCTTCAATTAAAGGATTAGTTCACTTTTGAAAAAACTTTTGCTGATAATTTACTCACCCCCATGTCATCCAAGATGTCCATGTCTTTCTTTCCTCAGTCAAAAAGAAATTTAGGTTTTTGATGAAAACATTCCAGGATTTTTCCCCATATAATGGACTTCAATGGGAAGTCCATTTTGATACTTGAACTTCGGATGGTTAAAGTATCAAAAGACGGTTAATAGCTGTTTCAGATGCAGCTTCAAATGTCTTTAAACGACACCAGACGATGAATGAGGGTCTTATCATGCGAAACAATCGGTTATTTCAAAACTTATTCCAAAAATGTAACTTTTATAAGGACAAATGCTAGCCTTGCTAAATTCTCTGAGGCGCGTTTGTAACGTCACGTAATACGTAATTACGTTCAAAAGTACAGAATCAAAATCGTCCGACATCGTTGTTTTTCCTTTTAATTCCTTTTTTTGTAAACGGTGTTTGAGTTAGTTTGCACGTTCAACCTATGCGTTCAACTTGTAAACACTGACTCTGTACTTTCGGCTACGTCGCCCGTGACCTTTTGAACGTAATTACGTAATACGTGACGTTGCAAACGCGCCTCACAGAATGGAGAAAGGCTAGCATTTGTCCTTAGAAAAGTTACATTTTTGGAATAAGCATTGAAATAACCGATCGTTTCGCATGATAAGACCCTTATTCATCGCCTGGTGTCGTTTAAAGACAATTGAAGCTGCATCTGAAACTGTTATTAACACTATCTTTTGGACCTGAACCATCCGGTTCCCATTGAAGTCCATTATATGGAGAAAAATCCTGGAATGTTTTCATCAAAACCTAAATTTCTTTTTGACTGAGGAAAGAAAGACATGGACATCTTGGATGACATGGGGGTGAGTAAATTATCAGCAAAAGTTTTTTCAAAAGTGAACTAATCCTTTAATTGAAGAAATAAACTAAACATCAAAAATAGTTAGGATTATCAGATCAAATGCGTCCACCTCTGCTTTGTGATGGTAATACTGAGTTTGTATGTTCGCAGTTTACATCCCAGACGAATGGGAAGTGCCTCGGGAGAAGATCAACGTTTTTAAAGAGCTCGGTCAGGGATCGTTCGGAATGGTGTACGAAGGCATCGCTAAAGACATCGTGAAGGGCGAGCCGGAGACGCGAGTGGCCGTAAAAACCGTCAACGAGTCTGCAAGTCTGCGCGAGAGGATCGAGTTCCTCAACGAGGCTTCAGTTATGAAAGCATTTAGCTGCCATCATGTGGTGAGTGTGGATGTCCTTGAACCGGAATAATCCAGGCGAAAACAACCTTGTCTAAATGTCTGACGTGTTCTCCTAGGTCCGCTTGCTCGGTGTGGTATCTAAGGGGCAACCATCGTTGGTCGTCATGGAATTGATGACGCACGGAGATTTGAAAAGCTACCTGCGTAGCCTGAGACCTGATTCTGAAGTAAGACTTCCTGTTTCTGCTGTATCCCCAATTGTCATATCCCGGACGAGCCCCCAATTTTGTTAACCCTCACTGAGGGCATTATAACAGTAACGTTATTTTAAATGTTGCCATTTTGATGCTAAATAACCCAGTTTCCTTTCAGCTTCAATGGCTTTATGAGTCCACAAGAGATCACAAACAATTATTAAAAGTATTCTTTGTTTTGTTTTGTTGTTACAGAATAACCCAGGCCGTCCGCCACCAACCCTGAAGGAGATTATCCAAATGGCAGCGGAGATAGCAGACGGTATGGCATACCTCAATGCTAAAAAGTTTGTCCACAGAGACCTCGCTGCCCGAAACTGCATGGTGGCTGAAGATTACACTGTGAAAATTGGAGGTAAGCAGACCAGAATTGAGGATATTCAGGGTCAAACATGAGGTTCAAAGGGTAAAAGATCCTGATTTTGGTTTTTATTGCAGATTTTGGAATGACACGGGATATCTATGAGACTGATTATTATCGCAAGGGCGGGAAAGGCTTGCTGCCCGTCAGATGGATGGCGCCTGAATCTCTAAAAGATGGCGTTTTCACCGCTCACTCTGACTGCTGGTGGGTATTTCTTTGGGGTTTGGGGATTTGGGGATCACCTGCAAGCAACTTGTCAAGAAATTCCTTGCTGATCCTGTTGGGCTTTCCATTTCTGTTCCTGGAGTGCCACTATCCTCCGAGTTTAGTGCCGATCCCAATTTAACATACCTAAACCATCGAATTAATGTCTTTGAGATTACTAGAAACTCCCAGGCAAGGGTGTCGGAGCCAGGATTGAGCTAAGTCTGCTAGACACTGTCCCTCCAAGAGTAGGATTGGACACTCCTAGGTTAGGGGACAGAGGTTCCAGCTAAATGAAAGGAAATGTGATCAGTCCCAGCTTATTGAGTTTGCAGTCCTGTAATTAAAAGTCTGTCCACTTTCAGGTCTTTTGGAGTGGTATTATGGGAGATCAGCACGCTTGCCGAGCAGCCTTACCAGGGACTGTCCAACGAGCAAGTGCTCAAGTTTGTCATGGATGGGGGATACCTGGACAGACCGGAGAACTGCCTGGAGAGAATGTAAGTACCGACACTTTGGAGAAAACTTTGCTGAAAAGACCATGTTAGACCATCATGATATTTTGCTGGTTTACCCTAAGTATTCATTCCCAGGGTTAGGGATCGGGGTGAGGTTAGTAAACAGGGGTGGAGATGGGTAGGATTAGGGGTGGGGTTAGGGATCAGGGGGCGGAGATGGGGAGGTTTAGGTAGATGTAAGGTGGGAGTAGTTGGATCCAGATCTAAGGGGTGGAGTTGGGTAGGATCAGGGTTGGAGATGGATAGGATTAGGGGTGGGGTTAGGGATCGGGGGGGCGGATTTGGGTAGGATTAGGGGTGGGTTAGGGTTAGGGTAAGGTAGGAGGAGTTGGATCTGGATCCAACTCCTCCCCCTTGATTTCATGTTCTGCAGTGAGGACCATCTTGTTTTTTTTTTTGGTGTTTTCAATTAATTTTGATTGGTTACAGCATCTAATTATTCTTTGATTAAATCGAACCGTTTGACAAAAGGTGATGCATACATCTAATAAGCTTAGGAAAAAATGCCCTTATAAAAGATGAGAATTCCCTTAAAATCAGTTCAAGGGGGCAAATATTGCCTCATTGTGGAAAACTTAATCACCGCTTTGAACACTTTCAGCAAGTTTAAAGCAGCCAAGGTAGCAGCTCAAAAACACTACAAAATATTTTAATAATTCACACCCTTCAAGGAGACATGAGGCTTGGAGATGGAGATTTAAGTAGTAAGATTGTCTTCTCTCTCTCTAACTCTTCTCCCAGACACAGCCTCATGCAGATGTGTTGGCAGTACAACCCGAAGATGCGGCCCACCTTCCACGAGATCATCGAGATGATCAAGGAGGACCTGCATCCCACTTTTCATGAGGTCTCCTTCTTCTACAGCGAGGAGAACAAATTGCCTGAGAGCGAGGATTTCGATATGGACTTCGAGAACATGGAGAGCATACCACTGGACCCCTCATCCTATACCCAACGCGAGGAGAGCCTCAGTAGAGACAACGGCCCCTCGGTGGGCCTACGGGGCAATTACGAGGAGCACGTGCCCTATACGCATATGAACGGTGGAAAGAAAAACGGAAGAATTCTGTCTTTACCCAGATCTAGTCCGTCCTAACATTTGCCTCGGCTTTTCCTCTCTCGTTTTTTTTTTTTTTTTATAAAAGTTTTTAAATGTGTTATTTTTGCAGAGGCCCTTAAAGATACACAGATCTCAGGTCTTTTTTGTTGTTGTCGTCGTTTCTGTCTCACGCTACACTAGTATGGTTACAACGAAAATGGACGTTTTATCATCCGGCACACCATACGCTTTCTGACACTTTTACACTTTTGCCAAGTTTCCAAGACAGTTTGGTTGGGCAAACTGTGAACATGACTAAATCAACCAGAAAAGCTGCTTCAGCTACATCACCTCAAAGTCCACTTCCTTTTCCCTGGATGCTTATTTCCTGTCTGTCTTTTTTGTTTGTTTTGTTTTTGTAAGTGGAAATCTTTTGAGATAGTGGCCTTTTATTATGTGGCCTATAAAAAAAGAGAAGTGTCTATCAATGCTTGTGTTAATTTCTTTAGAACAATGACTTTACAGTGTGGAACTGTGGGATGGCTTATTTTCTTTTAGAACAAACTTTTGTTTTCTAGAGGAATGAATTTTTATTTTGTCCTGGAGAATTCCTGAATTCACATAGATGGTTTTCTGGTGAATGAGGTTTAATTTATTTGCTTTTATTATTTTATTTTCTTCTGAGCTTTTTACTCCTGTGTCCTTTTTACCGGCTGAAGGATATTTAACAGTTACGAATTGGACAAAAGAGTTACTCAGACTGACCAATAGCTGCTGCTCTGATATAAAGTGGGTATTATAGGTATCAGTATTTTAAATATACTATCCACAACATCTGAACTTTTGTACATAATTCTAATGTCTTTTTCTAATGTCTTCATCAGCTTTGCTTATACATTTTTTTTTTTTTTTTGAAAATAATATTTTTTTGTGAGCCGTTTTTTTATTTTATTTTAGTGTCTAACCAAAAAAAATCGCATTAATTAACATGCAGGTCGACTCGCAGTGATATTCCAGTGTACAGAGGGGAGCATTTTTGGTTTAGTTTAAAATATCAAATATCAAAATGATCAAAAATTGTAATTTTGGGATCATTAACAATAATTATAGAACTAATAAAAGTAATAATAATTATTATTATTATTTAATTAAAAATACACTCATTCGATTGCTCAACGGAACAGAATAAACGTTCGTATTTCCTGTCATAAATGGAATTGTTGTATATCCCTCAGTTTAAGTTTGGGTTTCCGAGTGATGTTATGGAGAATGCTTTTGGGAATGTTTTGGAGCGTCGTCTTCAGTGGGATATGAAAAGTAGTTTTTGGCTCGATTGGCCATTTACCTGATTTTTAGTGTAAATGATGACAAAAAAGATAACAAACGTGACTCCAGAGGGATACTGGGTAGTTTTTTGACAGTGGAAATATACTAATTCGACATGACAATATATTTGAATCGGATCAATAAAGCATTCCTGTAAGTTGTCAGGCTCCGCCGGTACCTGTTTAAGTAGGCTATCCAAAAGTGAGTGTAGTTCTCGCACGTCGTCACATAACAGCGTTACTCTGTAGTTCTGAGAAAGAGAAGTCATAGAAGACCAATGGGAAGGTAAGCTTCCTTCTCTCTGTCAGAATGATGCCGCTTTTTCCCGATGAACCCCTTAACGATGAAAAAAAGCAGTTAACCGTCATGGCCGACAGCTTTCGTATGCAGACGCTCAATTCCTCAACTTTGTGCCTTTTCCCATCGCCAGAGGCAAGAGAGATGGCATTTTTACTGCATCTTAATTTGTCGTCATCAAAAATGTGCACATTTCACATATGTGCGTGTATATTTGTCTATGTATATTTATTTGCGGGTATTTGGGAGGGAAACGGCAGAACGAGGCTAAAATTAAGAAATTAGCCATTTCCTCACCATAATGCTCACTTTTTTTTTTTTTTTTTTTTTTTTTTTTATCGTAGCCTGATAGAAAAAAATGTTCCCTTTCTCGACCTTATTGGCTTTATTTTAGATGTACATTGCAGAATCAAAGACATCAAACTTACTTGTAGCTATTCATACTCTATTACAAAGAAAGTCAAAGTTTTTTTTTTTTGCTGTAGCAGTGAGCATATATTATTTTTTTCTAAATTACAAGACCACCATATCTTTACAAAGGCAACTGTTGATATTTTTATTTATTTAATGATTCTCATAATAATTTAAATCCCTGCTAGCTTTTATTACAATACTCTTAAGGCTTTTGTGTGTGTTTTTTTGTTTTTTTTTTGTTTTTGAGAGATACAGCTGGTGAGGTCGAGAACGCAGTGGGTTTACTAGCGCTAAAGTCTTTCTGTTGGTTGTTTGGACACAGTCTACCTCAGTATGTTGTTAGAAAATGTATTAGAGCCACATGCATCTCTCTTTAGTTGTTTGAATTTCTTTAACAGGCTTGTTTCGGTGCAGCGAACACCACGTCCACAATCCCTAATTCGGCCACTAGGGGGGTTCTCTCTCGCAATTACCGACGTAAAATGATTTCCCTTTGGCAATATTTTGATTTTGAAGAAAGCTTTGAACCCAAAGAATCCCTTTAAAGGGTTGCGTAATTCGTTCTAGTCGTTTTGAATTACGCAGAACCAGTTTAGTTGCGCAACAATGAGATTAAATTATCATTTAAAAAATGTAACCGTGGAGTATTACAAAGGTACAACGTAAAAAAAAAGATACTGTAGACCTAATTGTGTGGGGAAAAATAGCTAATATAGTACGGGACACCGTTTGGCTCTGTAACGCTAGGAGTTTTATATCGACTATTACATAAAGCACTTATTTGAATAATAGAAACTTTTTCTTTAAGCCACTTGTCGTTAGCTACGCCACGAACACTTTAGTCTGCAATTTTGTTTCTGCGATTTAAGCTAAATTTAACCTTTCAAGTCACTTCCTAAGAGTGGATGACTACTGAATCACAGTTTGTTGCGCAAAAAATGCCCTACTTTTTATACTATATTTTTTTTATTGGCTACGTAGCTACAGTGGGTGTTTAACCGTTTGTGGAAATAGCTTCTTTGCTCGCTGCGATATCTTACCGAACAAACTTTCTGATGCCCCCAAGTTCGTATATTTAAAAAAAAAATCGTTCACTGTTTATTTTTTGTTTGCTCCAAATGTGATTGTCTTTATCATTGTGTTTTTCTACTGTGAAAAAAAATTCTATCAATGCCATAGTTAGTAAACACGGACTTCACCTCTGCCTCTCCTTACGCGTGCGTTCATAAATATTCTTGCGGACAATCCTATGTGCCATAGAAACTTTTTTTTTTCCTCAGGGAGATGTGAGAGTTGGGTTTCGTTTATCGGAGGAGCGTCAATTATCCACTGCTAGCTTAATCGTACGAGAAAAACTAAGGATGGACAACTGCAAAAACGATGCCTTTTGCGCATCTCTAAAGCGTTTAGCATATTTCGTTGCCTCTCCATTGTGTATCGGGGAACAAATTGAGCGCCCCCTGGTGGATCCGTAGTGCCTTGCACAAACCTAAGTATCCTCCAAGCCAAACCTGGCCAGCAAACTCCCTGGACCGGATTGTTTTTCACCCAACATCCTCAAAATACTGGAGCCTATTGTACAGATCTCTAGACGTATAGGTACACAGGTTAGCACATCTTTGGCTCAATGCTTGGCTCGGTTTTACTGTATTGGTATATGTGAATGATATTCTTTTCTTTTTATTTTGAATTAAGCTGAACTCGTCTCTTCTTGGAAATGCTACGGCTTGTTTTGTGTGCTTGACAAACTGCCCAACGTCGTACGATAGATTCACCAAACAACAACTTTGGCAGCTCCCAGTGTAAATCTAAATTAAGAGACTATAATTTTGATAATTACATTTTCACATCAACCCAAATGCGGTTTTCTACAGCAAGCTAGAAGAGCGAAACAGGTCGAGCGCAAGGCATTGTATGTATTTTATTGTTTTTAAAAGGAAAAAAGTATTACACGTAGAGATATTACGTTCTATTTTTTTAGTCAAAATAGGGAGGGCGAATTCAATAACTTTTTTGACTGACTGTAAACTTTTACTATTCATGTACATTACGGAATTAACCTTATCAATGTATATAGCTTTCTTTTCAATGAAAGTGTGATGTCTTTTGTTCATGGCATTACACTGTGATTCAGAGATATAAACGACATCGATTTTACTCTCCAAGCTGATCGGATGACCATCCCGTTCAGGGTTTGGCCTCCAATTAATGTTCTTCTTTGTACGACGTTGCATTGTTGTTTAATTCTTTTATTTCATGTACAACTACTTGTTTGCCATCCGAGAAATGATTGCATATCCTTTGTCAGCATTTTGTATTTGTAAATTGTTACCCTTTTCCTTGTACTATACGGAAAATTCCTCTACATGGCGATTCATAAAGGTGAGGTGACCGTTTGAATAAACAATTGTTTTTCAATGTGAAAAACTGGAAAAGACCACTGCAGACTTTATTATAAGCTACAATCGTGCACAAATCAACGTATATTTGATATCTGAAACGATTGACAACTTCCACAGATTACAGTGAGCAAATCCGGAATGAAATGAATTGGCCCCAGTTACATCAGCAAGTCAAGTTTTGTTAATATTGAATGTGTTAAATGTTTATTTCTTATGTAAATGTGACATCTTTTGGGGCTTATATATAACAGACGGATAGTTTTTCAAATGGCTTGTTTAAACATTAAATGATCAGAAAGTGATGTGTATTTTGTTTCTTCTGTTGTCCTGTAAAAAAATGTTCATCATTTTGTTTGTTTCATTTATCCCCGCTGTTCCTCGTTTCCTTTTGTTTGTTTTCTGTGTGCACATAGACGATCCCCACAGCTGTTTTGATTTCCCAGTCCTGTCATTCATCTGTATTGTAGTTTCACCTGTAAATGTTATTTAATCATCAACACACACTTTCCCCACAAAACTTTCCCTTCGCTGGTTGAAATTGTGCCATTTACGTTGCGGTACGCGAGCGTATGGAAAACCACCGTCACTTATTCAAACAAAACAATTAATTCGTCTGACCAGGATCAAACTGTGCCATGATTAACTAGTACGGATCGACAGTTTTAGTTTTTCCAGGAGAGCCAAGCAGTGACGTGTACAGTAAATGTTGGAATGAAATGAAAATGAATCTTGCTGTGTGTAAATTATTCAACAATTAACTGTTTATATGAAATTTATGAATTAAAAATTATTGGGAAAAATGGCTCTCCGTTGTGTCTGTTGTTCCCAAGATGATGATCAGTGTTATTATTACAGTAGCCTACATGTAAAATTGAATTCACTTTCATTAAATGGAAAAGCAACCAAGATCAAAATTTCTCCTTTTATGTTCCACAGAAGACAGAAAATCATACAGGTTTGGAACGACGTAAGGGTGAGTAAATTATTTTAACTCTTTAGTGCTACTTGCGTGGCCGTCAAAAATAATTTTTTGTCATTTTTTTTTTACTTCATGAAATGAATGTACTATATTTTGGGTTTTATTTAAAGCTGCAGGCTGTAGTTTTTCCTATTTGTCGCCATCTCTGTTCGAAATCTGCAATTGCAGTTATTCGCAGAATTATCAACTTTACGTGGGTTGTGCCTCGGCAATGCACAGCGCGGATGAATCCAATGTTTTGAGGAGAGTGTGCGGCAGTCACCAAAAGATTATACTTTTTGGAAGTATGACCAACATAATCATTTTCATACTAAATAGCCTGCATGCACGATCGCTACAGCCGGTGCTGCGTCAGTCTATGGTCAGAAGCCGGTTTTGCGTTAGGTGGAGATAGTGTCGAATTACACTTGCGGTTACCGTGAATAATGTTAACAACACTGTGAGGCAGTCACACAAGAGTATAAAAGAGAAGTTATTTAAATTATATATTTCGAGCTACATCAACCACTTTGAGGGTTAGTATTCTCTCATATCGTACGAAATTAGACTAGCGAATCAGCGTTTCTAAAATCGTTGTCTCCGTTTCTGAGAAAACGGATTTTATTAAAGTTTTGCCGCTATACACTTGGCCTGCAGAATGCGCTTCCGGAAGTAAAGAAGCTGACTGAGATTCTTTCGGACACACACACGTCAGCAGGGTTCGTGCATAGAGCCTATTGTAATCTGAACAATAATCGCAGCAAATCGCGCTGATTAAATCTAACAATCGCTTATCATATGACGTAAAACCGTGCAAATTATACTTTGTTCTAAAAGGGTTTGTAGGATATATAAGGCTATCATGATCATTTTGCCAACAATGAATCATGGATTTGTTTAGTTTATAATGCGTTTTATTTTTAATTTCAACAAATACAACTTATAACATTCAAAACTCATCGGCTTACACTGCTTTAAAGAAAAATGAACAGTTCATTTTTATACGAAGTGTAGCCTTGTGTGAAATTATTCAATAGATTTTAGACTTCTATATTTCAAGTGCAAGTATTTTTAGTATTTTTTTCTTATCATAGTTTACAAATGTCTTCGGAAACTCCTTTTCCTCGATTTACTGAAGCCTATGCACTCTCAGAAAAAAAGGTACAAAAGTTGTCACTGGGGCTGTATCTTTTCAAAGGGTAAACTTTTGTCCATTTCATGAGCTAATAAGTACATTTTCG
This sequence comes from Pimephales promelas, assembly GCF_016745375.1. Next base: position 4,661,637 of record NW_024121266.1, on the reverse strand, counting down.
GTGTTAATATGTACATTTTAGGACCTAATATGTACATTTTAAGTGTTAATATGAACATTTTAAGTGTTAATATGTACATTTAAGTGTTAATATGTACATTTTAGGTGCTAATATGTACATTTTAGGTGGTAATATGTCCATTTCAGGAGCTAATGTGTAAATTTCTTGAGCTAATATGTCCATTTTAGGTGGTAATATGTACATTTGAGGTACTAATATGTGCATTTTAAGTGTTAATATGAACATTTTAAGTGTTAATATGTATATTTTAAGTGTTAATATGTATATTTTAGGTGCTAATATGTACATTTTAGGTGCTAATATGTCAATTTCATGAGCTAATATGTCCTTTTTAGGTGGTAATATGTACATTTTGGGTGCTAATATGTACATTTTAAGTGTTAATATGAACATTTTAAGTGTTAATATGTACATTTAAGTGTTAATATGTACATTTTAGGTGCTAATATGTACATTTTAGGTGGTAATATGTCCATTTCAGGAGCTAATGTGTAAATTTCATGAGCTAATATGTCCATTTTAGGTGGTAATATGTACATTTGAGGTACTAATATGTGCATTTTAAGTGTTAATATGAACATTTTAAGTGTTAATATGTACATTTTAAGTGTTAATATGTATATTTTAGGTGCTAATATGTACATTTTAGGTGCTAATATGTCAATTTCATGAGCTAACATGTCCATTTTAGGTGCTAATATGTACCACTAAGGTACCAATATGCAGCCTTTGGGTACAAAAGTGTACCTTTTGAAAAGGTACAGCCCCAGTGACAGCTTTTGTACCTTTTTTTCTGAGAGTGTCAACACGGTGTCCAAAGTTGAAGAAGATTTTGTCGTTTTATTCGTTTTTATATAGTTTTCAAACACCCATATAGTGTGGTACTGAATGGTTGCCATATACCATATTTACACGATGCTAGATTAAAAACCATAAAAATATGCTCAGTGCTGTTATTATTTGAAAAAAAAAAAAAAACTCTCCATATTGGTTCGTCAAAATAGATGTACTGCAATTATACAGCCGGAAAGTCAGTAGTCAGTAAAGTGTGAAGAGTGGCAAGTTTGAGCAAAACAAACTCTTTAAAAGGGGTTAGTTCACCACGTTAACCACCGGTGCCTGAGTTCCGCTTATCTTTTCTAAACCCTGCACTCATTTGTGTGAGAATGCTGCAACTATCACATCATCACATGAACATGCAAAGTACATTGGTTTTCCTACTGTTTGAATTCTAACGTCCCGCATCAACACGTTTTGATGGTATCACGTCCAAACAGAAGGGCCCCGTATGGGTGCTCATGTAAAGGCCATGTGCCTGTGCTAGATGTCTGTGTGAAGAGGAAGTTGTAGCAATGTTGTGTGTTTAAGGCTGTGGTTAACACAGCCTCTCTGCTCTTTTCAGACGTTTCAGCTGGCACAAAGTCGGTTGTGTGAGTCTCAGAGGAGGACGTTTTGCTAGTTGAGGATTGCTGTTTATCTCTTTAAATTGGGGTGAGTACATAAGAACGTTTAGTTTTTAGTTTATGCACAAGAAGTGCTCATTTTAAACTGAATCTGTGCCTGGTAATTCATTATCTTAATCGGTTCCAGATAAGCTGAGATGCTATCATAGAACCTTTAGCTAATGCGTTTAACCGTGAGTTTTGAGTGTAGTTTGGATATTTTGACCTACAAGAACCCGGCGTTATCTCAACTTGATGGATTTCACTGGTGCTTTCTGCCATTATTGCTCCATCGGTTTCATTTAAGGAACTGTCTAAGCAGAAATGCTGTTGTATAGTGCAGATCAGTGTGGTGCAACTGCATGACAAAGTGTAGAAAAATCATACTAGACGTTGGTTGAAATGACAGGCCATTTTTCAGAAGCATCACGCTCTTTGGTGCATCACGGATTGTGTTTTTAACTTTCAGTCTTGTACACCAGCTCACACACATCATTTCCGTCCCTTTTGTAAAATGGTATTACTGTGATCATATACAGTACTTTGACATTTATTTTTATACCATGATTTTTATACGGTACTCCACCTCAAAGAATACCAGGGTAGCATAGTACTTTTGGTATTTGTATTTCTTTTTATTTAGTTGTATATCGTTGATAGAAATACAATGATGTATGAATATACCATTTACACAATAATGCGGTACAGTATATATACATTAGCCCCAAACGTTATGGGCCTTTAGGTCACACAATGAACATTTTTGACATTTTACTGGCATAATCTGGGATATTTCGGTTTAAAACAAGGTTATATAAAAGAAGAAAGTATATTGGGAAAGATTTCATCCACCAGGAATTGATTGGATGCTGAAAAGTATTTTTATGTGGCAGGATGTTGAAGGGGAGGAGTCTAAAAAGAACTGGCCTTGATGATGTCAGCAGAAAAGATGAATGTTTGCAAAACAAAACAGAGTAGTTCACTTTTAATTTTTTTTTGCTGATAATTAACTCCAAGATGTCCATGTCGTTCTTGATGAAAGCATTCCAGGATTTTTCTCCATATAATGGACTTCAATGGGAACCAAACGGTTCAAAGTCCAAAAGACAGTTTCAGTGCAAACTGTTCAAAGGGCTTTAAACGATTCCATACGATGAATAAGGCTCTTATCAAGAGAATCTATCGCTCATTTAAAGGAACACTCCGACTTTTTGGGACTTTAGCCTATTCACCTTACCCCCCAGAGTTAGATAAGTCCGTACATACCTTTTTCATCTCCGTGCGTGCTATAAGTCTGTTTGACGCACCCACCGCTAGCCTAGCTTAGCACAAAGACTGGATGTGAATGGTTGCAGCTTTCATACTAATCCAAATGAGTGACAAAATAACGCAAACGTTTTCCTATTTACATGTTGTGGTTTGTACACACAAATTGTTTTTGCACAATGAACTCACAGCCTATCGTACCCTTTTGCACGCTCAAGTTCGTTATTTCCATGGTTATTTCAAATTTAGGCTACTAGGCGCGCCGCGCGCAGGGTGCAAGTTCAACGCGGTAAACGCGCTCGTTTTTTTTTCCCAAGCGCGTCCGCACCGCATCAAGATAAAAACATATTCATACCCTAATCATATAATAGTGTCACTAACGTTACATTAGATCTGGCTAAAGGCACTGTTACAGTAGGTCATCATCTAAAAACATAACGGAACACTTACCTCAGCCGCAGGTGATCCACTTGTCCTGTCTGTGCTATCGATGGGATGGCCGTATCCTTCAGCACATTATGGTCCGTGTGGCAAATTCCATTTTTTCAAAATAGTCGTCCTCATTGAAATGTACCGAGCAAACATAATGTCCCTTGATAATCTTAGGTGTGTTTGGATAAATATCCAGAGTAAGTTAGCCATTTCTTCATCCAGTCAGCGTTTTTAGTTGGAATTGAAACATGGTATTACCTCCCCTGTTTACTGTCGCAGCTATTTACAATAGAGCGAAAACCCATGACTGTAAACTACGCTTTTACTATTTATAAATTGCTGACTCTGTTACCCAAACACCGAGCGAACTCTCCGCTCCTCACCACGGCGTGTCTCCGGTGATGCGGTTATTACGCCGTCAAAGTAGAAGTGCTTCGCCTTCAGAGAATAGTTCCCAGGTTTTATACGGTTAAAAGATGTCTGTGTCTCATTTGACTTTGTTATTTGTACATTATGTGACTATACAAATCACAACATGTAAATAGGAAAACGTTTGCGTTATTTTGCCACTCATTTGGATCAGTATGAAAGCTGCAACCAGTCATATCGAGTCTTTGTGCTAAGCTAGGCTAGCGGTGGGTGCGTCAAACAGACTTATAGCACGCACGGAGATGAAAAAGGTATGGACTTATCTAACTCTGGGGGGTAAGGTGAATAGGCTAAAGTCCCAAAAAGTTGGAGTGTTCCTTTAATAAATAAATAAGAGAATTTAAGTTTTATAAGCTCAAATGCTCGCCTTGCTCTGTTCTGTGATGCTCATTCGTGACTCTCGTTCGAAATCGTTCATCAAAATAAACAAATCTTTTTCCAAGTCAACTCGTTCATTTCGTTCGTTGAATTAACCAAATGACACGAAAAAAGATTTGTTTTTTCGGAGAGTCGCGAACGTTCGTCACAGAACAGAGCAAGGCGACCATTTGAGCTTATAAAACTTAAATTCTCTTATTTATTTATTAAATGAGCGATCGTTTCGCTTGATAATACCCTTATTCATCGTCTGGAATCGTTTAAATCCCTTTGAACAGTTTGCAGTTTGCACTGAAACTGTTTTTTGGACCTTGAACCGTTTGGTTCCCATTGAAGTCCATTATATGGAGAAAAATCCTGGAATGTTTTCATCAAAAACCTTAATTTCTTTTTTACTGAAGAAAGAATGACATGGACATCTTGGATGACATGGGGGCGAGTAAATTATCAGCAAAAGTTTTTTTTTTTAAAGTGAACCATGGTACCATTTTTTTACCGTTAAAATGAATTCCCTCCTGCTCATTTCCAGTGGTGCTTCCTTTCTCTCTTTCATCCCTCCCACTCTCTCACTGTGAGCCCCCGCTGCCGTGCCTCTTGACTTTAAATCATATGTTAGTTAATCCCCGGCGGTTCTCTCCTCTGATCCTGCTGTGGGACTCTAGTTTTCCTGATAACTCGCTCACTAACTCCTCGGGGAGAGACCCGCACCATCCACATGGCAGATCCACCTCTCCACAACTCCTGGCCCTCTTTCTCATGGATGAAACGATGGTCCTTCAAAAGAGGTAGAGAGGATGATTGTGTCTTTCTGGACCTTTGGCATCTTTCTTTTCCACTCTTTCTTTGCTAAATCTGACCAAACAACATGGTAGTACCTACATATGTAAATATATAAAGTAACTATGGTATATTGTTTTGTGTTGGCTTTTTGAAGTAAACAAAATCAGTCATGTGTCTCTAGAGTTTTGCAGTGGTGTGGTCGTCGTTTCATCCTTAAACTATAAATAGTTGAAAGTTGCTGTGTTTGTTTGTGGTTGAGGACGTCACTGATGTGATGGTACATGAGTTTGTGGTCTGTCAGACCACTGCTGCTCAAGAGGACGGGTCACACTGCACACTTGCATGCAGCTCTCATCAACTGACTGTGTGTTAGCACCGACAAAACCACATTTCACACTCCTGACAGTTGCGTCGGATTGTGTCATTACAGTTAATTGAGCTATAAATGGAAGTCAGTGGAGTCCAAAATCATTCAAATATAACACAAGTCAAGTGTATAGTGCATAATACTCCGAGCCATGAGTTCATCAAGTGATCTAAGTTTAAATTCTGACACAAATACAAGAGAAAATGACAAAAACATGCTTTTAGCTGTTAGCCATTAGCACATCCGCTCCAAAACATTGAGCTTCTCTATCTATTTGTTTGTCTGTCTAGATAGTTTGACAGTCAGACAGACTCAAAAAACAGAAGTAGTTCTAACAGAAGTTCAAATTAGTTTACTCAAGTTGCTTTTGATGGAGAGCATCTGTAAATGAAGCTCAAAATAAAGCTGCATTGCTTTACAGCTTTGGGGTTGTCCCCGTAATCCTCTTGGAAAAGCTCAAGACTCGCATAACATAATTCTGCAAATTGCTAATGGCAAACATTTAGCTTCCTCCACGGATTTGGCTACTCTAGTGAGCTATTTACAGCCTGTTTGATTTTATTTAGACCAAAATACAATTTTGCATGTTAGGGTGTGGACAGACATTCATGTGTGTCAAAAACAGAAGTTTTCTGCGGTAGACCTACAGTAACCCTTGTCAAATCTGGGAGGCCCCTTTAAGTATTCATGTTGGAGCATATGGTAAGAAGGGGGCAGCCATAAAAGGATATTTGAACATGATAAGCATCATGGTGCTCTTATAGTTTACATATCACATGTCCGACTCAGATACAAACCACCTCACCGCACTCAGACTCTGTCATTCGTCAAGGGCCGAGATGATTTACGGCAGAAAGGATTGCAGGCTTCATTCATCCATCGTTTAAGGACATGCAGTCGTTGATGGAGAAAGGTTCTGGTTTGGACTTTGGTGTCTGGGTTTTGTCATAGTCCATATCATTGTCGTTATCAAATCAAGAGATATTCTGATATGTGGAAAGGTCACTTCGTTAATTCCCCAAGTTCTGATGACCCTTAATTTAACTCCAAGGTAAGTTCTTAAGAGTTGAGGGAAATCTTTGCAAATCTCAAAAGATGATGAAGTTGTGTTTAATTCGAAAATACAGGTTCTTTGGGGTTCTACAGTTGGTTATTTTGGCTATTTTGGAGAGTAAGCAAGTTCATTTTCAAATTCAAATGTTCCTCAGGTCAGCGAATTGGTTCCATTGGTTCCATTGTTCCATTGGTTCTTTGGAAGCAGAAGTATTTAGATGACTTCTTGAAGAACATAGGTTCTCCAATGACATCAGGCTCTCAGCTATCATGTACCTGCTATTCAAACACAACACAGAGTTTTGCCTCTGTAAAACTAGTGCTTCCATTTCACATCAGATTAGATCTTCTGTTTACAGTGAATTGCTTCCAGGTTCCTAAACTCCGGCTGAGTGTTGTTGATGTTATACGCTGGACTTAATGGAAGTCGCTGATAAGTTCTGACAGTAG
>NW_024121266.1:4611356-4654519 GCF_016745375.1 Pimephales promelas | reverse complement strand
TCATATACGGATTCTTCAATTAAAATTCACATTTATTTGTATAGCGCTTTTCACAATGCATATTGTTTCAAAGCAGCTTTACAGAAAATGAATGTGCCTAGAGTAATCAGAGGGTGACTAGCTTTGTCCAAGTTATCCAAATCACACAGTTAGCTAACAATGTGTTGATTTAAGGCAGAAACAATGACGAAATACATGTTTGTTTGGAAAAAAGTACCATTGGTGCATGCGAGTCAGAGCCTGCTGAATCAAGACTTCCTTGTGAAATTAGGCTTAATTGTTTTTGCTTGTGAACTCAGTGGAATTTATGACACTGATACCGAATCACCTTTGCACTTCCTGTTCACCTGCATTGTGTAATCTGGTGCTATCTATCGGCGGCCTCGACGACTCTTCTGAGGCTTGTTTTTGTTTGTCGAGTTCTCGGACCGGTGAACCTTGAAGGACGGGTCACCCGGACAGCGTGTTCGTCACATTTCTGGGTGTTTTCCAGGGCAAGGTTGCGTCGATGCCTTCAGCCGTGTTCCAGTGCTTTCTTTCTTTCTTTCCTTTCCTTCCTTCCTTCCAACCACGTGACTCCGGCGCCTCGAGGCTTTCTTCCCTCCCGTATTTACGGGTTTTGTTTTGTTTACATTTCTACACCTCCCTCCCCCGACTTCCTCGCTCTGCCTCGGCTCTCGTAAGCCGCGCGCCTCTGAGCAAATCATCAGTAGCGTTTACAGTAAATCTTTTGAGGCCTGAGACATGCGAGAGCGGCCAAATATAGTAAAACGCCATCCAACTGCCCCAGCATGTATGTGTGAATGCATTAACGATGTTTTTATGGGGAATCCGCATGAGTTCTCAGTGAACACTGACCCGTGACCTCAGAGTGAATATAGGGAAGCGTGTTTATGACTCGTGTCGCTCACAGATGTCACTGGGGCTCAGCAATATAGCTAAAACAATTATGTCTCTATTTTTCAGCCTTTTGATGAGATAGTCAGTCTTGATATGTAAAGTATTTTAAATCTATTTGGAAACAAAGCGATTTGGGATTTAAGATGCTAAAATATATTTTTTATTATATTGGTATTAATTTATACTATATGTGTGTGACTATGTCTTTTTGATTAATATTATATATTGTTGACCAAAAATACTTTTTTGATGTTAATATTAATATTGTATTGTAATATTCAAATATTTGGCAACAAAGGAAGATATTTATGATGAAGAAATCTCTTATTGTTAGTTATTTATACAATTATAACGTATCCGGTGTAATTATGTATTTTTTACTAATATTAACTATTGTAGGCCAATAAATGCTATTAAATTATATTGTTAATATAGTATTAAGCAATGCCACATTGACACAGTCATATTTAGCCCAGCAAAACACCTGCGTATATATTGAATTTATTGACTTTTTTTTTTTTTCAGCGTTTCATATTTGGCTCAGAGCAACATTACATTTTTTGTCATGATTTTTTATTTTTTTTTGGACAAAATTAGTACACATACTCTCTAAACAATGCTGATTGTTTGAACCCACATTTGGTTAAAATATGGACAAACTGCATTTTTAACCCAACATTTGGGTTCGTCCATATTTGACCCAAATTTGGGTTGAAACAACCCAGCATTGTTGAGTGTAGTTTTCAGGTTACCTGACGTATATTTGAAGGCCAGGATTTTTTAGAGACGGGTGTGTGGTTAGATAATTAAACCGTTATAATGCTAAATTAAATGCATAAACAAAACTTATACTGTTGAGCATGATTAAACGTATATGTTAGCGCATTATTTTTGATAGCCGACGACAGAGCTCGACATCAGACATCAGATCCCACACAATGCTCATGAATGAAAGCGGGAGGGACTACAAAGGCCGCCGAGAGAAGATGTGTGTGTTTCCAGAGGGATCAACCTTGGGGAGACTGCTGTGGGGGAGGGAGGGGGGTTTGTGTAGGGTTACGCGGTCCGCAATCGCTGGCGTATGTGAGGAATGCTGTGAAAGTGGAGGCTGCGCCCGTCTGCATGCTCGCTCCTGCCTGTCCTCGTGTATTCCCTCCGCATCCGTCTGCCGCCTGTCTGCCGGCGTGTCGGGGGTTAACGCTGGGCGGATCTCTCTCTCTGTTGGAAGAGGCCATTGAATGGCTGCTTTCCACGGACAGCAAAAACATTGGTTAAGGGTGAGGGCGGATCTGAGGCTGTTGTGGAAACATGGACTGGAGCGTTGGATCGGATCTGGAGTCGGATTAACGGTTTTGGCATGCGTGAACATGGTTGGGCCTTGGAAGCAGACAGTGGTCTTTATGTTTTACGTGTAAAATTAGTCTTTGATTTTTACTAATGAAAATTATTGGCCAAAAATAATAAATATAATTACGTTTTCATGATTTAAAAATGGAGACCAACCTTATTAATCATTCCTTTTTTAAATCTGATTAAAATTTTAAATCACTAGCAAAATTGTTATATTAATTACCAAATAATTATATAGATATTTTATACAGTAGTCAACATTTGAAGTGCATCAAAAACGTTAATCAAAGTTGTCCTAAGACAAGAACGGTATTGTTCAAAATTCACGTATAACTTTGATGAAATATTTTTATCCAAATGTTGACTACTGTATTATAATATATATAATCATGTATAGTATTAAGGAATATAATATATTATTATAAATAATATTATGTATTTCTAATAATTTTATTTATAGGTAGCTTATTATTACTATTAATACACAAGCATAATTTATTAACATATATATATATATATAATAAAATAAAAATGCCACATGTGATCTAATTTTTTTTGTGTCATTCTTTTTTTAAATCAGATTTTAAATTAATATAGAGAAAAAAAAAATAACAAAATGAATCAGACAGTTTTAGTTTATTCATTATTATTATTATTCATTGTTATTCATGCAATTATTCCTACACATCCCTGGTTTGCTGATATTAAGTTTCCTGACATATTTTTGAAGGCCAGGATTTTGGTTTGTGGTTATAATGCCAGACAGTCTTTTAATATGCTTGTTAATACGCCCCAGATTGACATATTTTGCTAAATTTCAGGAAATCCGACTTTTTGTTTTTCTTTTATTCTTCTTTTTTCTGCTTCTCATCCGTTTTGAATGCGTTCTAGATTTGAATGCCCCCCACCCCCCATAATCCCCGTCACCTTTCGGGTGCCCCATCATATTTCATTCAGGCAGTGATATGGTCCGCCCCGTCGCTGACAGGCAGAAGGGTCCATGTTGTTTTGCTCCTGTGGGAAGGCCCCGTGTCACATGATGGAGTGTTTTATGGCACTAATGAAGTCCAACAGATTTGCCCCTGCGCTGTAACCTGGAAGGCCGGCTGTGTCCGACATCTCCGCCGAACTCGTGTCAGGATCAGGATGAATGTAATGACGGGTTGCAATTGAAACGCTGTCCTGCGTGTTTATAATCTTAAATGGGGCTTTTATATAAATGTGGTTATGTTTCATTGTATTATTTGAAATTTATTCAATAAAATTCACTAAACATTTATGGAATCTTAAATGTGTGTAGACTTGCACACTACTGTTTTTGTTTTTATTAATAATTAAAAATATTTTGACATGTTTAATTGAATTTTGTATTATTAATCATTTTTTATATTAAAATCATTTCTATATTTTCCATAATGTATACAGGACAATATTTTCTTTAAAAAAAATAGTGTAGGGAACAAATATTACATTTCTGCTCCGATTCAACATACTAGAAATTGAAAGTCAAGTGCATTGCATTATGGGAAACAGCAAAAGGGTGAGCTGTTTGTATCTTGCACATTTTTTTCAAATGTATTGTACCAGCAGATACTGTTGTTGCGTGCTCTTCTTGACATGTTTCTGGAACACTTTGTTGTGGTCTAGCAGTGCGAGTGTGAGACGAGGAAGATGACTTGCAGACTGCTGTATTCATTTATTTTCGCACCCTGCAATGCACAAGCTTCACTTCCAGATGGCCCCGCGGCCAAACACGACTCTGAATCACTTCCTTCCTGCTGAATAAAGGCTCACAATGATGCGACTGACCTCAGATCCACTTTTTGTGGATCTTAATCACGTTTGTTTTCATTAACGTGATGTTGCGGTCAACATATGTTGTTTATTTGAGCCCAAAAATCAAGAAATAATGCTTTTCTTAAGGCAGTACCAGTGAATGGGTTACAAATACTAATAGATATTGCCATGCTTTCCCAGTTGATGTTTAAATTTGCTAATGAGGCATTATCTAACGTTGAACACTGGGTAAAGCCAAAGGGTTTTTACAGAGGTTATCACTAGTGGCTTGATTTTATTATTGCCATTGGCCATTAAGTGTCAGAAGTGGGCTTTTATTTTGACAGTGCCTGAACCAGTCCCTTTAAGGCAAGTCATTTCACTCAGCGGCCATCTTTGAAAATGCCTCGCTGCAGCTATTTCAGTCATGCGAGTACAGCTCCAAAATTTCTTCAATTTGTAAATCTGACAAAAACTGTCATAAATTTGGTTTCTAAATGCTCAAGTCATGCTGGCTGGACCAGCAAATACGCATGTGCAGTCCTAAGCGAGCGTTCTCAAAAAAACGTTCTTAAGCGGTACAGACACAAGTACAGAGGACTCATTGAAGTTATCTGGATGTGTTCTTGATATCGAGGATGCATCGAATACAGAAATGATAGAATCGATCCATTTCGAAATCCCAGAAGACACTGCGGGCGGTCGATGTACGGAAGCCTGCAAGCTTTTTATCTTCTCTTTCTCACTTAAAGGAGTAGTTCACTTTTCAAAAAACTTTTGGTGATAATTTACTCGCCCCCATGTCATCCAAGATGTCCATGTCTTTCTTTCTTCAGTCGAAAAGAAATTAAGGTTATTGATGAAAACATTCCAGGATTTTCTCCATATAATGGACTTCAATGGGGTCCAAACGACAGTTTCAGTCCCAACTGTTCAAAGGGCTTTAAACGACACCAGACGATGAATAAGGGTCTTATCAAGCGAAATGATATAAAAAAATAAATAAATAAAGTTTTAGTTTTATAAGCACAAATGCTCGCCTTGCTCTGTTCTGTGATGTACATTCGTGACTCTCCTGTTCAAACTCGTTCATCAAAATGAACGAATCTTTTTTTCGAGTCATGACTCGAAGGGTCCTAGATAAGACCCTTATTCATCGTTTGGAGTCGTTTAAAGCCCTTTGAAGCTGCACTGAAACTCTCATTTGGACCTTGAACCGTTTGGTTCCCATTGAAGTCCATTATATGGAGAAAAATCCTGGAATGTTTTGATCAAAAACCTTAATTTCTTTTCGACTGAAGAAAGAAAGACGTGGACATCTTGGATGACATGGGGGTGAGTAAATTATCAGCAAAAGTGAACTACTCCTTTAAACAAATGTATTGTGGCTAAAATCTACAGATGCACAAAGATAAAGTGCAATAAAATACTAGTGTATTTTGGGATGTTTTCTTTCTACTAGGTTTAAACATGTTATGGAAAGCCCAATATCTCTGACCAGTCCACGAAAAGTGAATCTAATACGTTATCTTTGTTCTTTTCTCCCTTTTTCCCTTCACAGTTTGTCCTTCCGAATGTGCCCACGGTGCCTGTACCCCCCATAAGGAGTGCTGTCACGATCAGTGTCTGGGCGGCTGCTCTTTGCCAGGGAACGCAACCAAATGCGTAGCTTGTCGCAACTTCCTGTTCGGCGAGGCGTGCGTGGACCGTTGCCCGCTGGGATACTACACCTTCAAGGGATGGCGCTGCGTGTCCTTAAAATTCTGCCAGGAGCTCCACAACCAGTGCAAGGGCAAGAGCGGCGACTGCCACGAATACGTCATCCACAACGGGGCCTGTATCCCAGAATGCCCGTCTGGATACACCACCATGAACTCCACCACGTACGTACCGGCTTTTTGCTTTTTTTTTTCCCAACTGTAAAACAGCATTACACTTTACAACTCAAATTAGATTTTGCTCCGATTTCGACTCGAGTTGACGAGGAGCAGAGACTTTTCTGTAGCACAGAATGAGATTCAGGAGCTCTGAGGTAGATGAATAAATCACAAGAGAACACGGAGCTGAATTATACGGCCGAGACGGTCGCGAGGAGACGCCTTTGTCCACGGCAGGGTATATATCAGGGAATTTTTACAGCAAGAATCAGTCTAGTGTTCAGAAATGAAGTTCACAGGTCATATTTCACTGTGAAATCACAAGGAAAGTCAGAAATAATGTTCTGAATTTTAAAGAAAATGAATCTAAATTTTATTGGCGCAGTTGTTGTGTGTATATATATATATATAATAAAAAAATTATAATTCAATTATATTTGATTTTTTGATTTTAGAAAATTTAATTAACATTTGCTTACTGTTATGAATTAAAAAACATATGCATTAATAAAATAAGAATTACCATTAAGAATAACTACAAAAAACCCAATAAAATAAAGTACAAAATAAAAGTAAATAGAATTCAAGCATCGTCACATTTTCTCTCAATTTTTGCTTGCATAATGTATCCAGACATTTTATTTTATTGGGTTTTATTCTCAATGGTAATTCTTTCATACATTTCTAAATTTCTAACAGTAAACAAATGTAAATTTAATTTTTAAAATTAAAAATCAAATATGATTGAATTATAATGTTATATCATTATTAATAAAGTAAAGGATTAATTTATTTAAAATAATTGTGAAAAAAATATAAATAATCTTAAGTAAAATGACTTAAATATTTTTGGCATTTACATTATTTTCATGATGATTTCACCAACACATTTTTACTCTATTATTAATGGTGATTTGCATTACTGTGTAATTAATTTATTAAAATCAATTAAATGATTGAATTGTTAAAATTGTAAATTATTAAAAAATAATTTAAATGTGGAAAATGAGGAAATTGTCGCTTAATTGTCATGAAAATATTAAATAATTTAAAAGAAAATGAAGCAAAAATATTTTCTATAAAACTGATGTTTTTGGTAGATTTTGTGAGATATTATTTTCCCCCCCTTTTATATAAATGACTGAATCATGTGCTTCAGGCATGAAGCTGCAGTTCCTGGTTAAGGCTGTGATTTTGTTTTTGGTCGTTTAGCAAATTAACGAACCGGTTGTCACGCTCAACTTGAGCGGGAGAAGATATAACTGTTCTGGAAGTATCATAACATCGTTTAGTCTTTTCGTCAGTCACGGAAAATTGAAAACGAGCAGATTATAATGGCCGGTGTCAAGTGTTAAGAGCGCGATAAAATGCCACCCTGATTATTCCATCAGTCATTTGCAATCCGGCGGGATTTGTCAAGCCAAGGGGAAGTATAATGAGCCAAACCAAAACAACATTGCGTGTCGGAAAGCGACATTAGCGGCCTTTTTTTCTTAGCCTGAGTCTGTTTGGCTGGCCCGGGAATGTCCGGAAGCTCCCGCACGTCCAGCTTCATGTGTGGGAATTATTAACGCACAAATAAACAGAGAATTAACACTGCGAACGGGACTGAAGCGCAGCCTCGCGGGAACAATGGCAGCCTTTGTTTGCTTTCACTGGGGTCTCGGGGCCTTTTAAAAGGTGGCCTTTGGCTTCCTTTGTCTCCACGTCGGAGCGCTGCAGTCGTGGAAGCTTGATGAGATCTCGGTTTTCCAGGAATTTTGTTTTGAAGTGACGTCACTCGCTTATTTTTCTCGTCCGGCCACCTTTCGCCTTTGTGGGAGGCAGTCATGCGGCTGTAGGTCCCGTTTCATAACAGCGAGCCCCGTCCTTCCCTGTTATTCTCCAAACGAGAAGCAAAATTCACTGGCAACTGGACGTAATATGAAGGGGTTAAAATGCACAATTCACTCGGAATCTGTGTGTGTGGAACTCCAAAACTGGAAGGGGGATTAAAGAGTGGGATTATGTGCTTAATAAACCTGAGAGAGAGAACACTACTCGCTTGCGAATGATCTGATGTGCTCCGTTAGATTGGCTCAGTTAGCTCTGAAGATGATTTCATCGTTGCGAACGATGTTTAAAGTTTCCCCCAGTATTCAATGGTGTCACAATACCAAACTACTGCACTTTAACATTAAGTACAATCTCCGATTCTTTTGAATCCAAGTAGTGCATTGTGTAATCTGATTCCTGAATGACTCTTATGAGCCGATTCTTTTTAGTGAATCAAACACATACAATGAGACTAGTGTAATCTGATTCCTGAATGACTCTTATGAGCCGATTCTTTTTAGTGAATCAAACACATACAGTGCGACTAGTGTAATCTGATTCCTCAAAATGACTCTTATTAGCGGATTCTTTTTAGCGAATCAAACACAAACAGTGCGACTAGTGTAATCTGATTCCCGAATGACTCTTATGAGCCGATTCTTTTTAGTGAATCAAACACATACAATGCGACAATCTCCGATTCTTTTGAATCCAAATAGTGACTGGTGTAATCTGATTCCTGAATGACTCTTATGAGCCGATTCTTTTTAGTGAATCAAACACATACAATGAGACTAGTGTAATCTGATTCCTGAATGACTCTTATGAGCCGATTCTTTTTAGCAAATCAAACACATACAATGCGACTAGTGTAATCCGATTCCTCAAAATGACTCTTATTAGCGGATTCTTTTTAGCGAATCAAACACAAACAGTGCGACTAGTGTAATCTGATTCCCGAATGACTCTTATGAGCCAATTCTTTTTAGTGAATCAAACACATACAATGCGACAATCTCCGATTCTTTTGAATCCAAAT
Organism: Pimephales promelas; assembly: GCF_016745375.1. Next base: position 4,645,762 of record NW_024121266.1, on the reverse strand, counting down.
AGTGACTGGTGTAATCTGATTCCTTAATGACTCTTATGAGCCGATTCTTTTTAGTGAATCAAACACATACAATACGACTAGTGTAATCTGATTTCTGAATGACTCTTATGAGCCGATTTTTTTTAGCAAATCAAACACATACAATGCGACTAGTGTAATCCGATTCCTCAAAATGACTCTTATTAGCAGATTCTTATTAGCGAATCAAACACGTACAATGCGACTAGTGTAATCTGATTGCTGAATGACTCTTATGAGCCGATTCTTTTTAGTGAATCAAACACATACAATGCGACAATCCTCGATTCTTTTGAATCCAAATAGTGACTGATGTAATCTGATTCCTGAATGACTCTTATGAGCCGATTCTTTTTAGTGAATCAAACACATACAATGAGACTAGTGTAATCTGATTCCTGAATGACTCTTATGAGCCGATTCTTTTTAGCAAATCAAACACATACAATGCGACTAGTGTAATCCAATTCCTCAAAATGACTCTTATTAGCAGATTCTTATTAGCGAATCAAACACATACAATGCGACTAGTGTAATCTGATTCCTGAATGACTCTTATGAGCCGATTCTTTTTAGCGAATCAAACACATACAATGCGACTAGTGTAATCTGATTCCTGAATCACTCTTATGAGCCGATTCTTTTTAGCGAATCAAACACAAACAATGCGACTAGCGTAATCTGATTCCTGAATGACTCTTATGAGCTGATTCTTTTTAGCGAATCAAACACATAAAGTGCGACTAGTGTAATCTGATTCCTCAAAATGACTCTTATTAGCAGATTCTTTGAATCCAGACATAAAGCCCTGTTTACATCTGTTATCAAGATGCATTTTGGTCGATCGGATCACAAGTAGACGAGGGAGACACATTCCTGTTTACACATGGTGTTTTAATCCAGCTCTTTTGTCCACTTTCAACCCTGTTTCTTCGAGGGGAGGATCCATGGGTGGGTAAATGTATGGGTGTTTTTTCAGATCTTTCAATCTAATGGACACATTTACATATGAATGCGCCCGGAGACGACTGAAAAACACAGCAGCAGCATGCTGTTCGTTTTCTCACACAAACCGCTCGTTTCGTGTCTTAGGCCATCAATGTGCACTTACATTTACGAGTCATTAAATCATGTTTAATTTGGACTTCTCTGTGCATGCTCTTTGAGGTGGTGACCATAGACCTCCATTATATGACTGACAGACAAGAACGGTTTGACCTAAAAATATCAAAATTGTCCAAAAACTTTTTTTTTTTTAAGTGCAATGTATATTTAAGGCCAATTATTTGATTGCATTTATGCACCTAAAAAAATGTATGTGTAAATGTACACATGTAAAAGATATATATATATATGTGTATGTATGTGTGTGTTTATACATACGTTTTTGTTTTGTGCCGGCATTCTTGACCTGTTTTTTTGTGTAAAGTCGAATATGAAAGCTCTAAATTAATTTGGAAAAATAGCAGTAAATTCCTCTCCCACCCATTGCTGCATTTTAGCGAATTGAGTGCGATTACATAACGTTACTCTCTCTTGTTTTGTCAAAAAGTGATCAAATTAAGCAGCAGAATTATACAGATCAGCTGCGTCGCAGGGATTCATTACGCGATTATTTCTTTCAGTGCATTTGCCCATTCTTGCATCAAAAGGCCTCATCTTTATATGGGTGTTTGCCGTGATGTGGAGCTTGCATACTTCAAGGCCAACACAACTATCTGTGGTATTTAGTTTTTTTCTCCGTGGGATTGTTTTCACGTTTGCCCTCAGTGGCCTTTTCAATTCAGATGCATTGCAGCATTACAGCTTGAATGGAGCCCACGATACCGTTACACCGCGTTTGGGATCGTTCCAAACACAACAGCAGCGCAGGTGACATGATGAGGGAACAATATGTTTGGGCAATCGTAAAAAGACGTGCCAGCTTGTGACATCATGGCGAATGCATTTGTAAAGCAACAGCCAGACCGTGTCTTTGCTCTTAATTAAAAACATGGCTGTCATGCTTTCAGGTTGAACTGCACGCCATGTGCCGGTCGATGTCCCAAACTGTGTACGGGGGTGAAGACTGTGGACTCGGTCATGGCAGCTCAGGCTCTGCGGGGCTGTACGGTCCTCAACGGCAGTCTGATGATCAAGATCAGCGGAGGAAGTGAGTATTGGACACTTTGAATACGCATATTCATTGCATTTACGCACATGAATCTTGAATCTTTTGCACTTTTTTTCGGTTTTAATTTATTATTCATTATTAAAAAATAACAAATAGCAATTAATAAAGAATAATATGATATAATATAACATTTAAATAAATAAAAAATATAAATTGGACTACAGAATATAAAAATAAATGGCTTATAATTATTCTATTTTTGTCTATTTTTTAATAATAATGAATCCAAATACACAAATATTTTTTTTAAAAAAATGCAATTTAAAAATAAAAATACAGTTTATTTATCATTTTATATATTTATAAGGATATAATGTTACATGACGTTTTAAATGAATTCATTCTAAAAACATTATAAAAATGATAAAAACATAAAATATTTATCCTAACTAGACAGCTGAAAATGAAATTAAATGTATGTAAAAATTAAATCTAAATATGTAAAATATTTATAGTTATATTAATTATAATGTATTTATAAATGTGTATAAAAATATTTTATAGATAAAAACAAGATTTTATTCAGTTTTATTTTAGTATTACATATTTTGTAATGTTTAAAAAAAAATATTTATATTTAATATTATATATATTTATAATACTTATATTTAAGAATTATTAAATACTGTGTGTATGTATGTATATGTATATATATATATATATATATATATATAAGAATAATATAATATAACATTTAAAATAAATAAAAAATATAAATCGGACCACAGAATATAAAAATAAATGGTTTGTAATTATTCTATTTTTGTATAACGAATAATAATGAATCCAAATACACAAATATTTTTTAATAAAAAATATTTGTGTGTATATATATATATATATATATATGAAGAGTTCAGATGCAAAAGCCTCTAAATGCCATTTGAAATTTTCTTCTTTAATGATGATTTTTATCAAACTTGTATATTTAAGTTCAGTAATTTCACTTAAATAACAATTAATAGGTAATCATCATTGCCATTTAAGTGAAATCACTGAACTTAAATATACAAGCTTGATAAAAATCATCATTCTAGAAGAAAATTTCAAATGGCACTTAGAGGCTTTTGCATCTGAACTCTTCATATATATATATATATATATAATCTATATTATATATAAATGTGAATATTTTATATATATGAAAAACACATTTTCTTAAATATATACATGCATGTGTGTGTATTTATATATACAAAATAATCATACACGGCACACACAAATATATCATGTAAACACAAACTTTTATTTTGGATCCGATTAATCGCAATTAATCATTGCACAGTCCTAATATATATATATATATATATATATATATATATAATATATATAGATATAGATTATTTGACCAAAAAAAGGCAAAATAAATCCAAATATTTATAATAGTCATTTTATATATTTATAAAAAACTAAAAATAAATTTATAAAAAACTAAAAATAAAAAAAAACATATTTAGAAATTGAGCATCATTATACAAAACTGTTTTCTGATTGCCATGATTGACCAATTAGAGTCAAGCATTTCAGATAGCCGAATAAATAGTTTGTTTTTGCACACAGTAGTATGTATCTAAATAGCAGGATGTGTGAAATGAAATCGTGTGAAGTTTCATGCACATATAAAGCATGTTCTGTTCCTCAGACAATATCGCGGCGGAGCTGGAGACCAGTCTGGGTCAGCTGGAGGAGATCACGGGTTACCTGAGCATCCGCAGAGCCTACGCTCTCGTCTCCCTGTCCTTCTTCCGCAAGCTGCGTGTCATTCGCGGGGAAGCGCTGGAAGCCGGGTATGTGAGACATCACTGCTGAGTTACAAGTGATTGTCATTTGTAGTGATTGATTTTTTTGAAATGCCAATGTCTTGTTCTCAGCGCTGTCAAAATAAAAGTCCTGCTCACTGTCAAAATAAACATCGCCCAAACAAAAAAAACATACCGATAATTGAAAAAAAAAAAAAACGCTGGACGACTACTAGATATTTGTGTACCGTCATTCTTTCTAGGAACTTTTCGTTCTACGCCATGGACAACCAGAACATGCGGCAACTGTGGGACTGGTCCAAACACAACCTCACCATCCTCAACGGCAGGATGTTCTTCCTCCACAACACCAAACTCTGCAAGTCTGAGATCCTCCGAATGGAAGAGGTGACCGGGACCAAGGACAGGATCCCTAAAAACGAGATCAGCATCCCAGCTTATGGAGACCAGGCCTTCTGTAAGACCCACAGTGCTTTTGGTTTCACTGGAGCTTGAGCTTTATGTCAAACCAGACCTCATATCGAACCTCTCTTACAGGTGAAAACCAAGTTCTGAAATTTACACAAATCCGCACATCCCACAACAAGATCCTCATCAGGTGGGAGCCGTTCTGGCCCTCAGACTTCAGAGACCTGCTGGGATTCATGGTCTTCTATAAGGAAGCGTGAGTTTTTTGTTATACTTCACTATCGGGATATTGCCTTGATCTGACCCAAATGAAGCCTGAAATCTGAACCACCATGTTGTTCCTGGACTCCTGAACTAAATAACTATGTCATTATAGTTTTGAAAATGTCACACATTTATTTTTGATTGAGGTTGTATTTAGATTTTCAGTTTGATTGAAATTGTTACTTTTATGCATAGAATTATTTTGTGTTTATGTCTGGGATATGACCAAGTTTTGTTTTTATTTACTTATAAAGTTTACAAAAGTATTATTAAAATACAATTTCAATTTAGCTTTATTAGCATGACTGTGTAACACAATGTTGCCAAAGCATCAACGTATTATATATAAATAATAGAACAAATAAAATTAATAAAACAATTCTATGAATAAATACTATTTATATATCATTTATTTAACTGTTATTAATTAATACAAATTATATTTTATGTCATACTCGTTTTTACACATTTTTTAAATTGCTTTGAACTTGAAAGTGTTAATTATTTTATTTTAAAAATAAAAATATTCATTATTATTAGGGCTGTGCAAAAATCAATTGCGATTAATCGAATCCAAAATAAAAGTCTGTGTTTACATAAAATATTTGTGTGTGCTGTGTATGATTATTTTGTATATATAAATACACACACATGCATGTATAAATTTAAGAAAATGATTTATTCATATATAAAATATTTATATAATATAGATTTTGTATAGAATTTAAGCGCAAATAATTCTTAAATATATACATGCACGCATGCATATGTATTTACATATACAAAATAATTATACACAGCAGCACACACAAATATATTATGTAAACACAAACTTTTATTTTGGATTATTTTTTGCACAGCCCTAATTATTATTAGTGATTAGAATTTGCTAATAAAAATGTTACTTCTGTAAAACATTGAAAGCATGAAATTGCTATTTTTTTTTTTAGAATTGGCTAATAAAATGTATTATTATTATATATTTTAGTATGCTTAATAATTATTACTAAACACATTTTAATTATAATTGTGATTACTTAGTAAAATATATAACTAAATATTATAAAAAAAATACATCTTAATTTATTAATCTTGAGTGAATTGCTTTAACCATTGAAAGAATGTAAAACCTAACTATTTAACACTTGATAAAAGTAATAATTTAATAATAATGAATTAATACACTTAATTGCTTTTTTGTGTATTTCATTATAATTAGTTAATACTAATGTTAAAAGTGTTTTTTTCTTAAAACATTATTATATTTAACAGTAATTGGTTCCAAGTGCTGTGTATATAAATGACATCATCTATGAAAGCATGAGAACATATCGTCTCTTGTCCCATTCAGTCCCTATAGGAACGTGACTGAATATGATGGACAGGACGCCTGTGGCTCGAACAGTTGGGCGATCGCTGACGTGGAGCCCCCGCAGCGCGTCACCGAGGGCAACCAGATAGAGCCGGGTCACCTCATCATGCCTCTGAAGCCCTGGACCCAGTACGCCGTCATGGTCAAAACCCAACTCGCCGCCTCTGAAGACCACCAGGTCCGCGGGGCCAAGAGCGAGATCATCTACATCCGCACCAACGCCACGCGTAAGTTTTCGCAGCCGAGGACGTGGAGGTTCTTCTCATTATTTTGATTCTTAAGCAACAGCAAGCAATACGATGTGCACACAAATATACATGTAATTGTAATAAATATCTAACTAGAATAATTGAAGGATTTGGAGGGGTGTCCCAATACTTTTATATACATCCATAAATATGTTACAAATGCATATTGATTTTCTTCAAATGACTATTTTTATACTTACAATTTGAATGTAAATTCATTTGAAATTGCAATGTGTGTGTGTGTATGTACGCAACAGTTTCTTCTCAGTCCATCGACCCTGTAGCGTGATGTGAATGAACTGACTCGTGAAGGCTTGTCATCTGAGAAGCGAAAGCTGAAGCTGCTCTGTTTCTAATGTGTAACAGGACCCTCAGTGCCACTGGACCCCTTTTCCTGGTCCAACTCCTCCACGCAGATCATTCTGAAGTGGAAGCCGCCCTCCGATCCCAACGGAAACATCACCCACTACATCGTCTACTGCCAGAAGCAGAACGAGGACATCATGCACTACAAGTTCGACTACTGCCAGCAAGGTAGATCACCAGTATGTTTGTGTTCCTTCAAGCGGCGAGCCATGGATCCGCCTGTACCGTCAGACGTCCAATTGCTCATTAAGTTCTTTGTGTCCACTATACAGGCATGAAAGTGCCGTCCCTTATGCCTACACACCATCACATCGAAGAAGACCAGAAGGGGAACCAAACGGAGGTGCCCGACAAGAAGGGGCGCAACTGCGCCTGCCCCAAAACAGAGACGCAGCTGAAGAAAGAGGCAGAAGAGTCTGAATTCCGCAAGACCTTTGAGAACTACCTCCACAATGAAGTGTTTGAACCCAGGTACACAACACGACTGGGATTTATGCGTTTAGAACGGTCCTGGCATCAGCAGTCATTCCCTTGTAAATTACATTTCCACGTACACATAAAAATACACAGTACATAGGTCACGTGTGTCAGCAGAATACTGATAAATTGCTCATTATTTTAATGTTATGATGGGTAACTCAGACTGATAACTTTTATATAATAATATTATACAAGAATATATTATAAGTATTATATAATAATATTATACAAGAATATATTCTAATATTAAAGTATCAGTGAAAAAATCAGTTTTAATTTTAGTTAATTTTTTTAGCGTTATTTTAATGACTCTCTATCTATCTATCTACATATATATATAAATACACACAATATATAATAATTTTATAATATGATGCTGGTTTTATCTTTTTATAATCATCTTTATTATTAGCTATTTAATATTTTAATATAATATTAATATTTAATTATTTAATGTTATAAGTTATTTTGTATACTATAATTAACAGTTTAATTTATGTGATATTTATTATTTATTGCAGCTTTATTTCAAATAAGAATTTTTTTTAATAGTTAATACTTTTAATTCTGTTTTTTTATCAGCTATTTAATAATTTATCAGCTATTTATTTAATATTTACTATTTGTATTCTTAATACAATTATATTATAATTTGTATTAAAAAATATATTCAATACTTTATCACATATGTTCTGGAGTTGTCCCAAACTGTCTGAGTTTTGGGAGTTTATCTTTGCTAAGTTGTCTTTATCTTGGTTGCTAAGTTGTTGTTTGTTGTATGTTAAAATAAAAAGACTTTGATCAAAATATATATATATATATTCAATGAATAGATTTTTTTTCAACCTGTATTAAATGTGTTTATTACAATTAATTACTATTTTATATGTAGTTAAACGCAGATGACTGCACAATTGCTCCCATTTGTAACCGTTTTGGAAGCCAACTTTATTGCAGAAACACAAAGCATGATACGCTCTATCCATCTGCCACATTGGTCACTCTGTACACGGTACACCTTGTGCATTTCCTCTCTGAAGCGATTAATGGTTCCTGTCCATTCTTCCTTGTAAGCACCATCCCGTAGGACATATACATTTCGTATGTGCCAGTCTGGAAAGCAGCCATTAAGACCTGGTATCTTGCTGTGGGTTAATCCCATGAATAGATCGCTGTGGTATTAAATGGCAATATTACTGTTCTATAGCGCCATCTACTTTTTTAAAGCCACATTGCAGCTTATTCTGCCCAAGAAATGCCCATTTAGACAGCAAGTGACCATTTGACCACGTAAATTACTGATTTTACAATAAATATTGGCAGTACTATTTAGTTTTTTAAAGCTGGCCAGAAAACACAACTAACCAGCATTAGAGCTAAAACAATTAGGATGTTTGTTTAGGTCTGTTCGCTCTGACTGAAACTCATTTTTTACTGTCAACCCCGTAGGCCCCACCGACGGCGCCGCTCAGTGGGCGTAGCCAATGCTACGTTGCCGAATTTTGCGGTCACACCATCCAGCCTGCCCAACTTTGCCACCACTTCAATCCCAGAGGAGGACAAGAGCCGGAAGATGGTGTTCAAAGCCAGCTCCAAAGAGTCCACGGTCATCTCCGGCCTGCTCCACTTCACCAGCTACCAGATCGAGATCCAGGCCTGCAACCACCCCACAGACCAGAACCGCTGCAGCATGCCTACATACGTCCACGCCCGCACACTGCCTGAACGTAAGCCCACCGGACCGCCTTTCACATAATACAGGATACAGAAAGCTTTGGATTCATGTTGTAATGTGTCGCCTTCCCGTCTGTGTTCCTAGTAAAATCGGACAACATTGTCGGGCCAGTGACTCATGAGTTTATTCCTGACGAACCGGAATTCGTCTCCATCAAATGGCAGGAACCGAGAGCACCCAACGGCTTGATCATACTATATGAAGTCAAGTTCCTGAGGATGTCAGATAGCTATGTAGGTGTTTAATTCATTCTAAAGAAAGTCAATATTTTTATGATTCAAAATATACATATACAACATTGATGAGAATAATATTTTAGAATAAGTTATATTTATACCACAAAAAAAAAAAATTGCGCAAGCACATGACAAGGCTTAATGTCAAGCCCTGTGTGTGTGTGTGTGTGTGTATGTATATATATATATATATATGTATGTATATGTACACACACATACATGCGTGCATAAATATGGTATATTAAATACATATTTTTTATATAATGACATGTTATATATATATATAATTTGATATAATTTTATGCCTTTGGTTAATTTTTTCTTTTTAATTTCTTGTCCCTTAGGAGGATCAAATCTGTGTGTCCAGAATCGCTTATGAGAAAATTCATGGGTGTCGATTAAGAGTAGTGCTTCCTGGGAATTACAGTGTGAGAGTCCGCGCCACCTCGCTGGCCGGCAACGGTTCCTGGACGGAGCCTGTGTACTTTTCTGTTCAAGACAGTAAGCTTTAGCGTGTTCATATTTTTTTCCTGTTCATTCGTCCACAATAGTCTCTAATATACATGTTTTTGCAGGGGAAATGAACATGAAAATCATCATTGGCCCAGTTATCTGCTTCATTGTACTGTTGTTTCTGGCCAGTACAGTCTTTGTTGTCCTTAAGAAGAAGTATGTATAAGACACTCTTACGTTAAGCCCTTATTTGTCATATAGACAGTGCTCTCATGTATAATGTTTTTTTTTCTCCCAGACAAACTGAAGGACCGACTGGCCCATTAATTGCTTCCTCGAACCCAGAATATTTAAGTGCAAATGATGGTAAGATAGAATTTTAGATTTAACCCAATTAATAAAATCGATAATTAAAAGATTGTCAACAAATGATAAATGTGTGCTTATTCTTACATGTTTATAGCCTTTAATTTTACATTTCACGCACAGCAAGACTAAAAGCTTGGAAATAAAGTTTGGAAATTTTTTCCAATCAGTCAAAGAAATAACCAACTGACTAATTAGTTACCAGAATAGTTGTTATATGCAGCAATAGCTTTCTTTTTTGGTAAGCAAAACAAAATATAACACAGGAATTAAAATTTTGCTTCAATTAATTGAAGAAATAAACTAAACATCAAAAATAGTTGGGATTATCAGATCAAATGCGTCCACCTCTGCTTTGTGATAGTAATACTGAGTTTGTATGTTCGCAGTTTACATCCCAGACGAATGGGAAGTGCCTCGGGAGAAGATCAACGTTTTTAAAGAGCTCGGTCAGGGATCGTTCGGAATGGTGTACGAAGGCATCGCTAAAGACATCGTGAAGGGCGAGCCGGAGACGCGAGTGGCCGTAAAAACCGTCAACGAGTCTGCAAGTCTGCGCGAGAGGATCGAGTTCCTCAACGAGGCTTCAGTTATGAAAGCATTTAGCTGCCATCATGTGGTGAGTGTGGATGTCCTTGAACCGGAATAATCCAGGCGAAAACAACCTTGTCTAAATGTCTGACGTGTTCTCCTAGGTCCGCTTGCTCGGTGTGGTATCTAAGGGGCAACCATCGTTGGTCGTCATGGAATTGATGACGCACGGAGATTTGAAAAGCTACCTGCGTAGCCTGAGACCTGATTCTGAAGTAAGACTTCCTGTTTCTGCTGTATCCCCAATTGTCATATCCCGGACGAGCCCCCAATTTTGTTAACCCTCACTGAGGGCATTATAACAGTAACGTTATTTTAAATGTTGCCATTTTGATGCTAAATAACCCAGTTTCCCTTCAGCTTCAATGGCTTTATGAGTCCACAAGACATCACAAACAATTATTAAAAGTATTCCTTGTTTTGTTTTGTTGTTACAGAATAACCCAGGCCGTCCGCCACCAACCCTGAAGGAGATTATCCAAATGGCAGCGGAGATAGCAGACGGTATGGCATACCTCAATGCTAAAAAGTTTGTCCACAGAGACCTCGCTGCCCGAAACTGCATGGTGGCTGAAGATTACACTGTGAAAATTGGAGGTAAGCAGACCAGAATTGAGCATATTCAGGGTCAAACATGAGGTTCAAAGGGTAAAAGATCCTGATTTTGGTTTTTATTGCAGATTTTGGAATGACACGGGATATCTATGAGACTGATTATTATCGCAAGGGCGGGAAAGGCTTGCTGCCCGTCAGATGGATGGCGCCTGAATCTCTAAAAGATGGCGTTTTCACCGCTCACTCTGACTGCTGGTGGGTATTTCTTTGGGTTTTGGGGATTTGGGGATCACCTGCAAGCAACTAGTCAAGAAATTCCTTGCTGATCCTGTTGGGCTTTCCATTTCTGTTCCTGGAGTGCCACTATCCTCCGAGTTTAGTGCCGATCCCAATTTAACATACCTAAACCATCGAATTAATGTCTTTGAGATTACTAGAATCTCCCAGGCAAGGGTGTCGGAGCCAGGATTGAGCTAAGTCTGCTAGACACGGTCCCTCCAAGAGTAGGATTGGACACTCCTGGGTTAGGGGACAGAGGTTCCAGCTAAATGAAAGGAAATGTGATCAGTCCCAGCTTATTGAGTTTGCAGTACTGTAATTAAAAGTCTGTCCACTTTCAGGTCTTTTGGAGTGGTATTATGGGAGATCAGCACGCTTGCCGAGCAGCCTTACCAGGGACTGTCCAACGAGCAAGTGCTCAAGTTTGTCATGGATGGGGGATACCTGGACAGACCGGAGAACTGCCTGGAGAGAATGTAAGTACCGACATTTTGGAGAAAACTTTGCTGAAAAGACCATGTTAGACCATCATGATATTTTGCTGGTTTACCCTAAGTATTCATTCCCAGGGTTAGGGATCGGGGTGGGGTTAGTGATCAGGGGTGGAGATGGGTAGGTTTAGGTATATGTAAGGTGGGAGTAGTTGGATCCAGATCTAAGGGTTGGAGATGGATAGGATTAGGGGTGGGGTTAGGGATCAGGGGGCGGAGATGGGTAGGTTTAGGTATATGTAAGGTGGGAGTAGTTGGATCCAGATCTAAGGGTTGGAGATGGATAGGATTAGGGGTGGGGTTAGGGATGGGGTTAGGGATGGGGGGGTGGATTTGGGTAGGATTAGGGGTGGGGTTAGGGATGGGGTTAGGGATGGGGTTAGGGATGGGGGGGTGGATTTGGGTAGGATTAGGGGTGGGGTTAGGGATCGGGGGCGGAGATGGATAGGATTAGGGGTGGGGTTAGGGATGGGGGGGGTGGATTTGGGTAGGATTAGGGGTGGGGTTAGGGATCGGGGGCGGAGATGGATAGGTTTAGGTATATGTAAGGTGGGAGGAGTTGGATCTGGATCCAACTCCTCCCCCTTGATTTCATGTTCTGCAGTGAGGACCATCTTGTTTTTTATGGGGTGTTTTCAATTAATTTTGATTGGTTACAGCATCTAATTATTCTTTGATTAAATCGAACCGTTTGACAAAAGATGCTGCATACATCTAATAAGCTTAGGAAAAAATGCCCTTATAAAAGATGAGAATTCCCTTAAAATCAGTTCAAGGGGGCAAATATTGCCTCATTGTGGAAAACTTAATCACCGCTTTGAACACTTTCAGCAAGTTTAAAGCAGCCAAGGTAACAGCTCAAAAACACTACAAAATAATTCACACCCATCAAGGAGACATGAGGCTTGGAGATGGAGATTTAAGTAGTAAGATTTTCTTCTCTCTCTCTAACTCTTCTCCCAGACACAGCCTCATGCAGATGTGTTGGCAGTACAACCCGAAGATGCGGCCCACCTTCCACGAGATCATCGAGATGATCAAGGAGGACCTGCATCCCACTTTCCATGAGGTCTCCTTCTTCTACAGCGAGGAGAACAAATTGCCTGAGAGCGAGGATTTCGATATGGACTTCGAGAACATGGAGAGCATACCACTGGACCCCTCATCCTATACCCAACGCGAGGAGAGCCTCAGTAGAGACAACGGCCCCTCGGTGGGCCTACGGGGCAATTACGAGGAGCATGTGCCCTATACGCATATGAACGGTGGAAAGAAAAACGGAAGAATTCTGTCTTTACCCAGATCTAGTCCGTCCTAACATTTGCCTCGGCTTTTCCTCTCTCGTTTTTTTTTTTTTTTTTTTTTAATAAAAGTTTTTAAATGTGTTATTTTTGCAGAGGCCCTTAAAGATACACAGATCTCAGGTCTTTTTTGTTGTTGTCGTCGTTTCTGTCTCACGCTACACTAGTATGGTTACAACGAAAATTGACGTTTTATCATCCGGCACACCATACGCTTTCTGACACTTTTACACTTTTGCCAAGTTTCCAAGACAGTTTGGTTGGGCAAACTGTGAACATGACTAAATCAACCAGAAAAGCTGCTTCAGCTACATCACCTCAAAGTCCACTTCCTTTTCCCTGGATGCTTATTTCCTGTCTGTCTTTTTTGTTTGTTTTGTTTTTGTAAGTGGAAATCTTTTGAGATAGTGGCCTTTTATTATGTGGCCTATAAAAAAAGAGAAGTGTCTATCAATGCTTGTGTTAATTTCTTTAGAACAATGACTTTACAGTGTGGAACTGTGGGATGGCTTATTTTCTTTTAGAACAAACTTTTGTTTTCTAGAGGAATGAATTTTTATTTTGTCCTGGAGAATTCCTGAATTCACATAGATGGTTTTCTGGTGAATGAGGTTTAATTTATTTGCTTTTATTATTTTATTTTCTTCTGAGCTTTTTACTCCTGTGTCCTTTTTACCGGCTGAAGGATATTTAACAGTTACGAATTGGACAAAAGAGTTACTCAGACTGACCAATAGCTGCTGCTCTGATATAAAGTGGGTATTATAGGTATCAGTATTTTAAATATACTATCCACAACATCTGAACTTTTGTACATAATTCTAATGTCTTTTTCTAATGTCTTCATCAGCTTTGCTTATACAATTTTTTTTTTTTTTTTTGAAAATAATATTTTTTTGTGAGCCGTTTTTTTATTTTATTTTAGTGTCTAACCAAAAACAATCACATTAATTAACATGCAGGTCGACTCGCAGTGATATTCCAGTGTACAGAGGGGAGCATTTTTGGTTTAGTTTAAAATATCAAATATCAAAATGATCAAAAATTGTAATTTTGGGATCATTAACAATAATTATAGAATTAATAAAAGTAATAATAATTATTATTATTATTTAATTAAAAATACACTCATTCGATTGCTCAACGGAACAGAATAAACGTTCGTATTTCCTGTCATAAATCGAATTGTTGTATATCCCTCAGTTTAAGTTTGGGTTTCCGAGTGATGTTATGGAGAATGCTTTTGGGAATGTTTTGGAGCGTCGTCTTCAGTGGGATATGAAAAGTAGTTTTTGGCTCGATTGGCCATTTACCTGATTTTTCAGTGTAAATGATGACAAAAAAAAAGATAACAAACGTGACTCCAGAGGGATACTGGGTAGTTTTTTGACAGTGGAAATATACTAATTCGACATGACAATATTTGAATCGGATCAATAAAGCATTCCTGTGTTGTCAGGCTCCGGTACCTGTTTAAGTATCCAAAAGTGAGTGTAGTTCTCGCACGTCGTCACATAACAGCGTTTACTCTGTAGTTCTGAGAAAGAGAAGTCATAGAAGACCAATGGGAAGGTAAGCTTCCTTCTCTCTGTCAGAATGATGCCGCTTTTTCCCGATGAACCCCTTAACGATGAAAAAAAGCAGTTAACCGTCATGGCCGACAGCTTTCGTATGCAGACGCTCAATTCCTCAACTTTGTGCCTTCTCCCATCGCCAGAGGCAAGAGAGATGGCATTTTTACTGCATCTTATTTGTCGTCATCAAAAATGTGCACATTTCACATGTGCGTGTATATTTGTCTATGTATATTTATTTGCGGGTATTTGGGAGGGAAACGGCAGAACGAGGCTAAAATTAAGAAATTAGCCATTTCCTCACCATAATGCCCACGTTTTTTTTTTTTTTTTTTTTTTTTTTTTACCGTAGCCTGATAGAAAAAAATGTTCCCTTTCTCGACCTTATTGGCTTTATTTTAGATGTACATTGCAGAATCAAAGACATCAAACTTACTTGTAGCTATTCATACTCTATTACAAAGAAAGTCAAAGTTGTTTTTTTTTTTCTGTAGCAGAGCAGATATTATTTTTTTCTAAATTACAAGACTACCATATCTTTACAAAGGCAACTGTTGACATTTTTATTTATTTAATGATTCTCATAATAATTTAAATCCCTGCTAGCTTTTATTACAATACTCTTAAGGCTTTTGTGTGTTTTTTTTTTTTTTTTTGTTTTGTTTAAAGAGAGATACAGCTGGTGAGGTCGAGAACGCAGTGGGTTTACTAGCGCTAAAGTCTTTCTGTTGGTTGTTTGGACACAGTCTACCTCAGTATGTTGTTAGAAAATGTATTAGAGCCACATGCATCTCTCTTTAGTTGTTTGAATTTCTTTAACAAGTTTCGGTGCAGCGAACACCACGTCCACAATCCCTAATTCGACCACTAGGGGGGGTTCTCTCTCGCAATTACCAACGTAAAATGATTTCCCTTTGGCGATATTTTGATTTTGAAGAAAGCTTTGAACCCAAAGAATCATTTTAAAGGGTTGCGTAATTCGTTCTAGTCGTTTTGAATTACGCGGAACCAGTTTAGTTGCGCAACAATGAGATTAAATTATCATTTAAAAAATGTAACCGTGGAGTATTACAAAGGTACAACGTAAAAAAGATACTGTAGACCTAATTGTGTGGGGAAAAATAGCTAATAAAGTACGGGACACCGTTTGGTTCTGTAACGCTAGGAGTTTTATATCGACTATTACATAAAGCACTTATTTGAATAATAGAAACTTTTTCTTTACGCCACTTGTCGTTAGCTACGCCACGAACACTTTAGTCTGCAATTTTTGTTTCTGCGATTTAAGCTAAATTTAACCTTTCAAGTCACTTCCTAAGAGTGGATGACTACTGAATCACAGTTTGTTGCGCAAAAAATGCCCTACTTTTTATACTATATTTTTTTTATTGGCTACGTAGCTACAGTGGGTGTTTAACCGTTTGTGGAAATAGCTTCTTTGCTCGCTGCGATATCTTACCAAACAAACTTTCTGATGCCCCCAAGTTCGTATATTTAAAAAAAAAATCGTTCACTGTTTATTTTTTGTTTGCTCCAAATGTGATTGTCTTTATCATTGTGTTTTTCTACTGTGAAAAAAAATTCTATCAATGCCATAGTTAGTAAACACGGACTTCACCTCTGCCTCTCCTTACGCGTGCGTTCATAAATATTCTTGCGGACAATCCTATGTGCCATAGAAACTTTTTTTTTTCCTCAGGGAGATGTGAGAGTTGGGTTTCGTTTATCGGAGGAGCGTCAATTATCCACTGCTAGCTTAATCGTACGAGAAAAACTAAGGATGGACAACTGCAAAAACGATGCCTTTTGCGCATCTCTAAAGCGTTTAGCATATTTCGTTGCCTCTCCATTGTGTATCGGGGAACAAATTAAGCGCCCCCTGGTGGATCCGTAGTGCCTTGCACAAACCTAAGTATCCTCCAAGCCAAACCTGGCCAGCAAACTCCCTGGACCGGATTGTTTTTCACCCAACATCCTCAAAATACTGGAGCCTATTGTACAGATCTCTAGACGTATAGGTACACAGGTTAGCACATCTTTGGCTCAATGCTTGGCTCGGTTTTACTGTATGTGAATGATATTCTTTTCTTTTTATTTTGAATTAAGCTGAACTCGTCTCTTCTTGGAAATGCTACGGCTTGTTTTGTGCGCTTGACAAACTGCCCAACGTCGTACGATAGATTCACCAAACAACAACTTTGGCAGCTCCCAGTGTAAATCTAAATTAAGAGACTATAATTTTGATAATTACATTTTCACATCAACCCAAATGCGGTTTTCTACAGCAAGCTAGAAGAGCGAAACAGGTCGAGCGCAAGGCATTGTATGTATTTTATTGTTTTTAAAAGGAAAAAAGTATTACACGTAGAGATATTACGTTCTATTTTTTTAGTCAAAATAGGGAGGGCGAATTCAATAACTTTTTTGACTGACTGTAAACTTTTACTATTCATGTACATTACGGAATTAACCTTATCAATGTATATAGCTTTCTTTTCAATGAAAGTGTGATGTCTTTTGTTCATGGCATTACACTGTGATTCAGAGATATAAACGACATCGATTTTACTCTCCAAGCTGATCGGATGACCATCCCGTTCAGGGTTTGGCCTCCAATGTTCTTCTTTGTACGACGTTGCATTGTTGTTTAATTCTTTTATTTCATGTACAACTACTTGTTTGCCATCCGAGAAATGATTGCATATCCTTTGTCAGCATTTTGTATTTGTAAATTGTTACCCTTTTCCTTGTACTATACGGAAAATTCCTCTACATGGCGATTCATAAAGGTGAGGTGACCGTTTGAATAAACAATTGTTTTTCAATGTGAAAAACTGGAAAAGACCACTGCAGACTTTATTATAAGCTACAATCGTGCACAAATCAACGTATGATTGATATCTGAAACGATTGACAACTTACACAGATAACAGTGAGCAAATCCGGAATGAAATGAATTGGCCCCAGTTACATCAGCAAGTCAAGTTTTGTTAATATTGAATCTGTTAAATGTTTATTTCTTATGTAAATGTGACATCTTTTGGGGCTTATATATAACAGACGGATAGTTTTTCAAATGGCTTGTTTAAACATTAAATGATCAGAAAGTGATGTGTATTTTGTTTCTTCTGTTGTCCTGTAAAAAATGTTCATCATTTTGTTTGTTTCATTTATCCCCGCTGTTCCTCGTTTCCTTTTGTTTGTTTTCTGTGTGCACATAGACGATCCCCACAGCTGTTTTGATTTCCCAGTCCTGTCATTCATCTGTATTGTAGTTTCACCTGTAAATGTTATTTAATCATCAACACACACTTTCCCCACAAAACTTTCCCTTCGCTGGTTGAAATTGTGCCATTTACGTTGCGGTACGCGAGCGTATGGAAAACCACCGTCACTTATTCAAACAAAACAATTAATTCGTCTGACCAGGATCAAACTGTGCCATGATTAACTAGTACGGATCGACAGTTTTAGTTTTTCCAGGAGAGCCAAGCAGTGACGTGTACAGTAAATGTTGGAATGAAATGAAAATGAATCTTGCTGTGTGTAAATTATTCAACAATTAACTGTTTATATGAAATTTATGAATTAAAAATTATTGGGAAAAATGGCTCTCAGTTGTGTCTGTTGTTCCCAAGATGATGATCAGTGTTATTATTACAGTAGCCTACATGTTAAATTGAATTCACTTTCATTAAATGGAAAAGCAACCAAGATCAAAATTTCTCCTTTTATGTTCCACAGAAGACAGAAAATCATACAGGTTTGGAACGACATGAGGGTGAGTAAATTATTTTAACTCTTTAGTGCTACTTGCGTGGCCGTCAAAAATATTTTTTGTCATTTTTTTTTTTTACTTCATGAAATGAATGTACTATATTTTGGGTTTTATTTAAAGCTGCAGTCCGTAGTTTTTCCTATTTGTCGCCATCTCTGTTCGAAATCTGCAATTGCAGTTATTCGCAGAATTATCAACTTTACGTGGGTTGTGCCTCGGCAATGCACAGCGCGGATGAATCCAATGTTTTGAGGAGAGTGTGCGGCAGTCACCAAAAGATTATACTTTTTGAAAGTATGACCAACATAATCATTTTCATACTAAATAGCCTGTATGCACGATCGCTACAGCCGGTGCTGCGTCAGTCTATGGTCAGAAGCCGGTTTTGCGTTAGGTGGAGATAGTGTCGAATTACACTTGCGGTTACCGTGAATAATGTTAACAACACTGTGAGGCAGTCACACAAGAGTATAAAAGAGAAGTTATTTAAATTATATATTTCGAGCTACATCAACAACTTTGAGGGTTAGTTTTCTCTCATATCGTACGAAATTAGACTAGCGAATCAGCGTTTCTAAAATCGTTGTCTCCGTTTCTGAGAAGACGGATTTTATTAAAGTTTTGCCGCTATACACTTGGCCTGCAGAACGCGCTTCCGGAAGTAAAGAAGCTGACTGAGATTCTTTCGGAGACACACACGTCAGCAGGGTTCGTGCATAGAGCCTATTATAATCTGAACAATAATCGCAGCAAATCGCGCTGATTAAATCTAACAATCGCTTATCATATCACATAAAACCATGCAAATTATACTTTGTTCTAAAAGGGTTTGCAGGATATATAAGGCTATCATGATCATTTTGCCAACAATGAACCATGGATTTGTTTAGTTTATAATGCGTTTTAGTTTTAATTTCAACAAATACAACTTATAACATTCAAAACTCATCGGCTTACACTGCTTTAAAGAAAAATGAACAGTTCATTTTTATACGAAGTGTAGCCTTGTGTGAAATTATTCAATAGATTTTAGACTTCTATATTTCAAGTGCAAGTATTTTTAGTATTTTTTTCTTATCATAGTTTACAAATGTCTTCGGAAACTCCTTTTCCTCGATTTACTGAAGCCTATGCACTCTCAGAAAAAAAGGTGCAAAAGTTGTCACTGGGGCTGTACCTTTTCAAAGGGTAAACTTTTGTCCATTTCATGAGCTAATAAGTACATTTTCGGTGTTAATATGTACATTTTAGGACCTAATATGTACATTTTAAGTGTTAATATGAACATTTTAAGTGTTAATATGTACATTTAAGTGTTAATATGTACATTTTAGGTGCTAATATGTACATTTTAGGTGGTAATATGTCCATTTCAGGAGCTAATGTGTAAATTTCATGAGCTAATATGTCCATTTTAGGTGGTAATATGTACATTTGAGGTACTAATATGTGCATTTTAAGTGTTAATATGAACATTTTAAGTGTTAATATGTACATTTTAAGTGTTAATATGTACATTTTAGGTGCTAATATGTCAATTTCATGAGCTAACATGTCCTTTTTAGGTGGTAATATGTCCATTTTAGGTGCTAATACGTACCACTAAGGTACCAATATGCAGCCTTTGGGTACAAAAGTGTACCTTTTGAAAAGGTACAGCCCCAGTGACAGCTTTTGTACCTTTTTTTCTGAGAGTGTCAACACGGTGTCCAAAGTTGAAGAAGATTTTGTCGTTTTATTCGTTTTTCTATAGTTTTCAAACACCCATATAGTGTGGTACTGAATGGTTGCCATATACCATATTTACACAATGCTAGATTAAAAACCATAAAAAGATGCTCAGTGCTGTTATTATTTGAAAAAAAAAAAAAAAAAACTCTCCATATTGGTTCGTCAAAAGAGATGTACTGCAATTATACAGCCGGAAAGTCAGTAGTCAGTAAAGTGTGAAGAGTGGCAAGTTTGAGCAAAACAAACTCTTTAAAAGGGGTTAGTTCACCACGTTAACCACCGGTGCCTGAGTTCCGCTTATCTTTTCTAAACCCTGCACTCATTTGTGTGAGAATGCTGCAACTATCACATCATCACATGCACATGCAAAGTACATTGGTTTTCCTACTGTTTGAATTCTAATGTCCCGCATCAACACATTTTGATGGTATCACGTCCAAACAGAAGGGCCCCGTATGGGTGCTCATGTAAAGGCCATGTGCCTGTGCTAGATGTCTGTGTGAAGAGGAAGTTGTAGCAATGTTGTGTGTTTAAGGCTGTGGTTAACACAGCCTCTCTGCTCTTTTCAGACGTTTCAGCTGGCACAAAGTCGGTTGTGTGAGTCTCAGAGGAGGACGTTTTGCTAGTTGAGGATTGCTGTTTATCTCTTTAAATTGGGGTGAGTACATAAGAACATTAAGTTTTTAGTTTATGCACAAGAAGTGCTCATTTTAAACTGAATCTGTGCCTGGTAATTCATTATCTTAATCGGTTCCAGATAAGCTGAGATGCTATCATAGAACCTTTAGCTAATGCGTTTAACCGTGAGTTTTGAGTGTAGTTTGGACATTTTGACCTACAAGAACCCGACGTTATCTCAACTTGATGGATTTCACTGGTGCTTTCTGCCATTATTGCTCCATCGGTTTCATTTAAGGAACTGTCTAAGCAGAAATGCTGTTGTATAGTGCAGATCAGTGTGGTGCAACTGCATGACAAAGTGTAGAAAAATCATACCAGACGTTGGTTGAAATGAAAGGCCATTTTTCAGAAGCATCACGCTCTTTGGTGCATCACGGATTGTGTTTTTAACTTTCAGTCTTGTACACCAGCTCACACACATCATTTCCTTCCATTTTGCAAAATGGTATTACTGTGATCATATACAGTACTTTGACATTTATTTTTATACCATGATTTTTATACGGTACTCCACCTCAAAGAATACCAGGGTAGCATAGTACTTTTGGTATTTGTATTTCTTTTTATTTATTTGTATATTGTTGATAGAAATACAATGATGTATGAATATACCATTTACACAATACTGCGGTACAGTATACATTAGCCCCAAACGTTATGGGCATTTAGGCCACACAATGAACATTTTTGACATTTTACTGGCATAATCTGGGATATTTCGGTTTAAAACAAGGTTATCTAATCGAAGAAAGTATATTGGGAAAGACTTCATCCACCAGGAATTGATTGGATGCTGAAAAGTATTTCTATGTGGCAGGATATTGAAGGGGAGGAGTCTAAAAAGAACTGGCCTTGATGATGTCAGCAGAAAAGATGAATGTTTGCAAAACAAAACAAAAAATATGAAATAAGCAGGACTTTTAAAAAAAATTTGCTGATAATTAACTCCAAGATGTCCATGTCGTTCTTGATGAAAGCATTCCAGGATTTTTCTCCATATAATGGACTTCAATGGGAACCAAACGGTTCAAAGTCCAAAAGACAGTTTCAGTGCAAACTGTTCAAAGGGCTTTAAACGATTGCATACGATGAATAAGGATCTTATCAAGCGAATCTATCGCTCATTTAATAAATAAATAAGAGAATTTAAGTTTTATAAGCTCAAATGCTCGCTTTGCTCTGTTCTGTGATGCTCATTCGTGACTCTCGTTCGAACTCGTTCATCAAAATAAACAAATCTTTTTCCAAGTCAACTCGTTCATTTCGTTCGTTGAATGAGCCAAATGACACGAAAAAAGATTTGTTTTTTGCGCAGAGTCGCGAACGTTCATCACAGAACAGAGTAAGGCGACCATTTGAGCTTATAAAACTTAAATTCTCTTATTTATTTATTAAGTGAGCGATAGTTTCACTTGATAATACCCGTATTCATCGTATGGAATCGTTTAAATCCCTTTGAACAGTTTGCAGTTTGCACTGAAACTGTTTTTTGGACCTTGAACCGTTTGGTTCCCATTGAAGTCCATTATATGGAGAAAAATCCTGGAATGTTTTCATCAAAAACCTTAATTTCTTTTTGACTGAAGAAAGAATGACATGGACATCTTGGATGACATGGGGGCGAGTAAATTATCAGCAAAAGTTTTTTTTTTAAAGTGAACCATGGTACCATTTTTTTACCGTTAAAATGAATTCCCTCCTGTTCATATCCAGTGGTGCTTCCTTTCTCTCTTTCATCCCTCCCACTCTCTCGCTGTGAGCCCCCGCTGCCGTGCCTCTTGACTTTAAATCATATGTTAGTTAATCCCCGGCGGTTCTCTCCTCTGATCCTGCTGTGGGACTCTAGTTTTCCTGATATCTCGCTCACTAACTCCTCGGGGAGAGACCCGCACCATCCACATGGCAGATCCACCTCTCCACAACTCCTGGCCCTCTTTCTCATGGATGAAACGATGGTCCTTCAAAAGAGGTAGAGAGGATGATTGTGTCTTTCTGGACCTTTGGCATCTTTCTTTTCCACTCTTTCTTTGCTAAATCTGACCAAACAACATGGTAGTACCTACATATGTAAATATATAAAGTAACTATGGTATATTGTTTTGTGTTGGCTTTTTGAAGTAAACAAAATCAGTCATGTGTCTCTAGAGTTTTGCAGTGGTGTGGTCGTCGTTTCATCCTTAAACTATAAATAGTTGAAAGTTGCTGTGTTTGTTTGTGGTTGAGGACGTCACTGATGTGATGGTACATGAGTTTGTGGTCTGTCAGACCACTGCTGCTCAAGAGGACGGGTCACACTGCACACTTGCATGCAGCTCTCATCAACTGACTGTGTGTTAGCACCGACAAAACCACATTTCACACTCCTGACAGTTGCGTCGGATTGTGTCATTACAGTTAATTGAGCTATAAATGGAAGTCAGTGGACTCCAAAACCATTCAAATATAACACAAGTCAAGTGTATAGTGCATAATACTCCGAGCCATGAGTTCATCAAGTGATCTAAGTTTAAATTCTGACACAAATACAAGAGAAAATGACAAAAACATGCTTTTAGCTGTTAGCCATTAGCACATCCGCTCCAAAACATTGAGCTTCTCTATCTATTTGTCTGTCTGTCTAGATAGTTAGACAGTCGGACAGACTCAAAAAACAGAAGTAGTTCTAACAGAAGTTCAAATTAGTTTACTCAAGTTGCTTTTGATGGAGAGCATCTGTTAATGAAGCTCAAAATAAAGCTGCATTGCTTTACAGCTTTGGGGTTGTCCCCGTAATCCTCTTGGAAAAGCTCAAGACTCGCATAACATAATTCTGCAAATTGCTAATGGCAAACATTTAGCTTCCTCCACGGATTTGGCTACTCTAGTGAGCTATTTACAGCCTGTTGGATTTTATTTAGACCAAAATACAATTTTGCATGTTAGGGTGTGGACAGACATTCATGTGTGTCAAAAACAGAAGTTTTCTGCGGTAGACCTACAGTAACCCTTGTCAAATCTGGGAGGCCCCTTTAAGTATTCATGTTGGAGCATATGGTAAGAAGGGGGCAGCCATAAAAGGATATTTGAACATGATAAGCATCATGGTGCTCTTATAGTTTACATATCACATGTCCGACTCAGATACAAACCACCTCACCGCACTCAGACTCTGTCATTCGTCTAGGGCCGAGATGATTTACGGCAGAAAGGATTGCAGGCTTCATTCATCCATCGTTTAAGGACATGCAGTCGTTGAAGGAGAAAGGTTCTGGTTTGGACTTTGGTGTCTGGGTTTTGTCATAGTCCATATCATTGTCGTTATCAAATCAAGAGATATTCTGATATGTGGAAAGGTCACTTCGGTAATTCCCCAAGTTCTGATGACCCTTAATTTAACTCCAAGGTAAGTTCTTAAGAGTTGAGGGAAATCTTTGCAAATCTCAAAAGATGATGAACGTTGTGTTTATATTCAAAAATACAGGTTCTTTGGGGTTCTACAGTTGGTTATTTGGCTATTTTGGAGAGTAAGCAAGTTCATTTTCAAATTCAAATGTTCCTCAGGTCAGCGAATTGGTTCCATTGGTTCCATTGTTCCATTGGTTCTTTGGAAGCAGAAGTATTTAGATGACTTCTTGAAGAACCATAGGTTCTCCAATGACATCAGGCTCTCAGCTATCATGTACCTGCTATCAAACACAACACAGAGTTTTGCCTCTGTAAACTAGTGCTTCCATTTCACATCAGATTAAGATCTTCTGTTTACAGTGAAATGCTTCCAGGTTCTACTAACTCCGGCTGAGTGTTGTTGATGTTATACGCTGGACTTAATGGAAGTCGCTGATAAATTCTGACAGTAGCTGCTTGAAGTTAGAAGGTTATATTTAGGGTATGCCGTCATACTGGCTATCCAGAACCATATCTATATTATTGCTTTGTCACAATCCTCAATCCAAATAAACAAGAGATATGATGTAATTAGATAACCAGAATGTCACACCACTCCTAATTTGTTTTGTCTGGTCCAGAGAAAGTGAAAAAAGGCACTGCCTTAAAAGCAGCACAAGAACAAGAGTTCTCACAGTTACCGGATTATATTCCTATAGCAAAATTCATGATGGAACTGTTTGTGTTTCAGCGTCAGACTGCAAACCATGCACTCAAATTCGTGCCCCGGTCTCAGCACCCAGTTCCTCTTCTTCCTTGTCCCCGGCTTCCATCCCAGAAGATGTCTTCTTCAGCAGTTCTCCTGAGGACAAGGTAAGACCCTAAACACAACCTAACCATTAAACTGGGGGAAATGGTTGATTGATGAGAACGATGCATCAGCCCCTAACTCAGTCTTAGGCTCTGTTTACACGAGAACGCTCGCGGGTGAAAACGTAAAAATATTTTATCGGATGTGCCTTTCGTTTACATGCGGATTTCCCACACAAAACGCTCGTCTAAACACAGAATAAAAAGTGATGACGCAACGCCACTTTTGCGTTTTCTCTTCAGAATCGTTTCCGTGTAAACATAGCAGACATCCCAAGTCTCCCGGAAGTTCCGGGAGTCTCCCGCATATTGATAGCGTCTCCCTGATGCCCGCAAATTAGTTAAAATCTCCCGGAATCTAGAGCGAGACATACTGCGCGCATAACATACATAGTGCGCTGCGCGTGCACTGTACAGAGGGAGAGACCGAGTGTGCCTCGCGAACGCGAAAGTTAGAGGGAGAGACCGAGTGTGCCTCGCGAACGCGAAAGTTAGCCCTCCCACCCACGATCCTGTTACCGAAATATACCTCCCGGAAATGAATTCTTGCAGGTTGGGATGTCTGACATAGCCTTAAACTTAACCACATCATTAGCCCTAAATCCTCAAACTGATTGGTTGCCAAGAATGTTGTTCCAGGATCATCAAAGATGTTGACCCAGCAAAATCAGTTTCACCAAAAATAGTCTATATCAGGGTTCACCAATCTCTGTCCTGGAGGACCACTGTCCCTGCAGAGTTTAGCTCCAACACTGATCAAACACACCTACCTGTGACTTTCTACTGATCCTGAAGACCTTGATTAGTTTGCTCAGGTGTGTTTGATCAGGGTTGGAGCTAAACTCTGCTGGGACTGGACCGAGATTGGGGAACCCTGGTCGATGTGATTTGTGTTCTACGTATAAAACTTCTGAATAGATTTCTGAGAGGAACAGACTGAAACTGAAGTTGAGTAGTGTAGATCAATGCTTGGTTCCTCCATGGGGAGTGTCCTTGGATAAATGTGTCCTTGGGTAAATGTGGCTGGCTATAGTTGACTGTGCTTTTTTCATCACACAAGAAGTCCAGCTGACTGCTTCCACTTTCAGTCGATGAATGACACTAGCAGGAGACTCACTTTGACTTGACATTGTTGGGGTTTCCCGTTTTCAGAGGAACTTCTTGGCTGAAAGCGACGAGTGCAGCAGTGAGGAGGACCTTTTAGAGCTCTGCTCTTCTCTCAGAGATTCTGAATATTACAGAGACTTGCAGCTCGGATCCACTGATGAACCAGACGTGCGACTTCCTGTCTTAACTGCACCTGTTTCTGACAAGGGTCTTACCCCTTTGGTACTGCCTGTGTTCACAACAGAGAGTGGATCAAGGCAGGATTTCACAGAGTTCCACACCCATAAACTTCTCCAGATAGACAACTCTCTGAATTTTGCTGGAAGGGAAGGAATGGATCGCTTGGTAGCTATTAGATCTTCAGAGTCCCAGAATTGTCCGGAATCCGAGCAAGATGAGGACCCGGACACCGATAACTTTCCCACATTGGTTAGATCTATGTCCACGTCACGTAGACACAGCTGGGAAGTGCCAGTATCGCCAATTGACCTGGGCAGAAGGTAAGAGACTTTTTCACTGGTCCCAGTGTCTTAATGTCATTTCCAGAACCAAATGCTATGTTATTTCCTGCAAATGTCCGAGAAGTACATGTCTTTTGTTTGCTAAGTTACATATGGCGCTTTTCCATTACCAGTACCAGCTTGACTCGACTTGGCTCGGCTCTGCTCGCTTTTCGCTCCATTTTCCATTGCAGACAGTACCGCCACAAATAGTACCCGGTCGTCATAGCGACACCTTTCGTTCCTCGTTGCCCCATAAAGCTCTCGCTGGATCCTCTCTTCCACAACCAAACGAAGGAAAGTCTGCACCTCCTTGTTTGACAACAGCATATTCTTCACAGTTGCCATAATAATTGTAGTAAGTTTAGTAACTATCTCTTGCCAAACTATTTAAAAATGGCGGGGATATTCTGGATACTCCAACTGGCACGTGCAATGATGATGCAGTGAATGGTGACGATTCTCTCGGACCAATCAGTCGGCATTGTTTTCACATCACATTTTAGTACCGGCTTAGCTCGCCTTAGCTTGCTCAGAACCTTGCCGGAGGTGATACAAAAAAAGCACCCGAAAGCAAGTACAGGTACAACTTTTACACAGTGGAAAACCAAACAAAGCCGAGCCGAGTCGAGTCGAGCTGGTACTGTGTAATGTAAACGCGCCAATAGTGACACTGTTGTATACATGTATGAAAACACTGTTTTATTTATGTAGATTCAGTCTAGACACCACAGACATTGACAGTGATGGAGAAAGAGTGGACCAGTGTTTGGACAAAAGTTTCCATTTACCATCTTCCTCCTTCTCCGAAAGCTCAGTGGAAGAAACGACCGGTGCTGTGGAAAGTGAAAGCCCCCAAATAACAGTAACTGTCCCTACTGAAATCTATGTCTTAGTATGAACAGAGCAAGACATTCACATAACTCTATAAACTGCACTCCTGCTCCTAGAGGGCTACCATTCTGCAGACTTTAACATCAACCCTAATCAAACGCACCTGAACTACTCTACAACCCCTGAATAACAGGGGTTGGATCAGGCTTGAAACTGAACTCTCCAGGAAGGCAGTCCTCCAGAAGCTGGGTTGGCTACTCCTGCTATAACTCTTATTGATAATGTTTTCCCACTGTTTGTTTTTGACCATGATTGCAGCCGCCCTCACCAGCAAGGACAGTGTATTCCCGATCTGAAATTCTCGCGACTGATGAAAAAGTACAAGCTGACAGAGTCTCCCGCATCCTGGAGACTTCTAAGCAGGCAGCAAGAGAGGCCAGAGGTTAGTAAAATGATTCTCCAATTAGGCAGACAAATCCAGTCTGAATGAATCAGGTTCTCATGGGCTCTAGCTTTGAAGCAATCAGATAAATGCAATGCTAATTCTGCCAGGGGGAAACAGAATTATTTACCATTTTACCATCGTCCACAAATACCTTCTTTATTCTGTAGTTCTACAGATCAAGTTATGGTGCTTTCAAGAATCGAAATACTGAAACACTAATTTGAAGAACCTGTAATGTAACAGATCTTTACCATATAGAAACTCAAGAGCCCCATGTTGACTATGTTTACATGCGGCCAATTTCTAGGTTATGGTCGGGTTAAGGTCACTATTTGGGTTTCTGAAACATTAGGAATGACCCGTTTATATGCGTGAGTAGAGAGAGTTTCTCCTGTATGCATGGAATTGCAATATCCCGATGTAAACGGCGATGCGCGGTTAGCGTATAGACGTACGGGCAACCTTAAGACGCAATATGCGTCATTTCCGATTCTTCTTCCTGTATCCAAATACAACAACAACAGCACGCGGATAATGAATAGTTCGGGGCAGATAGCGATCGCCTTTGTTTGCGCTTTGATGCTGGTAATGTTTCTGACCTCGCTCCAAACGTATGCTGTGCTGTGTCTCGCCTGGTCTCGCCATGTTTACTTCCAGTATCCACAAGTTTCCTACGCCCCATGAGGCCTTGCGTCAAAAGTGGGCGCGACTTCCGGTTCGAAGTAAACAAAGCGCGATTTGACATGCTTGACACTCGTTCATTCAACAGTTGACAATCATTCAAGTTATAGCGATCCAAACTAGCTAACGATGTGGGAACACAACCTCAACAAAATTCAAAAGGGTGAAATAACAGTACCTTTACCGTCCGCAGTAGTTGATTGGGAGTATTATAAAAACATTGTTAATAATCAATACTCATCAAGGCATGGTGACAGACAGTTGTGCGAGCTGACAAACAATTAAAATAAAAAAATACACACTTAGTCATTGTGCTTTGGAGTTTATTCAAAATTATAAATGTATGTGCTACTTGAATACATTAACTGGCACATTTGGTATTCTGTCAACACAGGCTTGATCCTGAGTTTAGGTGTAACATCAGTAGCGAACAGCCAATCACATGCTGATAGAGTTTATAAAATATTATGAATTTAAACAAATGTACACAGGAAGATTCGTCGTCTTTTGGGAGGTGATGGAAACTACAGTCGTTGGCAGGATCAGAGACGGGCTCTGGCAGGATCACTCTGATTTAGTTTTCAGCTTATCAAAACAATCACGTTTAAGCCACTGAATTAGTTTAGTCCGGTTATACATACAACCTCGAACAGCACATGTTGTCCCTGAGCTCCGTAACGACATCTCTCATAAAGATTTGCGTCTTTAAATAGTAAAATAATTTTTCGAAAAACAGCTAGCCTCTTCGCTAACTAACACACAAAATACCATTGGAATGCTACTTCCGCCGCCTCACCGGAAGTTTCACCCACTTTATTCTTTACAGGAGCACCCCTCGGAAACTTGTGGATACTGCGCACGGATTTCTCTACTCAAAAGACCAAGATTCCTTGCGAATAGAACATGCGCAGAACACAAATCACTATGGGGATAGGCCAATACGCGTTTACATGACCAAAAATTCAGGTTAGAAAAGGGGTACCCCCTTTTTAAAATCCGGGATATGAGCATATTCAGGTTTTTGCCGGTGTTTACATGGCCGTTCGCGACCGGGTTATTGCTAATATCCCGGTTTTGAATGGGTTATTGGCTGCATGTAAACGTACCCAGATAGCAAACTGACATTGAATCAACGTAGAAACATGACATCGAAACAACGTTGATCTGACATTGTTTTGCTCATCGAATTAACGTTGAACCAACGTCAGACGCGTCATTCTTTCAAAACTAACGGAAAATCAACTTGAAATCAACACGTTGTTTCAACGTTATGAAAGCAAACCAATTTTCGATTTACATTTAGCTTTGAAGAATGCCGCGTCTGACTTTGGTTCAACGTTAATTCGATGAGCAAAATCAACGTTGTTTCAATGTCATGAGAGACGTCGTTTCCACGTTGATTCAATGTCAGTTTGCTGTCTGTGTTGTTACTTAGAAAACGGAACCTGACGTGTTGCAAAGAACCGTTAAAAAACTTTTCATTTTAACTTTTCATTTTTTCATTTTACTTTTCTGCATTTTAACTTCTTATTATACATAATCCTGACTTTGTGTTGGTTTGGAATTCCAGAAGAGCAGGAGTCGGAAGAGGGGCTGCAGTCTGTGGTGGGACGAAGTCATGTGTAAGTTTCCACATTTATGTTTTGCTGAAGAGCTACCACAAGATTATTTTGAGTCAGTGAAGCACAGTGGCTCAGTGGTTGGCGAAAAGGTCCCCGGTTTTATCCCCAGCTGAGCCCTGCCTTGCATGTTCTCCCCGTGTCGGAATGAGTTTCCTCCGGGTCCTACGGTTTCACTCATAGTCCAAAGATTCAAAGTTACCTGTGAATGTGTGTATGTCTGAGAGCCCTGCGATAGACTTGCCATCGGTTCAGGGTGCTTTCCCATGCCTCTGGCCTAAAAACTGGGATAGGCTCCAGCCCTATGACCCTAGAAGGTTATATAAAGATCATTAAATAAATATCTGCTTTTAGGAGCACACTAGCATATAGATTAGCATAGAAGCTAATAGACATGAAAAGCTACAGTTGTACAGTAGCATTTTTGCAACTTATTCTAAAGGAAAGCTGTGGGAGATTTGATTCTATCCCACTGTTGATGTATTCTGCCCCTGTATGTGTGAGCTAGGCAGTAGATTTTGTGCTGATGGTTTTATTTGGACAGCGGCCCGCCGTGTGCCCTCCCACTGCCACACATACTTAGCCTCAGTGTCTTGTTTGTCTCAGGCTGATGGTACAGAAAGTTCTACAGGAGCTTAAGCAGTATCATGGGTAAGTAAACAGTGTGAAGGAGCCTGTCGTACCCTCCGTACAAACTAACAACATTAACATGAGCGCCCCTGGCCCACGTTTGGTTTGCAGGCCCAAAATAGAAAGCATTGTTTGTCACTCGCCTGTCTTGAAAATGTTGTGTACGTTTGCATGTGTATGACGTATGTTATCTTCTGTGTTTACCACTCTTGCTGTATTTGGTTTTATCTCAGAAACCTGCATGAGAAACCAGAGCGTGCTTTAACAGGGTCACGAAACATTTACATAGTAGCTGACGCTTCTAACAGCAGGCTAGCGAGTGGCTGTGTTCAGAATGGAAAACTAGCGTACTGCATACTGCGCCGTACAAATTACATACTTATGTGTACTAATTTAAGTTAACTTACTAATACGTTTTTGTTTTGTTTTTCTAAATGAGCATAATAAACTATTTAAAAAGTATGTGTGAGACATTGTGTGGCCTGGGTAAAATAATGAGACAAGTAAGAGATGGTAAAAATTAAGGTTGAGTTTTCAAGCATGTTGCATTGTGGGATGTAAAAAATGTGCATTTGAAAAAAATTCTGAATATTGTGGTAGTATACTATTTCGAACATTATGTATTATGTAAAAATTATGTTTATACTAGCATACTGCTTACTGCATACTGTACATGTAGTATTCACATTGTCACATGACCTCATATATCTTATGTGTATAATGTATAATTCAGTAATTATGGTTATTATCATCTTGGAAATCTTTTTTTCTTTCTTTTTTTTCCCCCCCCAAAAAATTATTCAAACTTTTTGTTATATTGTTGTACAAAAATTGTTTTTGGTTTTACAATCGAATAAGTCAAGTACACTGTAAAAAAATAAAAATTAAAAATTAAAAGTTGCTGCCTTAAATTTTTAAGTACAATTAACTTGGATCACTTCAACTTAAATTACATTAAACTGACTTTAAAAAATTGTTTGATCACGTATAACATAAAAAAGTTGAAAATTAGTTAACTTATTTTGATGAGTTAAAGCAATGTAAAAACATTCTACATCTTATTGACCTTTTTTTTTACAGTATAGGCAGTAAAATTGCAGTTTGGAAATATGGACATTGGGTTTGTTGTATACTGTACAATTTGGCAATAGAGAGTCTTATACTGAATTAATTTAATCCTGGATTTTTCTTCAGAGCTAAACGCAGAAATTCAAGCATAGAAAGAAAAGAGGTGACGGGGAGTGTCACGTGGTACGAGTTTCTCGCCATTGGGTGAGTCTTTGACCTTCTATGACCTAATTTGTACTGCATATACTCTTGTTTTCTTAAATTTTAATTGGGTTTGGTGTGTGTTTTTGTAGAGACGAGGAAGAGGAGGAAAGACCGGAGCGTCCGGAAAAAGGCACCAAAGTCAAGCGGACTCTGAGCTCACTGAAAAACCGCATGACTGGATCCTTCAACAAAGACAAAGTAATCAAACACACGCTGACATAACTCATGCTCAGACTGTGTTTCTGCCGTGGGATACAGTCATGTTCATTTCTGCAGAACTTTACTGCAACTTCTGTGTCCTTGCAACTTCCTCCTTTTCTTGAATGTACTGTAAAACGACTCACTCATGCTGACTAAGGGGAAGTTTAACCTGTTCTTTAAACCAGACAGTCTGATCTATCTATCTATCTATCTATCTATCTATCTATCTATCTATCTATCTATCTATCTATCTATCTATCTATCTATCTATCTATCTATCTATCTATCTATCTATCTATCTATCTGTCTATCTATCTATCTATCTATCTATCTATCTATCTATCTAGTTTTTCTATCTATATCTAGTTTTTCTATCTATATCTATCTCTTTTTTCTATCTATCTATCTATCTATCTATCTAGTTTTTCTATCTATCTATATCTCTTTTTTCTATCTATCTATCTATCTATCTATCTATCTATCTATCTATCTATCTATCTATCTATCTATCTATCTATCTATCTATCTATCTATCTATCTATCTATCTATCTATCTGTCTATCTATCTATCTATCTATCTATCTATCTATCTATCTATCTATCTATCTATCTAGTTTTTCTATCTATATCTAGTTTTCTATCTATATCTATCTCTTTTTTCTATCTATCTATCTATCTATCTATCTAGTTTTTCTATCTATCTATATCTCTTTTTTCTATCTATCTATCTATCTATCTATCTATCTATCTATCTATCTATCTATCTATCTATCTATCTATCTATCTATCTATCTATCTATCTATCTATCTGTCTGTCTGTCTGTCTGTCTGTCTGTCTGTCTGTCTGTCTGTCTGTCTGTCTGTCTGTCTATCTATCTATCTATCTGTCTGTCTATCTATCTATCTATCTATCTATCTAGTTTTTCTATCTATATCTAGTTTTTCTATCTATATCTATCTCTTTTTCTATCTATCTATCTATCTATCTATCTATCTATCTATCTAGTTTTTCTATCTATCTATATCTCTTTTTTCTATCTATCTATCTATCTATCTATCTATCTATCTATCTATCTATCTATCTATCTATCTATCTATCTATCTATCTATCTATCTATCTATCTATCTATCTATCTATCTATCTATCTATCTATCTATCTATCTATCATCTGTCTTTCTATCTGTCTATCTATCTATCTATCTATATCTAGTTTTCTATCTATATCTATCTCTTTTTTCTATCTATCTATCTATCTATCTATCTATCTATCTATCTATCTATCTATCTATCTATCTATCTATCTATCTATCTATCTATATCTAGTTTTTCTATCTATATCTATCTCTTTTTTCTATCTATCTATCTATCTATCTATCTATCTATCTATCTATCTATCTATCTATCTATCTATCTATCTATCTATCTATCTATCTATCTATCTATCTATCTATCTATCTATCTATCTATCTATCTATCTATCTATCTATATCTATCTCTTTTTTCTATCTATCTATCTATCTATCTATCTATCTATCTATCATCTGTCTTTCTATCTGTCTATCTATCTATCTATCTATCTATATCTAGTTTTTCTATCTATATCTATCTCTTTTTTCTATCTATCTATCTATCTATCTATCTATCTATCTATCTATCTATCTATCTATCTATCTATCTATCTATCTATCTATCTATCTATCTATCATCTGTCTTTCTATCTGTCTATCTATCTATCTATCTATCTATCTATCTATCTATCTATCTATATCTAGTTTTTCTATCTATATCTATCTATCTCTTTTTTCTATCTATCTATCTATCTATCTATCTATCTATCTATCTATCTATCTATCTATCTATCTATCTATCTATCTATCTATCTATCTATCTATCTATCTATCTATCTAGTTTTTCTATCTATATCTATCTCTTTTTCTATCTATCTATCTATCTATCTATCTATCTATCTATCTATCTATCTATCTATCTATCTATCTATCTATCTATCTATCTATCTATCTAT
>NW_024121266.1:4573856-4608856 GCF_016745375.1 Pimephales promelas | reverse complement strand
TGAAAGTCGATAGGGACCGGAGCCATTCATCTCCAAAACAAGCATAAATGTGTAATAAACATAGTCTAAATTACTATATCACAAGTCATTTGATGTCATATGATAAAACAGATCAAGATTTAGGAAAATCAGACTACTTTGCTGGTGTTTTGTCCCCATTCACTGTCATTGTACGGAAAATAGCAGCCTGGATATTCTTCAGAAATTCTCCTTTTGTCCGCTACCCAATAAAGTAAGTTGCATGGGTTTTAAATGAGATGAGTGTGATAAATAGTGACTTATTTTGATTTTGTAGGTAATCTGTCCCTTTAAGAATCACTAAGTTGTACGTTAGTGTGTTGGTGTTAGTGTTTAATGACTGAAGTCCACTCAAGTAAGTCACAAGTAAAGTTGTTTCAGTAATTCCCAGATGTTCATTTAGAAACTATGAGTTCATTTGTTGACTGTCTGTTTCCCTATTTTGGGAAACATTCTTTTTATATTTGATGCTTTGTCAATTTCGGTTCAACCCTTACAGAAAAGGAGAAACAAAAGTGTTGCTGTAACTCATTTGTTTGTTACGGTCCGTTACTTTGAAGTCACGGGAAATCCCCTGATAATTTATTCTATCAAATAAGAACGTTTTAAAAATAGATATTTTTATAGTTTTGGGTACATAAAGCAATGTCTTTATTTTTATTTTCTTAAAACTACTTGAATAAAAATGATAATATACAGTAAAATATATTATGTCATAATGTTTATGTTGTTTATATGCAAAAATGCATTCAAATGAAATTATTAAATGAAATACACACACACACACACATTGTACTGTATAAAATGTATTCTCCACTGTCATCTCCAGTGTGCATGTCCTAAGACTCAGAGTGACTCATGTGTTTATATTCAGAGTGACAAAAAGCACAATCGCTCAGTACCAGCTGTAAATTTACGTCATTTGGTGGCGACTGGTAAATATTACTTATGACTCTTTGCATGGCACTGCTTATTAAACAAGTCATGCTGATGTATTTCCTCCGACTTGAGGATTGAGAGGAAGGACCCTCTCTGTCCAGTGTTCAATTCATTTGAACCAGTCAGGACCAGTACAGCTTTATTACAGCAGACATAAAGTAATCACTAGTGTGACGCTGAAATATTACTAGACCACTGATCCGGCATCAAACGCCATCATCTACAAATTTCTTTTGTTGGATTTGCAAATTATGGAATCGGATAGATGGATTAATAAAATGAAATTATGGATGACTTCATCTTGTAAGGACAGGAGATCAGGGCTAGTAACATTTGGTATATTTATTTTAGAAACTAAATTCCATACAAGGATTTTTTTTTTTTTTTGGAAATCTGTGAAATTATGTAAATTAAAAAGATATGTACTGCACATTTCTATTACAGCACTATATAAATATAGTTATGCTTTCTTTAAATCGTTGGATGTGGTTAATCGAAATGAATCGATTCTAAAATAAAAGTATGCGTTTATATAATATATGTGTGTATATATATTGCTATAATTATACATATATACAGTATGTGTATGTGTGTGTGCGCATACACATATTATATAAACAAAGTTTTATTTTAGAAAAACGTACTGGTAATCGCGATTAATTTGACAGCACTATCATATATATATATATATATATATATATATATATATATATAAATTATTGTATAAACAAAGCTGATGAAGACATTAGAAAAAGACATTAGAATTATGTACAAAAGTACAAAATATATAAAATATATTATAAAATATAAAATATACAATTTATTTTATTATAAATAAATTTGATCTAAATCTGATATATATATATATATATATATATTAGATTTATTATTTACATACAAATAAACTATTTTTATGTTTATGTATTTTTCAATACTTCCATACTTATTTTTGGTGAGTCAGAAAATGATGGATGAGTGGTTAAATGGATAGAATATATATATATATATATATATATATATATATATATATATATATATATATATATATATATATATATATATATATATATATAAAATATATTTTATCAAAGCATTTTCATATTTATATCTAAACATATATTGTAGAATTATTCATTATTATCGACCCACAGACACTTTCCACTCCATTCAGTGAAACTCGCGCCTGTCCCTTTAAATGTGGGACTTAGCCTGTGGAATGCGCCTCCTGTCCCATAATGCCGCGCGGCGCAGTGCAGGGACGGGACAGTCAATCTACATACATCAGTCGTGATTGGCGCTGCTTTTTTTTAGGTTGCCAAGTGATGTGTTGTGTGTTTTTGTGTGGCTGTCATAGTAACCTGAGTGATGTTTGATGTGATGCGATCGCAACGCGCGTGACGGCGTCATAAATGGTGAGTTTGTTCAGCGCAACAGGTGTTTGCTAACAGAGCTAATAAACACACAGCAGCTAAAACACGTTCAAACTCTTTACAAACGTCTGTTTTTTTTACTTCACACAGGTGATTGTTTAGCCACATGTGTCTCTTTTTAAACCTTTTAAATGACAGTCGCGTTAAAACAGTTGAAAGTTTGCTGAGAGGTCAGCTGTCCGCTGTGTTTAGTTTCATTGGCTAGTCAAGCAGGTCAGTGATCAAACCGGTTCAAACGCTTACATGCGTTTTATTTGTTTTGTTCAGACGGCTTTTGTTCACACTCGTTCATTTGGCTGATTGTAATTCATTAAGATTTTGTGTTCAGCATAAAAATGTACAAAACATGTTTACAATAAGACCAATCAAGAATGACGTCAGTTTCCCACTAGAGCGAGTTGCTAGGGTCTTCTGGATGGTTGTTCTGTGGTTGCTAGGGTCTTCTGGGGGGTTGTTATGAGTGGTTGCCTTAACCACCAACCCTCTAAGTCTGACAAGTTAGAAATATAAGTTAACGTAATAACTTGAAAAATAAAAGTGAATAGTAATCAAATAATTGTATTAATATATTTTGGTTATGGTTTAACAAAAAAATATTACTTAATTGTAACAATGTTTTTATTATTACATTCGGTGCCATTTTTTTCTGGTCTTAGTTTGGAATAATTATTATTATTTTATCATACTGCTATAAAAAAGACAAAATTAGACATTAAGTATTATTATAATTTTTTATAATTTTATAATTTTTATAATTTTATAATTTTTATAATTTATTAACCAATTATTAAGCTAAAATTTTAAGCTAAGCTTTTTTTGACAACTAAACGGTTATTATATTATAACAACAATAGACGTGTAGTGTAAATGTTTTAATTAATTATCATAATAATAATTATTAGCATGCCATTGTTTATGCAGATTTGCTTTTGTAATCTAAAATAGTTACACAAGATCATATAATTATTTAGGATTATTTTTATC
Source organism: Pimephales promelas (assembly GCF_016745375.1). Next base: position 4,605,485 of record NW_024121266.1, on the reverse strand, counting down.
TAATCTAACATTAAATTATTTTTTTAATGTGCCACTCTGTTGATTATTACATCCTATGAATTATTAGGTCTTGCAATCTTTGCTTGGTCTTGGTTTGGCTTAAGAATTTAATTAGATAAATTTATTTTAGTCCTGTCATATCGATTAATGGCATCTAACATGGAAGTGTGTAAATATTACAAACTTTTATGTTAGATGCGCTTAACAGAGGTTAATCGATTTGATTTCTTATTATTTTTCATGAGGAAAAATGTTTATTATATTATTTAATAGTTTTGAGTGTCTGTTTACTATTTTAAAGATCGGCCAATGTTGTTTTTTATGACTGATGATAAGCAGATTATGTACTTTGTGCAGTGACAGATATGTATTTTTATTAGTATTTTTTTTTTTTAGTAATCTCAACAGTTGAATTCTTGTGGTTTTCATTCTTGTCCTTTCGAAGCACTTTTGGTCTGTTTTTGGAGGAGTGATGATGTTTCGGTTCCTTCTGTCCTCATGTCTTAAGCTGGTTTCTCTGTGGGTTTTTCTGCACGGTCACTGCTTTAATTGCGTTTGCGTTCAGGGATTCTCCCCCTCCGCATGCCTGACCTAACGCCCACTCAGGTTCACCTCGCTTTTGTCACACAAGCTCGTTTTATGTCTTTGTCAGAGCGTGAGATAAATGACCACGTGTATTCCTTAAAAATACTGTTTGCGTTTGGCCCACGTTTACATTCCAGCGAGCCGATCATGTGATGTGATAACAGGATTATGATTGATCCTCGTGGGGTTCTAGTTCCTGTTCCGTTATTAGATGCTCTCTTAAAGGGATACTCCACTTTTTTTTTTGGAAATAGGCTCTTTTTACAACTCCCCCAGAGTTAAACTGTTGAGTTTTACCGTTATTGAATCCATTCAGCCGATCTCCGGTTCTGGCGGTACCACTTTTAGCATAGCTTAGCATACATCCATTAGCATTTGGATGTACATTTGGATTTGGTACATTTTCTATGTAAATTATGCTTATTTTTTTTCTTAAAAAAAAAAGGACCAAAGAGTTCCGATATTTTTCCTATTTAAAACTTGACTGTTGTTGCATCGTGCACTAAGCTGATAATTTGCTCACCCCCATGTCATCCAAGATGTCCATGTCTTTCTTTCTTCAGTCGAAAAGAAATTAAGGTTTTTGATGAAAACATTCCAGAATTTTTCTCCATATAATGGACTTCAATGGTAACCAAACGGTTCAAGGTCCAAAAGACAGTTTCAGTGCAACTGCAAACTGTTCAAAGGGCTTTAAACGATTCCAGACGATGAATAAGTGTCTTATCAAGCGAAACGATCACTCATTTAAAAAAGAAATAAGAAAGTTTAAGTTTAATAAGCTCAAATGCGCTGTTTTTTTTTATTTTGGGGGTATTTTTGAATTTATTTACTTCAAAAAGTATCGTATTTTCTATGTAAATTATGCTTATTTTTATGTTTTATTTTTTAATTTTTTTGTAACTACATTAAAATATCATTCCGATAAGTTCTTAGAGCTAAAACCTAAAGATGAAGTGACTTTGCTGTCACCTGGTGTCTTATTTTGGCTTATTTTAGAATGATCTAAATTACAGTTTTTCCCATTTATTTTTATTGGTGCCCATTTTTGACCCAAATACAAGATTAAGGAGTTTTTTTTTCTCGCCCACTTAACATTGTAGAATTGAGTCAAAAAAATGTGTATGTGTTCAGGAGGCAAACTTAGGAAAAATAGCCAAGTCTTGTACCTCTCGTAATTTTTAAAAATAAATCAAAACTATTTTGCCCAGATTTGTCCAGAATACGGTTTTAGGGTTGATAAGAGTACAATATTTAAAAAAATTGCCTATAAAATGAGGCTTGTGCATGTTGCTGTTGGTATTAAAAGTTAATTTTATCTGTATCTCACATCAAGCTCAATGCTTTACTGTCAAATTTCCAATAAACAAACATGTAATATTATTAGTAACTGCATTTTATTAAGGCAAAACAATAGTAATTTCTTGAATTAAAGTAATTTAGTAATTTCTTCGTTATTAAAAAACATCCCCAGCGCTACCAAATAGTGGCACCGGTGCTTCTGCTCTCAAATGTTAGTCTGGAGCCCTGAAAGTATGTATTGACAGAGAAAAAGGGGGATAATAACCTCGTTGTCATAATTATTTAATATTTATTTGTTTAAAATAATACCTGTTAAACACCTGAAACGCATAGTGGAAATTTGGCACATTTTAAAATAATTCTTTTCAGGTCTGTTCGGTAAAAACACGCTTGTTTTTAATTTTCCAAGACCTGATGCTGCTAATATCAGATCCAACCCGTGTCTGAGGCCCTAGTCAAAGTTTTGGACCTCAACCCTCTCGGTTCAGACGCTGGGTTTTTGGATCCAAGTGGACCTCTAATGTAAACCCACCTTAGCGTCCTCAAAGTCAATAGAAATGAACTAGAAGCCACAAATTTAGATTTATTATATGCTGTATAAGTTCATCAGATGTCAGTGTTTTCTGCCGTAATGCCCTGTGATTGTGGCATTGATCAGACACTCACTTTGTTGTCTTTCTAATTAGGTTTGTGGCTAAATGGATTGAATCAGTCACTTTGTGGGGTGAAAAGTGGAAAATGGCCCGCAGGGACAGGATAGAGACTTTGTGAATGGATAATGAGCACTCCTGAAAGCTCTTTACCCCCAATAAACCTGTGCTGATAGTTTTTCACAGCGAAAAACAAAACCCATTCATATCTGATAATCTGATTGTGCTTTTAAATATCAACCAGATTTCTTAGTGCATTATTGTTCTTCCCAAATGAAAGCAATATTGCGAAACATAACGGTCTCATAGTGTTACTATCCGCCCCAGTTCTTCGAGCCCTCCCTTTCCGTGTAATTTCAGTTTACGGGACAACCTACATGTTGGTTCTGATAAGGAAAGTGTTAACCTGTTTCTCTCTCTGCCACCGCCTCTGTTCGGGCCGACAGACTGCGCCGTGAACGTCCACAAGAGCTGCAAGAACCTGCTGCCCGAGTGTAGCAGTAAAAGCAAGGTAAGATACATGCACGTTTATACATTCACATGAAATATTGAACAAAAAGGAATAAACTTCACTTTGTATTAGTTTGGATCGAATTTAGCTTCTTAAAAACAATAAAAGGCTTTATCTTTGGTCAAAGGAGTGGCAGGTTGTCATTGCGCGGGTTGTTGTAAATGATAAACTAAGCCGGTCACTATGTTTTTGTCTGTGTTTTTGCTCTATGCAGACAAAAGAGTCGGTGCAAAAGTCGCCAAACGCCGCAGCTCAGTCGTATAGTCAAGGTAAGCACATTTTCAGACTAATTACCATGGTTTTAGCATTATACTTGGATCAGTGATTTGATCACATCGCTTAACCAATGGTGTGTCGCTACTTTGAAACAATTTTGAAGTCAATTTTGAAATTCACTTGCATTTTTAACCAAACATCTTACGTTGAAGGTAGTCAAACTACCCTAAAATTAAGTTAGCGATATTTTAAGGGTTTTTTTCTGCACAAAAACTAGAAATATACTTTAAATATCACCAATAAATCTATAAGATTGTGATGAATGGGAGAATTTGACCAGTTACTTATACCAGTTAGTTGCAAAGGCAACATTTTTAACTTCAGAATTAAGTCAAATTTTTCATTTAGTTTTTTATTTTAGTGATGTAATAAATCTCATTATTTGCTGCAAGAAGTGTCTGGTAAATAAGCGTTTCCCACTTGTAATCTGCTTGGTTTAGTTCACTCGTGCTGCTGCACGAGGAGCTTGTTTTGCTATCCTCTCGTGTGTGTGTGTGTGTGATGGTCTGTTTAATGGTCACTGGGGCCGGCACATGCTGATTCCCCTGATAGCAAATTAAGGTCATCTGGCTGTTTTTTTCCTGCATTTGCCACCACAAGAGAAGCACTTAAGAGGTTAATCACGGTCCTACGATTAATTACCGCACAAATCTGATCAGGACTTACTGTTTGTGCTGTAGGTTGGACACAGTTTTGGACAGTTGCAGGATTCTGCATTCCTGGATGCTGATTGGTTAACGCAACTCATTCAGGCAGTCAAGTCAAGTCACATTTATTTATATAGCGCTTTTCACAATACAGATTGTATCAAAGCAGCTTCACAGTGATAACATGAAAGTAGTACACCAACTGAGCAAGCCCAACTGAGCAAGCCAAAAGCAAGGCGACAGTGGCAAGGAACAAAACTCCATCAGATTGGATGGAGAAAAAAACCTTGGGAGAACCCAGGCAGTGATCAAACTGATTGAGAAAGAAAGTCAAATCTAGTAGAATAGCTTTTAATGTACGTTGTTAGTGGCTTCCTCCTGCCTAGCCACTCTTTACCTCTTGTTATGTAAGATTTTGTCATGAAATCACACCAGAGGATCCTTCTGTTCAGACAGGAGATGTTCAGTTTGCCAGTGTGGTTATTATTCCTGAGCTCTGGACATCTCGTTAAACACCTCCCGCTGTGACCGAGGCCGAGGTGGGAATTGCTTTAAGAAGTGCGGATGAAGCCTGTAATGCTTCACTTGCCAGGGGAAAACATCTGGAAATGTCCTCTTTCACTCCGAGACTTCTGGAAGAACATCGTATTGTAAATGCATAAAGGGGAATATTGGTGATTTCCCACATTTATAGCTGCATTGTTAATCTATCTGATGAGATTGTCAGAACGTCCATTTAATAATTAGATGGAGACCAATACATATTTATTTAAAGGGATACTTCAGGATTTAGTTTTAAGCATTGTATTAGTAGAAAACCTGTAGTATTTTCGAATTACCGTGCTTTCCACCCTCATATCCCCCTGAGACGAGAGATTTATGTGTTTTTTTGTCTGGAAAAAATAAACAGGCTAAAAGGCTACTGGTCTGTCCCGCATGTTCTCAACCCGCCCATAGAGGGCGATCTCACTCACAGAATGGATACTGAGTGTCAGCCATCTTTTTTGGAAGCTAAGCTATCAGGCTCTTGTTCTGTGGAGAAAGCTGAGTAGTAGGGGTTACCATCCTCTTTTTCCTGGACATGTCCGTCCGTCGAGATCGTACAAAATGTCCGGGATTCGGTCGCCATTCATTGTTTACATGCACAGCTTTTGTTTCAATCGAACTGAATTCATTCCGATTGGTGAATCTGAATGTAGTGTTTACATGAACGGTTGATGTGCGTTTTAATATTGCTAAGAAAATTCCTGCTCCTCCGTGAGAGGTACGAGACCGGTGCGTCTCAAAGGTGTCGCTCAACAGTAATCGCGCTACCTTGCCTCGTCCCGCTCACTACAACATAATGAATGGCGAGTGTAGAACGCAAAAGCCAAATTCCGGACATTTTGGGCGATCTCGAAACACATTTTCAGGCAGACTCATCACGGAGACTCACTAGTAGCCTAGACTTGTTGTTTAACTATTGCGATCTGTTACCGGTAGGTGTGGCCTCCTAGGGCCGTGAAGCAAGTGCATTCTGGGAGTTGTCTTTCCAAATACGCCAAAAATACATTTTCTGGCTTTTCTCAGTCTAGAAAGCTCAAAATTAAAAAAAAAATTAATATTTCTTCTACATAAATGACCCAATTTAAATGCACATTTATCTTTCCAGAGGTGAAGTACCCCTTTAATTATGTAGCAAATGTAATTAATAAATGTACTAAATGCTTGTTTCATCTGAATGGGATACTAAAGAGTGAATTTATTTTGGAATTTTGAATAATACCACATTAAATTCTACAATTATTTTATAGAGCTTGTCCAAGATTTTTTGGAAACACAATTGACAGAGAATAGCCCAACTGGACCAGTAGCCTGTTAAATTAACTAGGGAAGCACTGAAATTTCGGCCACCAAAAACTTTTTAAGCTGCGATTTCATATTTGTATATTTAAAAAAAAAAAAAAAATCCTGCATAAGCTAATAAAGTTTAATTCATGCATATTTATTAATAATATAAATATATTTATAAACATTTTTTTTATTAAAAATAATAATAGATATTAAGAATATATTATTATTATTGTAATTTTATGTAATATAAATGCTGCATTTGTTTCAAATTTTTATATTTTGTAAGGTAATGTAGTATTTGCTTAATTTGCTGCATAGAACAGAATAATATTTATTAATGAAATAAAAATACAATTATGATTTATTATTAATAAAAAAGACATGCAACGATTTTAGGATTTTTAAAAAAAATATAAATTAAAACGTGTTCTATAATAATTTATTATTATTATTATTATTTTCATGTATTATCTGTCAGGTTCTCCCTGGAGATGGTAATTGAGCTTGATGGTTTACTTGCTCACACTAATCTGATTGCGAGACTTAGACTCTCAGCTGTTTCATTAAAACTCCCTCCGTCTCAACAGGGGAGCGATGGGAGGGAGGCGAGGAGGGGAAGGTGCATGTGTGATTTCTAGAACACACTCTCCTCTTTATAAGACCAACCGTCCTCTCAGTTAGTGAGGTCTCAGTTAGTCGGACATCATGGCACTGGCTTTACCCAGAGTCCGAGCTTCTCAGAGGAAGAGCGGTTCACGACTCCCGCCGTCCTCGGGTCTGTCGCGCAGGCTCGGGGTTCGAGTACTCCTCCATCGAGACTTCCTCACCTGCCGTTTCCTCGACTCCATGCCTCGCTCGGTTTTGAGGCACTGCTACCGCACTGACCCGTCTCGTTTCTCTGCAGCTCTGCGGGACCCCAGCTCTGCCCTCACTCCCATCAATGGCTCGTCCCGAACGTCGCGCTGTGTTACAGGTATGACCATTCCACCCAAAGGACACAGTGCCCAACCTGCCGCCTCCAGCAACCCTACAGTCAGCCACAACAGCAGCAGCGGGTGAGTCCTGTGTGTCTGCAGTCATACATTCTCATTACTTCACCAACATTAATTACTTTAGAAAGGAAGATAATTACTTTATCATCAAAAAAAAAACGATTTATGAGAAAGGCACCTTAAGCACAGACTGGCTTCATCTTGTTAATATTATTGTTTATATTCATGTTGCATTTAGGTTGATTAGAAATGTGATGCGAATGTATCAATGCAAATGAACAACGTGCTTTCATAATCACTGCAGCGTTTGCATAGTCATGTTTTCTGGCAGCTTTATCGCAGGAGAGATGGACGAGGTTGACGGGTTCAGGCTGAAGCGCCCCGCTGACGACACTCTATCTCTCGCCTCCACTGTACCCGATTCGCTCATCGTTGAAGGTGAGGGGCTGATTTTAAAAGCCCAATAACACTGAGAACACCCAGAACATGAGATGAAGTGTCACTTGTGTAATTTACGACGGGGGTTTTGTAGAGCATTGAGCAACACTTTGTAATATGAATGTTGATTTGTTTGTGTGCAGATGCGTATTACACCACAGTGCGAGGGGAGCTGGAAGCCATTGCGCAAGACTTCGAGGTGGAGTCCTGGAGTCTGGCTGTGGATCAGCACTTCTTAAAGAAATATTCGAAGGAGATGATGAAGAGACAGGATGTTATATATGGTCAGTGTTATTTACCTACCCACACTGCTCTGGGAACTTGTCAAAAGTGTGTCCAGATCTTCTTTAAAGCCTTTCATGTCTCCTCCAGAGCTCATCCAGACGGAGATCCACCACGTGCGTACGCTCAAGATCATGCTCCGTGTTTATGCTCGAGAGCTGCGGGAGACGTTGCAGCTGGACGACAGGAAGCTGGACTGTCTGTTTCCTCAGCTGGACAGTCTGCTGGAGCTGCACAGCCACTTCCTGTCCCGTCTCAGGGAGCGGCGCGCAGAGTCTGTGCAGCCGGGCAGCGAGCACAACTATGCCATCCATAAACTTGCAGATATTCTTATATCCCAGGTACATTCTCTAAATTTAGTGGCGTTACTTCCTTCTTCTCTGTGTTCCCTGCTTTATTATTCTGTTGTCACCCTTTTTCCCTATGCTTCCAGTTTTACATGTCCTGTCTTTTGCTTCCTGCTTCCCGCATCCTGTTTTCACATGTTCACCCCACACTTTCTGCTGTTGTAAAGCCCAACATTTCCTACTTCTTTTCATCCTCCTCTTGCAACTTAAACTTAAACTTCGCTCATCACATTTCCTGTATTTTGCTTCCTGCTTCACACATCCTGTTGTTACACGTCACACTTCCTGCTGTTGTCATATTTCCTGCTTCACACTTCCTGGCTTACATTTTCCTTCGCCTTTCCTACTTCAAACATCCTCGTTACATTTCCTTTTACAAGAATAGGATGTTTTATGCACTTCTTTTGCTTACACATCATGTTGTCATGCTCTCACACTTGTTTTCACACTTTTGCCCCACACTTCCTTCCTGCTGTTTAGGAAATGTAGACCAGGAGATGTCAAGCTCCTTGCTTACACATCCTGTTATCACGCTCTCACCCCACGCTTATTTCCACAATTACTGCTGCTGTAAAGACCAACATTTTACGTTTCCTGACTTTTCCAGGTTGCCATATCTTGTTTTCACACTTTTGCCCCAGTCTTCCTGTTTTTGTCTTACTTCCTGCTTCACTCCTTCCTACATTTTCAGCTTCATTTTTCTAATCTTACACTTCCTACCCTACACTTCCCGCTTCATTTTTCATTTATTTCGCTTTTTCAAATATCCTGTAATATCTCCTGCCTTACACTTGCTGTTTCATATACTGTTGTTACACTTTTGTGCTTTTGCTTCCTGCTTCATACAATCTCTTGTCGCCTTTCCTGTTTACTCTTCCTGCCCTGTTCTTCCTGCCCTATACTTCTTGCCCTATTCTTCCTGACCTAAACTTCCTGCCCTATACTTCCTGCCCTATACTTCTTGCCCTATTCTTCCTGACCTAAACTTCCTGCCCTAAACTTCCTGCCCTATACTTCCTGCCCTATTCTTCCTGCCCTATACTTCCTGCCCTTTACTTCCTGCCCTATTCTTCCTGCCCTATACTTCCTGCCCTATACTTCTTGCCCTATTCTTCCTGCCCTATACTTCCTGCCCTATACTTCTTGCCCTATTCTTCCTGCCCTATACTTCCTGCCCTTTACTTCCTGCCCTATTCTTCCTACCCTATACTACCTGCCCTATACTTCCTGCCCTATTCTTCCTGCCCTATACTTCCTGCCCTATTCTTCCTGCCCTATACTACCTGCCCTATACTTCCTGCCCTATTCTTCCTGCCCTATACTTCCTGCCCTATACTTCCTGCCCTATTCTTCCTGCCCTATTCTTCCTGCCCTATACTTCCTGCCCTATTCTTCCTGCCCTATTCTTCCTGCCCTATACTTCCTGCCCTATTCTTCCTGCCCTATACTACCTGCCCTATTCTTCCTACCCTATTCTTCCTGCCCTATAGTTCCTGCCCTATTCTTCCTGCCCTGTACTTCCTGCCCTATACTTCCTGCCCTATTCTTCCTGCCCTATTCTTCCTGCCCTATACTTCCTGCCCTATTCTTCCTGCCCTGTACTTCCTGCCCTATTCTTCCTGCCCTATACTTCCTACCCTATTCTTCCTGCCCTATACTTCCTGCCCTACACTTCCTGCTTCACACATGCTGTTGTCACAAGTGTGAAAGTGTTGGACAGGAAGTGTGACAACAGGAGGTGTAAAAACATTGGAAAAGAAGTGTCAAGCAGGAAGTGATTTTGTGTGCATCTGGTTTTAGTTTTCTGGAGAGCTTGGAGAGCGAATGAAGGAAAGTTATGGGGATTTCTGCAGTCGGCACACTGAAGCTGTCAACTACTACAAAGAGCAGCTGCACAGCAACAAGAAGTTCCAGAACCTCATGAGGGTGTGTTGAGATCTTATATGTCTCAATGTTGCTAACATTTGCTAGTTTGTCTTCAACACTGCTTTGAATAATTTTCTCACCGTAATGTTTTTCAGAAAATAAGTAATCTATCAATAGTGCGGCGGTTAGGTGTTCAAGAGTGTATCTTGCTGGTGACACAACGAATCACCAAGTATCCTGTTCTTGTGGAGCGCATCCTGCAAAACACAGAAGGTTGGTTATCCTGTGCTGTGTATATATATATATATTATGAAACATTATGAATGGGCAAGGTTATAAACACTTTCTTCTCACTCCAGCCGGGACAGAGGAACATGAAGGATTAGCACAAGCTCTCGGTCTAATCAAAGACACCATAGCTCAGGTGGACGGCCATGTCAATCTCTACGAGAAGGAAGCACGGCTAAGAGAAATCGCTTCCAAGATGGAGCCCAAGTCCCACGGGAAAATCAAAGATGGACGTGTCTTTCGTAAGGAGGACCTTTCTCAGGGCCGCCGCAAGCTCTTGTACGAGGGCTTGGTAAACTGGAAAGCCGCATCTGGTCGCCTCAAAGGTATTATGAGAATGATAATTCACATACATGGGTACAAAGCCATGGGTGCTTGTAAAAAAATAAGATGGGAAATTTTCTCTTTGAGAAACTTAGCGGTTGCTCACAAATCTTATGATGGTTTTTCCTCCCACCTCATATTATTTCTCTCTTTCTTGAGGGAACACAATCGTTTTGTGAGAGAACGCAAACAATTTGTGAGAGAGTAGCAAGTTTCTCCAGGGAACGCAATACTTTTTCCTAGAGTCAGCGCAAACGTTTCGTCAGTAAACGCAAATGTTCTTGAGGGAACGCAAGAGAACTCAAACATTTTCCAAGCGAACGCAAAGTTTCATGGTGGGAACGCAACTGCATATATAAGCCTGGTTGGTCATATTTGACATTTGAGATTCTTCTTTGCCTCCGTTGCAGATATTCTAGCTGTACTTCTCACCGATGTTCTCGTCTTGTTGCAAGAAAAGGATCAGAGATATGTGTTCTCAACGGTGGTGAGTACGATTTCCACTTTGTTTTTGGTTCGTACAGGATGTGAAATTGTTCATCTTAATCCACTCATCTGTGTTGTTTTTCTGCTAGGACAACAAGCCATCAGTTATTTCGCTGCAGAAGTTGATCGTGCGAGAGGTGGCTCACGAGGAGCGGGCCATGTTCCTCATCTGTGCCTCCTCGAACGAACCCGAGATGTACGAAATCCACACGGCCTCGAAAGAAGACCGCAACGCGTGGATCACCCACATCCGTCAGGCCGTTGAGAGGTCTGTGCCCGTCTATCACCACATTAGTGTCAGTATTTACTTCTATCATCATATTTTTTAAACGTTCTTCCTTGGTTCCTGTCTATCAGCTGTCCACATACTGAAGAGAGATTGTTTTGTGAGGAAGAGGAAGCCAGAGTCACCCGGTTCAGAGAGTTTCAAGGTAAATGCCACATGGGCTATGTTTGTTTCGTAAATCATGACATTTATTTATTTTTTTGCTCATTTTGATGTTGTGTGATGGCTTTTTAACAGCTTTGTAGGATCTTGTCACTAGAGGGCGCACTTGCATTGTCCTATTGAAATCTTGCAAATCCTGATTCTTTTCTCAAAAAATAAGAGAATAGTAGAAGTATGTTTATATATTATTATCTGTGTGTGTGAGTGTACATAAAACTGACTGTAATGACATTGCTTTAAAGATTTGTAAAGTTTTTTTTAACATATTTTATTCTCATTTTCTGTAGATCGCCTGACATTAAAGGACGCTCTGATCGCCCAGAGCCTCACAGAGAAGCTGCAGTTGTTTGCAGAGCTGGCTGAATCTGTGGCCGGTCTAGAAGACGCCAGCTCTCGCTCCCGTCTGCTTCTGCGGGGTGACGCCTCCGACCTCCAGCAGGGGGAGCAGCTGCTCAAAGGAGCCATTACTGAAGGTAGCTCACACAGGATCAGGGCCTGAATAATAATAATAATAACTCAATCACTTATTAAATGTATTTAGCTCTGCCTTAATGTAGTTAAATGTAGTTAGTGAAGCGCATCTCTTGTCTTTCTGTAGTGGAGAACCTTCAGAACCTCCTGACATCTGGAGCTCGGGACACTTCTCCCCAGACTGAGGGGTACCAGAGTCCGTCCTTGAGTTTGCTGCCCCGCAGAGCTGACACATTCGGCGGATACGACAGTGTCGCTACCATACTTCCTAAGAGTAAGCGTCATTACATATGATTAGACATTGATTATACATGTTGCATAATTGGGGATTAACTGAAGACTCATTATTGTTGTTTGATCGCTATATTCATTGCGTATTTGAAAGGCTTTGCATCCTAATTCATAAAATATCTGTTCAATGCTGTTGGTAAGATGTCTCGCATCATAATCTATTGAAAATAGTGCTTGAAATGTTCCCGGATGCTCTTCAAATATGTGTGCATGCAATCTTTTGAGGCCTAATTATCCACAATCTCCGTCACTGACATGTTTGTGGCGTTAATATGCAATTTTAGTATGTACCGTCCCAATGTAAGTGTGTAAAGGGCTGTATTTGTGTGTTGAATCAGACAGCAGTATTAAGAAGGTTCCCGGAGTGTCCGGCAGGTCCAGGGACAGGAGTCAGAGGGCCAGCTCGGATCCACTGCTCAAAGAGGTCTACACGTGTCAGGACCAGGATGAGCCGGTGAGAGAACCAGCATGCAGCCGTTTGACAGGAACATGCCCGTGTTTACTAAACCAGGAGAGTGACATCATATGATTTGGGCAGGAATTTGGACAAAACTTTCCCACCAGTCAAGATGTCAATATATAAAGTGTCAAGCTATAGATTTGATGATTAAATCAAATTATATGATATATATGAATATAGATGTTAAATTATTATAATAATTATATATATATATATATATATATATATATATATATATTAGTGATGTGTATTGCTTATCTATGCATATACAATTTAATATAAGTCAAAGGATTTTACACATAAATAAATTCTAAAGTAATGTGTACATTTTAACACACACACACACACACATTGAAAATATGTATTATAAATATATGTTGTATGTTTATAAAAAAATGTTGAATATACAATATAATTAAATAAATTACATGGTAATTTGTGCATATATATTTTATGATATTTGAAAGTTTTTATCACTATTTTTTATGTTGGCAGTTTAATGTGTTATAGTGGATTCTTAAAAAAAAAATCCAAGGTTCAGTAAATATGTGACAATTAATGTTATTTCAGTTAACTATTATTACTATAATAAAGTAATACATTATTTTTCTAACATGATAATATCTTTGAATTATCTTCATTTGGTGGATTTTTTCTGCAACTGTTGATATACATGATATAATTCCTTCATTTTAATCTGTCGTCTCTCTCAGGACGAGGCCTCCTCACCCGGCTGCCACAAAATGTGGTCCAGCTGTAAATTTCCAGAATCCGAGGTGAGAGCACAAATCAATGTGTAATTGAGAAGATTGTGTCTCCCTTTGTTTCCCATGAGATAAAAGGCACGTATCGTTTCTCACACACCTCCCAGTACATATCTGAGATGGTAACCTTTGCGTTCACCGCACCTAATCGACAGTTAATGCAGCGATACTTCACTTGGCAGAAACGTGACATTGTGTCTCATGAGAATAATGTCTCTGATTATTGAATCATGTTGCCCTTGTTTTCCTGTTTTACCAGTTCTATGAGCGAGTGCTGCTGCTGTCCCAGAGGCTCTACAGTTTACAGGTACAACACACTGATGTCTCTCTCAGAACGGCAGACCAACGCATACTCTAATCGTGACAGATACAATCTTTGTCATGCTGTGGCCACATTTATTTGTGGGCTGTTCAGATGAGATTCACAACATTATTCATATTATATAATATTAAATAAATAAAGCTAAACAGCTGCCTGTCTTTCATTTGTATGTTCTTTTATTTTTATTTTTCATTTGTTTATTTTGTTGGTTCGTTCATTCATTTGTTCATTCAAATTATTTGTTTTGATTTGTTGATTCTTTATTTTTTCTGTGTTATTTTGATTTCCATTTGCTCATTTGTTTATTTAGTTTGCTCTTTTGTTCTTTCGTTTGTTTGTTCATTCATTTGCAGATTTGTTCATTTAAATCATTTGTTTTGTTTTGTTTATTCTTTGTTCTTTCTGTTCTTTTGATTTCCATTTTCTGTCTTTTAATTTGTCGTTTTGTTTGTTTATTTCTCCTTTTAATTTTGTTTAGTTTTATATGTATACACACAAACAATAGTCATTCAAACTATCATTCGTTTGACTTTCTTTTGTTTGTTGTTTGTCTCCTTCTCTTTTTTTATTATTGTATTGTCTTTCTCTTTCATTTATGCTGTTTTCTTTCTTTTATTTTTTTTGTGTTTTGATTTTTGCTTTTGTTTGTTTAGTTTGATCTGGATTTTCTTTTTTTTTCTGTTACTCATTTGTAGGGTTGGGTATCGTTTGAATTTGAACGATTCCGATTCCTTGTTTCGATTCCGGTTCCTAACGATTCTCGATTCTGATTCTTTTAAGAGGCAGGGTCAAAAAAGTTTAGCTAACCTTGCTAACCAACGGTCTTTCGGAAGGAAATAATCCTTTCTGAAGGAAATACTCCTTCTGTCACAAATACTCCTTTTGTCACAAATTTTGCATTTTGCCGAGATTTCGTTATTTTTAGAAAAGTGAAGCCACACTTTGGATCGCTGACGTAAGCTACTCATGTTCGACTCGTGCGGTTATGCCAACACTTTCGGTAGACGCTTCTTCGTTGGTGTTGTTCAGCGGTTTCTTCTTCCGCTCGGCGGACTGTGAATATCGAAACTAGGAATCGAAATTTTAACTTTTGAACGATTCCGGGAAAAACGAAAAGTTAGTCCCGATTCCAATCGATACTCGATACCCAACCCTACTCATTTGGTAATTTGTTTGCTCTTTTTGTATTTGTTTTTTTTCTTTATTTTATTGGTTCTTTCAATTGTTTGTTTTTATGACAGTCAGTTGTTTCTAGCCTTTTGTTCATTATTTAGTTTGTTCTTTCTTTCTTTTCATTTTCTATCTTGTCTTTCATTTCTTTTCGTTTGTCGCTCTTGTTATTATTATTATTTTTTTGAGTGTCTGATTTGATTTGTTTATTTTTACTCTTTTTGTTTGTTCAGTTTTTTTTTGAGTGTTCTTATGACAGTCCGTTCTTTCTTGCTCTTTAGTTAATTTTTTGTATTTTCTTTAAATTTCGTTCTTTTCTTTGATTCTTTTGGTTTTGTTTGTTTCTTTTTTTTCATGCTTCTATAGACCCGTTTACAGTTGGTAAACATGGTGACGTTTTTTAGTGGGCGGAGCTTAGGTGGAGGCAGAAAGATCCATTTGGCCGCTTCACTAACGCTAGTTAGCAAGGATTGTTAGCTTGTTTTTTAACAATGACTGGAGAAAATCCGATATTATCTTAATGAGTAAGGGTATTTTTTTAATTCAGTTGTCCCTTTAATTGCTGTTTTTCTTTCATTCCTTTTTCATTGCATTTAATTTACATTCTTACCAGACACTTTCTAATCAAAGCGCCTTCCAAAGTGCACAAATCATGTTTGAGCAAATACAAGGACAGGCAGCTGAGAGAACACACCGCTTGCTTAACTAAGCCTTAGTTACCGAGAAGCTCTCAACAACTATCCAAACATCAAGTCTTGTCTGTCTCCTTCCCCCCTCAGGCCATCGTTTCTCAGCAGGACAGCCTCATCGAGCTCCAGCGGGCCTCTTTCCTCACGGCCGAGCGGGACCGTCCCGGCAGCCGGAACCGGGGCACCGACGTGCTCCTGGAGCAGGAGAAGCAGCGGAACCTGGAGAAGCACCGCGAGGAGCTCGCCAACTTCCAGCGGCTGCAGAGCCAGCATCGGCAGGAGCAAGCGCGCTGGGAACGGGAGCGGGAGAAGCAGCGGCGGCAGGCGGAGGCAGACCAGCAGCGGCTCAAGGAGAAGGAGGACGAGTGTCGCCGGCTGGAGGCGCGTTTGGCCGAGGACAGGCAAGAACTGGAGAGGCAAAGACAGACGTACCAGCAAGACCTGGAGAGGCTGAGAGAGTCCACACGTGCGGTTGAAAGAGAGAGAGAACGGCTGGAGCTACAGAGGAAGCTGAAGAAGCACAACACGGTGCCGAATACTGCGGCTCTTTACGCACAGGACGTTGGACAGGTGAGATGCCACCTGACTCGAGGTGTTTCCATACTTTCTGTCTGTCTTGGTTCTCTTGGATGGCCACATTACTTTAGACAGGTTTCTAAATACTTCCTTATGATCATACCAGTTCGACTAGTTGACACAAAAATGTAAGATTACACGCAACATATTCAGGCTAAAAATAAAACTTGGCACTCTCCAAAAACGTTCACCCCTTAAGCATCCAAACAATTGGTTTTATGTTTAGCATCATGGTCCAATATTTTGTTTTGAAATCTTTGTTGTCCGTGTTTCCAGAAAGTTTGGACCCAGGTTTATTTGTATATCTAGGCGTACTCTTCAGAAGTTTGGGGTCTGTAATGTTTTAGTCTCTTAATCTCACCTGGCTTTATTTGATCAATGGTTATTTTTGTGGAGACCGTGATTTCTTTGATGAACAAAACGTTGAAAAGGAGCAGCATTTATATGAAATGGGAAAATTTACAAGGGCTCCCACGGGTCCTTGAAATCATTGAAAGTTTGTGAATCTGAAAAACAAAATTCAAGGCCTTGGAAAGTTTTTAAAAATAGATACAGGTCCTTGAAAGTGCTTAAAAAGTTCTTTTCTGGAGAAAAAAAAAACCTTCCGGTCCGCTAATGTGTTATTTCGCCAACACTTCAGGACGCTTGAATATTAGCTTGCTTGATTTACGTCTGTTACTCACATTTACGTGTTGCATTAAGTGTTTCCCGCGTGAGGAACTTTGTTATACGTTGCCATGACGTTCACGCTCGCACAAAACGACTACGATGGTACCTCAACGTTTCACAACACGCCATGAAACAGCAAAAATAGGCTGAAACCACTGAAACTTGATGCCTGGAAAATGCAAGTTTCAAGATATTTGGAATATCCTATAATTTATTTGATCTACACTATGTTTTCCCCACATTAACCCTTGAATTTGTGGGTGTTGGACCTGGAAAGTCCTTGAATGGTCCTTGAATTTGAAGTTAACCAAGGTGTGGGTACCCTTTTTACATTTATTTTAATTTACTTTTGATAAATGTAATGCTGGATAAAAGTATTATTTCTTGAAAATAAATCTTACTGGCCTCATACTTTTGAACTGCTTAAGTGTTTTTTTTAACTAGTTATCTCTAATGATGTCTTGAATTATTTCTTTAGTCAGAAATGATCACCGTCGATTCAAACAAACAGCCATTGTTGTTATAAAACAATAAACTCAACCCATTTTTTAAAATAAAAAAATAAATGTAATGTTTTTATGTACCAATATAACAATACACACTAATATTATTTTTTTTAGCAATACCTAATGAAACAATTGCTCAAACTGAGCAACGTTGAAGTCTAACTCGAATCTGTCATGAATATTTGATGCATCGCCCAGCTATTCAGGCAAATGGGAGCTGGCATTAAACATGAATTTAGCATGATGTCACCTCTCCGCTCTCTTTCAGTGCCACACGTTATTATAAAAACAAAGTGTAGGTGTGCCATCTGAGAGCATCTACCGTTCCCACGGTCTCCTTTCAGCTTCTCCGTACAGGACAATCTATGGGAACAATGTGGCACTGTGTGGTTTCATAGCTGTGGCTTTGCTGATCGACCTGCCACCCTGCCCTACCTGTTTGCTGATGAGCCTGCGAGATTACCCAAGAAGCTCTCTGGGGAAAAAAGCAGTCACTCGTTCACAAGCGTTGTTTGAACAGTGTTATCCGGCTCACAAAAAGCCTCTGTAAACACCGTAGAACAAAAGCCACATATTGTGCGATTTCCAGGTCTCAGTACTGAAACCATTTTGACTAACTCCATCTGTTTGTGGTCAAACTCAGGAATTCTTCGTCTGATATGAGCGACATAGCCTGTCTGTCCGGTTGCGTGTGTACACTTGATGACTAGCCTCTTTCATTTTGACAGATTCCTCAGAAATGAACGCCGTCTTTCAGCCTCCGTTTAGACGTGGCTGTGGGACCTCCAGAAACGGGGCTCTTTCCTAATGGGCCGTTACGCTGTGACGTTAGCGAAATGTGACCAAACGAAATGCAATCCAGCCAGGATCAATTACATCAGTGTTAGTCATTTTACAGCATTAAGGAGGAATGCGCATTCAAGTTTACGGTCCGAAATCAAACGGCCACAGCCGGGCGTGTGTTTGCACCGCTGGGTTACAGATGAGCGTGAATCAGTGGAGAAGAAAAGCAGATTTTCCAAATCAACAAGTCATCGACTTGTTGACTCGTCTGTGTTTAGGAAGCCGTTTATTATTTCCTTTCAGTCATGTTGTGTGCGGTTTCTTAAAGGGTTAGTTCACCCGAAGTCTTCATGTACTCACTCTTACGTTGTTTCAAACCTGTATGAGTTTCTTTCTTTTGTTGAACACAAAAGACATTTTGAAGAATGTTGGTAGCCATTGACTTCCATAGTAATTTTTTTTTTTCTTACCATGGAAGTGAATGGCATCAGAATCAGCCCCCCTGACAGTAAGTTGCAACTCTGCTCTTCATTGTATGATTTTGAGGTCATGCAGGCATGTCCGGTCATGCCGGGCCTTGTCAGATTTCCTGTGATCTCGGCTTATCTCAGGTTGAGTCCATAGTAACCGTCTGTCCATGGTGCCAGGCTTCAGACCTTGTTTAAACATATGACATACTGTATAGTAGAGATTTATCAGGTTTGTTGAGATTGTTCTAGTTTCATATGAGCAATTTGTTATGACCTAAAAACATTAGAATGAATCAGATTAAGCACATGGACAAAAACATTTGGTACGGTTTCAGTACGATTTTATGGTTTCCTAATTGTGTCGTTCGTCTTTGTTTGAAGTTTCAACTGTTTCCCGGACTAGTTTTATTATCCGTTTTATTGCTTTATTATCCGTCTCAGTGTCGGCTGTCATGTCGGATATATTGGGGGTTGTTTGACCTTGATGAGACCTGTTGTTTTGTTACTGCCTTAGTCACTTCCTTTTGTTAAACCGGGGCTCAACTCTTAAGATAACAACGAATTTTGGTCTTTCATGTACTTATCTATCTTATCTCTCTCTCTCTCGCTCGGTCACACAGTGCAGGTCAAAAGTTTGAAACAATTAGGAATTTTTAATGTCTCCTGCTGACCAGGGCTGCATTTATTTAGTTCAAAATACAGTAACAACAGTATAATATAATATAGTACAATAAAAGAAAGCTGTTTTCTGTTCTAATATATTTTAAAGTATAATTTATTCATATGATCATAGCTTTATTTTCAGCATTATTACTCCAGTCTTTAGCGTCACATGATCCTTTAGAAATCAAAACGATATGATTATTTGCTGCTCAATCGGTACTCAATTTTTATTAATGGTCATTATTATTATTATTATTATTCAAAAGTTTGGGGTAAAAAATTATTTTGTTTTTTAAAGATAGAAATTCTTTAAGAATACGTTCTATTCTTTCTATACTTTCTATTCTATACTTTCTTTCTATACTTTCTATTCCCAAAAAAACTATCATGATTTCCACAAAATTATTAAGCCATAATAATAATAATAATAATAATAATAATTTGAAATCAATGCTTAATATTTTTTGTGGAAATCATGGTCATTTTTTAGGATTCCTTGCATAGAAAGTTCAAATGAATATCATTTATTTGAAATAGGAATCTTTTGTAAAATTATAAATGCCTTTACTGTCACTTTTGATGAACTTTTATTCATTTTTGCAGAATAAAAGTATTCATTTCTTTCTTTAAAAATAAAAATCCTTTTTTACCCCAAACTTTTGAATTGTCGTGTATCACAGTTTCCACTAAAATATGAAGCAGCTCAACTGTTTTAAAAATTGTTAATAATAATAATAATAATAATAATTAATAGTAACTGCAGAATAAAAGTATTAATTTCTTTCTTTAAAAATAAAAATAAATAAATCCTTTTTTACCCCAAACTTTTGAATGGTCGTGTATCACAGTTTCCACTAAAATATGAAGCAGCTCAACTGTTTTATAAATTGTTAATAATAATTATAATAATAATGATGATGTTCCTTAAGCAGCAAATCATCATCATATTATAATGATCTCTGAAAGATCATGTGAAACTGAAGACTGGAGTAATGATGCTGAAAATACCGCTTTGCAACATAGGAATAAATTACATTTTACAATATATTCCAATACACAACAGTTATTTTAGTTATTTTTTTATTAGTTAAATTTAGCCTTGGTGAGTTGGTGACTTCTATCAAAAACATTCTTCCAAACTTTTGACCGGTTGTGTATTCACTCAAATTTGACGTCCAGCTTTTCAAAGGAGGCAGCTTAAATATGGCCGAGTATATTTTGCTTTTGTAAGATTTATATTCCACGTTCCTGTTTCCAAGGAGTCTGTCTTTGTGATGCTTCATCGTGAAGTAAAAACACCCAACACAAGCCTTCAGAAACAGGTATTTAGCACCATGATTTAAGAGCCACGTTTCCAGCAGCGAGCCCTTCCGACCAGCCCGGAGTTGCTCCAAATGAATATTTGCTTGAAGTATCCAGGGAAGTCTTGAGTTGGGAAAACCGCAACATATAATTACCTGCTAGCACCCTTTCATTAATACCAGCGCTGGAATGCAGCCAATCCTAATTGTTTATGTGATGTCAGTCAAGTCTTTGTGCCGAAAACTTTGCACATTTTTAACGCTCTGGAAACCTTATATTTACTGAAGGCACCTTAAGGACTGGAAACAATGGAGCAGCTGTGTTGGAATCCCAGCATTTGGGAAAACTAGCATGGTTGAAGATGATGTCGCCCTGGGCAAGTTGGAGAAGGTCAGGCTTTTCCAACCTCTAGATGATTGACAGTTTCAGATGGATGTTCTCCTAAACAGCGTTTTTGTCCCTTTTTTGGGTGAAATAATGGAAATTAGAGGGTGGAATTGTGACTTTCTGAAGCATGATGAACAGATCCAGGAGGGCGGCACTAGTTTGCATCACATCTTAAGATGTGAAGAAGATTGGCCATCTTCTCCACACCTTTAAGCAGAACAGTACATGATTATTCAATCTTTTCCAAGTGTGTTGATAGGTCATGGTTAATTATTTGAACTCCTTGAACACATTTTTAAGGTTTACTACTTCTAGGTACTTCCCAGGAATTGCATGATCACTGTTGGGCCCTTGAGCAAGTCTTGTTTACACCAGGTGGGCAAACATCCAAAGACTGTACACTACGTCCTTTGGATGAAAGGGAGCCGCTCGCTAACCGTTAGTGGCTGTTGGCCATTAATAATCTTCACCTCATACTGAACTTTCAACCTTTCATGTGGAGCTGTCTTCAATTTGTGTTACATTTTATGCCCGTGTTGACTGCGCATCAGACGTCTTTGTTCTGCACGCAAAGCAGCATGTGTTTTAAATTTAGCCTCGTCCTGTAAATCCCAAAGTCTTCGTACTGGATTTCCTACATTGCACATTAGCTCGGTATTTCCTGTACTTAAACGTGGACGTTGCTCTTCAGAAGATTAGTTTAAATAATGTCTTGCTCCATAATATTTATTTTACACTTAATTCATGTTGTAGATGCTTTCATTCAAAGTAAAAGTTGAAGACAAGTGATTTATCTCAACAATTTCAGCTGTATTGTTTGAAGTTCTGCAGCTTATTCATTAATCGACTTTATGTACGTTGTCCCACTGAATTGAGTGCAACAGATTCTGAAAAAATGTCTTTCTGTGCAATTTACAAAGATCTGATCGGACTGGACGATTATTATTTTTTTATGTTTGTATAGAAGTTTCTGTTATTAGCAAATCCATTCTCATGTAATTAGTTTGATAAATTCATTGTAAAGCCATTTTTGGATACATTGTTTTTTATAAATCATATAATCATTCAATTAGATCATTCATGAATCCGTTCTTGCGTAAATTGTTGCGTTCAATTCAATTTGTTGCGTTCAACTCCATCGTTTGTAAATCCATTCGTGTAAATAGTTGCATTGTTCAACGTCTCATTATGTACAAAATACAAATTTATGCAAGTTAAAGGGTTAGTTCACCAAAACAAAAATTTGTTCAAAACAAATGAAGATATTTTTGATTAAATATGAGAGGTGAATTGCGCGAGAATTGCAATCTCAACTTCAACTCAAATCTTCAACTACTTCAGTTCAGTTCTCGCGCATGCGTCGTGGAAATCTCTTGAACTCTTCGAGAGAGTGAAGAAAAAATAAATAAATAAATAAAAGTCGTTATTTTTGTTTTATTTCCGCACAAAAAGTATTCTCGTCGCTTGATAAACTTATAGTTGAGCCACTGTAGTCACATGGAATATTTAAACATTTTCTTCAATGACTTTCTGGGCCGTCAAGTTTCAATCCCTTGGAGCCTATGTGGTAGTGATCCACCTCTCAAATTTAATCTTAATTTTAATTTTTGGGTGAACTAACCCTTTAATCCTGCTAGTGTTTCTCTGTGATTGTACCTGACATTTTTGTGCATGCTCTCTTTATCTTTGCAAAAATGTCTTGGTTTTGTCCTCATTCTTACTAATGCATCCGATGAATTAACGTGTTAATTAACCCCTTTGCCTGAAATTGCTATCCACATGTAGTGCTAACGTTTGCGTTTCTATTTTGTGTTTTAGCTTTCCGTTTCCTCCAGCTTCAACGGGGAACAGCTGTTCGGCGGAGCAGGGGACCAGACGCTTCCTCAAAAGTCTCTCCTGCGGGCCACTCTCTCAGCATCCCCCGCCGACTACCCTGAGCGTCCTGAAGTGCACTCGCGCCGAGAGAGCTCCTGCAACACCCTGCCGGCCAAGACTGAGGTCCCCATCCATCTCATCAGCACCACCAACCAGCTGCACAAGCAGGGCAGCGTCCAGCAGCAGATACCGACCAAACTCGCTGCCCTCAGCAAGGGCAAGGAGAAGAGCGGGAAGGGCAAGAGTTCGCACCGCACCGAGAGTTTGGGTCAGTTCCACACTGCTCAGACCACCTAATGACGTCCTTTCGGGGCCAATTTACTGATTTCTAAACCGTCTTCTGTTTCACGGCTTCTGTTGGCATGAAGCGGATAAGAGGAACTATAGAAGTTTTGCTTTGTGGTGACATTTTCGTTACATTTTACTCCCAAATTGTCATTACCGTCACTTATTCTCATTACCGTAATGCACAGAAAAACATTTTTTTTAAATCATTTTATTATTATTTGAATACATAATTGTAACTACTTTAATGTTTAAACTTTTATGCTCTGTTTAATATAATTTAGTTTTATTAATGCAGTTTGTTTTTTGTTACTGTATTACAGTAATGAGAATTTCACTTTATTTATTTTTCTTTATTATTATTGTATTACGTTAATGAGAACTTTTGGGGGGAACTGGGTTTGTTTGCACATTTTTAATGCAAAATTTAAATGGGCTTTCCCAGGGAAAAAAAAGTACATTTATTTTTTATAAAAAGGGGAAATAGTTGTTTAAACAAATAATATTTTTGTTTTTGTATCACCGCAATGAGTGTTCTATTTTATTTATTGTTTTTGGTAACATTTTATTTTACAGTTTTCTTGATATACATAATTACCTGTACTTATACTGTGGTAATAACAGTAAATTTTGCATAATTACATGCAACCAACCTAACCTTTGTTTTAGTATTTTTTTCCATCACGGAAATGAGGAATGGGGGGAAATGTTTCATTGTTTAAGGTAAAACACAGCCAATTGTTTAAGGTAAAGCCTAAAATAGGCTTTATTTTCTTTAAAAATAATTAAAAATAGAATAATCTTTTATTTAGGGTAAATTATTGACAGTCCCATTTTAAGATTAGTGCTAAACAGAGCAGTTCATTGTGGCATGAAGGTAGTTTGTCTCTTTTGTTGATGTTTTGGGTCAGTTTGCGACCACCTAACAATGTTCTTTGGGAGTGAATTAGCTGATTCCTAAATCCGTCTTCACTTTTTCACAGCTTCTGTTGACATGAAGCAGATGCTGCCCGTCAAGCTGTCAGCGAGGGATTCGGATGGAGGGCACAAAGCACGCCGGCCCATCAGCCCCCACCAACCACAACATTCACACTCAGGTAAGACAAACAACCGCACCCGACATTCTCGGCTCAGCCAGGACGGGCCGTGTCCCGCTGTGTAAACAGTTATTAGGCCCAGCTGACAGGCCTGTTGTCTGGTTTGCTCACCCTGCAGATTCCCTCATCCCTCCAGACGCTTATACAGACGCCCAGTCCAGCCTCGCGCCCGCCGCACTCAAAACCCACAACCAGACCTCCCAGTACACTGTTAATGATGAAGCCGTCAAGGAGGACGTCATCTTTTTCTGAGCTCTGCACGGTATCTGATGGGATGTAAAGACTTTGCGTTGACGTTTCGGCCGGTCTTGATTCTCTAGACAACGAACACATTTTAATCCCGTCTTAACTACTAACAAGTTTTATTGCAGCCAGTAAAAACAACAGGAAAAGTGTTTTAATTTGTGCGGAAAAAATAAAAGAAGCATGTCCAGAAAACCCAAAGACTGTGACGGACAGCTTCTAGTGAAGTTAACAAACGTGGAGAATTCTGTAGCATCCGCTCCGAACGTGCGTTATGAAGGATAAATTGATGTTTTTGGTCGCGTATTGTTGTTGTGAGCTAATTTGCACAGCGTCAATGTCCTATTTCATTTTAAACACTGTATTTGGGACAACATTTTCTGCAGAAGGATTCGCTTTGGTTTCAATTATAGTTAGTGGTCACTCTGGGAAGTCATTGTGGAAAACTTAGACAAATAGATTGAACGTTTTTAAATTTAAGTAACAGTTTGTTCACATACTGGTTTATTCTGTCCAAGATATTGTGGTTTTGACCGTACACTGTATACATTATTTTTATTTGATAATATTCAATTTTTATTTCAGTTGTCGTTTTATTCACGTCGCCCGTCTTTTTAAAGATTTTTTCCAAAAAAATAAGCAGCGAACGTGAAGAGAAACCAAGATTTTATTAACCAGTATTCTGTTTTTAGTCTTTAAACAGAATGGAGCAAATTCTCTCAATATTTTGAGGTTACATGAAGGACACAAATGTTTCAGATGTTAAATAAGCCATATTTTCAGCTTTCCATAAAATCAAAAGGTCCATCTAAGACATGAATTTGTCTAAATATAAGCATTTGAATTCACAGAAACTCAAGGAATCCCCCCAACCCCAATAAAAAAAAAAAAAAGAAATGAGTATCATTACAATTTTGGTTTTATGATCTCATTCTCATTACCGTGATGTGAAATAAAAAAATAAAAATTTTTTTTGAATGATTCAAATCATTTAAATAAAATAGAAGTATAGTAAGTATACATCATGGTAGTATTTGCTTTGCTGTTTTTAATTTATGCTATTTTTTTATGAAATGGGCAAAAAATTGTCTGGTAAAATAGATATTTATTACTGCATTACAGTAATGAGAACTTTGGGGGAAAATGTGTTTAATTGCAGACTTTCGATACAAAATTTAAAATTGATCTATTTTAAAAATGTATTTGGGTAAAATATGACCTCCTCCATTTAATATTAGTGCCAAACAGAGAATTTAGTAGTAAAACATCGGTAGATGTATACGCTTCTCTTTTTTTAAAAAACAAACAACAAGTTAACTTGATTTATTTCCACATTCAAAAAGGAATTTTTTTTAACATCGTTTGCTATAAACAGATTTACTTTTCGCATTTCCTCCTCTCTTATGACCAGTGTTGGGTAAGTTACTCTAAAAAAAGTAATTAATTACTAGTTACTAATTACCTCTTCAACAGTGTAATTAGATTACTGTACTAATTACTCTCTCTAAAAAGTATTTAATTACTTATAATTACTAATTACTTTCAAAATCCCATATCAATCTCAACCAGCTGAATAATACAAGGATAGACATGAATCTGTTTTAGTTCTTTCAAATAAATACTATAAAATTGCAATTATTCTTAAACTTAAAAGGTGGAGAAGGTTACATTATAAAAACATACTTTTTAACATCAGACAATACATTTTGATGTTAAACCCACTATTGCTTTCTGTCTGATCTCATGACATTTCACACTTTTTTTTTATACATATTTTACAATAATTCATACGAATTTGTACAGGTCGTACAATTTAGACACCTCATAAAATGCATACGAATCGCTGTGAGATCGGATTGATCTATATACACAGTATTTACCTCAATTACATCAGAAGTAACTGTAATTAAATTACTGATAAATGAAGAGTAATCCCTTACTTTACATTTTCAAGGGAAAAGTAATTAAATTACAGTAACTAATTACTTAGTAATTAGTTACACCCAACACTGCTTATGACCCACATTCGTTTCATTCCATGTCTAATTTAAGTCCCTAAAGCTGTCAAGTATTTCTTCTGTTCTCAAGTTGACCACAGAAACGGCACGTGTGATGTAATACTTACGCCACCAAAGACTAGGACTTAAACCACTCTGTTTCATGAGCTGTGAGTATCAAGTCACTGAAAGATCTCGTTTCCTACGACCATATGATTTGTATGTATATGTTGTACATAGTTTCCTTCTAATATAGATGAGATGTAGATATTATGCAAGGATGTCATGTGACCCCTGGAATTACAGATGGTTGTAGCGTTCAATCTGGGTGTAATTTTATTTCATTTTCTAGGCACTTTTTCTTTAAAAAAATGAAGTCTGTCAGTCAGCCTTAGCGTTTTTATTTTAGTTTAAAAACGACCCATAATGCATTGCTTTTGGATCACATTTCAGCTTATTTTTGATGTTATCGTTTATAAAACGGCTGTTCGATTTGATATTAATCCTACATATTAGTTTCTAGGTCCAGTGCTTTTCATATTCACACCGTAGCAGATCGGTTCTGACTGTTTATGAAGCATAAATGAATCATGTGATGTTGATGATGTTTTAATGAAGTGAATGATACTGTTCGTCTCCCCTCTTTAGCTGCAGCGCACTTTACTTCCTAATGAACTGTTCTCTTTGATTTCTTGTATTTCTACAAATGTGATCTTAAAAAAAAAAAAATCCATCACGTCGCTTTAGTCTAAATTGTCACTTGATCCGGCCGGCATGCATTGCGACTGTAGCTTCTCGGTGTCTGTGATTGTACGACATTATTGTACGGTGTTATTCCTTTGTGGTATTGTCAGATTATTTCAGATATGTCCAAAAAATATATATGTTTTTTTTTCTGTTTCCAGTTACACTAGCCACTTTTCAACACCAGCTAACTTTTAAGGGGACCTCAAGTGTTCATGTTTCTGATGTTTCTTGTCTTAAGGATTTAGCACGCAAGGCCAGTGTGAATTTTTTTCTTACCACACCATTTTACTCACTCTACCGAAGAACAAATAGAAATACTTGTGAACACTTAAAACTGCTGCCTTTAGAGACTTTTTAGTAATAAAATATGTGAAAAAAATCTGCTTCATGCTTTACTCTTATTCAAACCTCACTGTCTTTGTGATCTGGAATATGACCGTCCACATTGCTATAATTTGTGGAGCACACTTTGTAGAATACTGTATCCCATAATGCAATGTGCCTTGAACTTGAGCTTTCACTTTCTGTGCGATTAATGAACGCTCAATAAAACGTGCAATGCCTAACATATTTTTTGTTTTATGTGCGTACTTAATAACTTGAACGCCACTAAATTGATTAAACATACAAACAATGTGGTATACTGCTCTTATTTTCCCAGAATAGAGTGCCGAAGTTATGCCGTCACTCTGTAGGCCGAAGCGCGGAAGTGAGTTAGCATTTTAGCACTACCGGTTCCCTCGCTCTAAAGTCTGGGATTTTTGAATGGGTTTTTGCTAAATCGCCTGAAGTAAGGTCTGTGATGAACAAAGCCTCTAAATATTTTCACGTTTTGATCTATGACATAAAACTTTATTGTGTCTGCGTGTGTTTTTAAAAAAACTTTATATAGGCTTCAAAATGTATAAATTTTGGATTAACTTGTAAAGATCATCTTGATAGACAAAAGGTGTAAGGGTCAACTCTTTGTTACACATCTTATTTTTTGCGATTTTTCACGCGTCTACGGGGAAAATGCATAGCTTTTTGATCGAGGGAAGCCATGCGCCGCTAACTTCCGAGTTGTCCTACAGAGTGACGTCATCACTTCGGCACTGTATAATTATTATCAAAAATTTGCTGCGACTTATGAAGCGTCTTGTATAACACAATGTCAAAACATGAACAAAGCGCACATATCCGGATTTGTGCCGAATGAGAGAGACAAGTGAGAGAAAGTTTCTTTTTTAGCGCATTTCCCATATGCCGCTTTAATTAATTAGCCTTGGCGTGTTTTTTATGATAAATGCCTCTAATTGGTTTGTTTCATAATTATAGTTTTCATTTCTTTCCTGTTCAGAATACTGATCCATCTATAGTGACGGGAACTAAAATACATGTTTATAGTGTTAGGCTTATAAGTACACTCGCTCTTCTCGCCGGCAGTGGGAAAACGTAGTGGGCGTGGTTAACCTGTGGGTGAACAATAGAAAAGGCCTTCCATTCTGGTTTGTAGAGACCATAGATATCCATTGAAGGCTAGATGTCTCTTCCGCGCTGCTGGCCAATGGAGGTTGACGTCCGCACCTGGCGGCCATCTTGTCACAGGCAGCTCGCTCACTCGTAACGTGTTTCAGTGGTGGATGTACTTTTTAAATAACCATAACTTGCTCAATTTTCTACTTATTTTCAAACTGTTTGGTTTGTTATAAACATCAGAGATGTAGTTATGACACTGCATACTAATGAATAATAAGTGTTTAAATAAATAATCATCCAGAATTATAGCCACGTTAATAACGTTTGTAACAAACCAACCCGTTTGAAAATCCTCCAAGATTTCAACGAGAATGCTGATCACTCATCTTACATCAGCTTGCCTGTGACAAGATGGCCGACGGTGATGACGATAAAGACTCCATCGTAAGACATCCAGCCTTCTATTGATATCTATGGTAGAGACCGCCCTCTGACACACCGCTTCGTTCGCTAACAAAACTTTTCAACTCGCAAGCAAAAGATTTAGACCTGCAAAATGTGGGCGTTTGTGATCGAGTTCAAAATTCCCAAAGAAAAATAAAGCAAATAGTTTGATCAACTTCTTTATTTTTGCGCCTTCAGAAGTTTTTTTTTTTTTTTTCAATTTTTCAAAGTCGTTTTACTCTCAAACGCATTATGTTTGAATAAAAAGATAAAAATACGGTAGATTTATTTAGATAGGGAATAAAAAACAGTGCATGTACAGTTGTAGGCTGTGCTATGCAACTAATCCGTTTTGAACACGGTTTGTTGGCCGTCTTGCTCATGGTTTGACTCGACAATTTACAACTGAACTTGACCGCAAAGGAAACTCAAACGTAAGTATAACAGTGCTTATGTTATGTAGTATGTTCCGTGCTGTGTACGGACAATATGGTTTTATTTCCGTCACTCTACGCTCATGTGAGCGCGTGACCCCACTGGCCGCTGCCTGTTGATTCTGGCCCGGTTCTCACAGGAAACGAGCCGAAGCCCAACTTAACAGGACCCGGTGGCCGTGTCTCTCAGGCCATGCTAATTGTAGAGCTGTGGCGGAACAAAGCTATTTTCAGGTGTTGTGGTTTTCCTCTGTCCGCAAACGAAAACAAACCTCATGCTGTTGATTTGTCGACTTGTCTCGGCTGTAAAAGTAGACAGAAATTCGCTTGAAGAATTAGTCACACTAAATTGGTAGTGCTCTAGACAAAGTGCCAGGGAGTATTTTATATGTATTGTAGCCTAATATGCTAATATGTATTGTTTAGTATAAAGTTTTTCCACATTGATTATATCCCTGTGTATGTGCCTTTCTGTCAGAGTATTTTTACTCGTTTAATAGCACATGTTGTGTTTGTTATGGACTGAGTATGTAAATTCTTTCTTAGGAGACTCTCTCTCTTTATCTTTATCTTTATCTTTATCTTTATCACTTTCTCCCTTTATCTTTATCTCTCTCTCTGTTGCATAAGAGCTCTGCCAAGTCTAGACCAGTGATCATGTCCCATGCAGGCCATATAACTTCCTGTCCTGGCCTCATAAAAAAATGCATTTCGTGTATTTTTCTCCGTTTCCATGGAAACTATTTGAATGACTATGACTTTATTGCCTTTTTGATAATACTTCTGTGGTGTTTAAAGCCCACCTGTTGTAAAGTGACCGATATAAACGTACAAAGGGTGATGAATGAACTTATTGTTCTTTGTTTATCATCATGAAAAGCGAAATATGGCCAGGAAGATAAGGTTACTGCGAACTGATAGTAGCCTATGCCACAACACACACTGCGTTTATTCATAAGTTTGTAGAGGTGTAATCCAATAAAGTGGCCTGCAAAGAATCTGCTGCCATAGTAAAATCTTTGTGTATTTAGTTACAGGCCAAAGGTGTGTGTGTGGGATGGCAGTCTGTGATAAAATTAAATAATAAAATGTTCCTACCTCTGCCAAATAGCTGTTGAAAATAGAGAGTAAGCTTCTTGGCAAGCTGAATGATCTATAAATGTCAATGGCCTGTTAGCGTTATAGCTGTTTATTTCCGTAGCTGTTTGGATTCATTTGATAACTTATTAATCTGTCAATTGTTTGATTTGATTAAAAGGATAAAGGAACGCAATATTATTTCAAAGCATGAAAGTATGTTTATTGAAAAGTATGCGATTTAATATTGTTCCCAATACTCTCATTTGCAAATGAAAGGCTATTAGAAATGTTAATGCTATGCATTGGGTCTTGTTAATGAAGTTATATTTGCGATATGTTTGCAAATTATTGCTTTTGTTGCGTAAATTGATGCTATTGTGGAAAATTGGTAATAATGTTTTTATAAAAAATAACATCTTTCTTGCATAAACTATTAAGGCCCGTTCACATCTTTCCAAATGTTTTTTCCCAGTTAGATTAAAACACTGCCAGCCAATCAGAATTTTTCTTTAAAGAGCTTGAGCATTTAAAGTGACAGACAATAAAACTGCACCATGGGCTTAAAATAAAAGCAAATATAGTTAGGAAAAAGTGTTTTGTTGAGTGGATGACTAACTATGATACACACCAGCGGACAATATTATTCTGTTTATTCTAATTGCGTGCCTGTCACTTTAAATGCTCAAGCTTTTTAAAGCGGGATGGATTCTGATTGGCTGTCAATGTTTTTATAGTTCATCAGATGAATAAAATCGTTCTGAAAGTGATCGTTTCTCTTTACCGTTATCGTTATAGCTGTAGTGTAAACTGCTATTTAATATTGAGCGATTTTTGCAAGTATATCTTGATTGTTATCTTTAGAGTCATCGTCCTGGGTGCGAACGGGCCTTACATTTTTGGCAACTCCTTAAGTTTCACAAATAAAAAAAAAAAAAGTATTAAAATATAAATTTAACAATTAGTGATGTTCTCTGTTTCACTGTATATTTTTTGTCATTAACAAATAATTTGATAAAAGAGAGCCTGTTGACCTTTTATGCTTCCTTTTTACGGGCTTGTTCTTTGCACATTTTATTGATAGACCGAGTGTAGATTGGAAATTGTTGGGCTGAAGTAGTCGGAAATTGGATTGTGACTTTATAAAGAACTGATCGAACTTAATAATTCTGAC
>NW_024121266.1:4523856-4568856 GCF_016745375.1 Pimephales promelas | reverse complement strand
CTGATTGGTCTACTCTTCTCTGATTGGTCAGATGATTCAGTCTGCTGTGATTGGTTAACTCTTCTCTGATTGGTCAGATGGTCCAGTCTGTTGTGATTGAACCATCTGACCAATCAGAGAAGAGTAGACAAGTCTGCTGTGATTGGGTAAGTCTTCTCTGATTGGTCAGATGGCCCAGTCTGTTGTGATTGGTCTACTCTTCTGATTGGTCAGATGGTCCAACCTGTTGTGATTGGTCTACTCTTCTCTGATTGGTCAGATGGTCCAGCCTGTTGTGATTGGTCTACTCTTCTCTGATCGGTCAGATCGGTCACATCGCATTTCCGCTTACATCGCATGTCGGAAACGAAGCATTACCATAAGTGTTTTACCATTGCCATATCTGGATTTCACGTCTTCAGATAGACGCGTCTTCCTCAGATCTTGATAGACAGTGATACGAACAGTAACGATGACGTATCAATTCACGCTTGGGTCATCATTCTTTGGAAGTGATACAATGAAAATTTGCTTTCATGGCGCAGAAAACAGTGTCTTCTTGACAAGTTGACAACATAAACCAAACCTCCAGTCTCAGTGTTTGAGGGTCAAAGTAGATGTTCACAGGCAGCCAACACGATTATGCCAATTTGTTACAAACCTACATTGGTTTGTGCTGGAGGACTGGAATTACTGACAACTTACAGAATTCACAAACAGCTATTTTACACACTACATGAAACGTAATGTGTGAAAAAGCATAATGGGGCACTTTAGTTATCTGCCTTGAGAACAAGGCGTTGATATTTGGTTAGTGGTCCTACAACCCTCTGAAGTGACTTCTGGATGACTCATAAGGACATCAGGTTAGTTTCTCAACAGTTCGTTTGAGAGAAATGTTACCCTACATTAATACAATCCATGTTATCCCTGCTTCAATTTATTTGTCTCTTTCTTTCAACAGCCAGACAGTGTTGGCAAAGGAACGCAGTCTGGAGTCTCGTGCCATACGTTGGCATTTCCACCAATCACACCTGCCCAGGAATGAGTGGAATGAGGTTGGTGCCATGACATGTACCCCCACACCCTTTCAAGAGTCGTGTCTGAAGACGACCATCTCGGAGCGAAAATAGCAACGTGAGGTCGTAAAGGTTGTGTGCAGAAATTAAATCGCTGTGGTTGAAATCAACTGGGTGTGACTGACAATTTCAAAATTCCAGTGCATCTAGCGAGTTATGAAAGGTGAGAGACATTCCTTGTCAGTCAGCAGATCATAGTCATGCTAATCCAAAAAAAATCCAATCCTGGTGCTACAATAAGAAGGCTTGCTTGGCATTTTCACAGACATTTTATTTTAAAAAGTCTTTAACACACACTGACAGATGCTAGAAACAATATTTGGCATTAAATGTCCAAAACAAACAACAAGTAAAAGTGTTATCAAAAAATTGTACACAAATTAAGACATTTCACAACATATTTCAATACAAAACTGTTTGCAAACGCAACATTTAGCTGGTAACATGTCTCTATCTGTGCTGCTTTCTTTGGCCTCAGGCAACACATTCTTACGTTTAAGAAAAACACCCTTATGAGTGTAGATGACCGTTCAACAGTGAGAAGGACAGCGTCTTAATACAATGTGCAAAATCTACTTAAAAAAATACAATATACTTCACAAAAGAACAATCAAGGCTACATGTACAGCAACATTTAAGACGTTTGTTAGGTTTTTTTTCACCTTGAAAAGAGCTGAAAAAGTTGAACCATTGGCACAAAACCATTAAGGAAAGAATCCACCGCTTTAGTAGTTTAACCACCTGTTATTCACATTGTAAACTACACATTCCAAAGTTGAGTGAAAACTACTAATATGGATAAAGAAAATAAAGCTTATTTTAGGACCTTTAAGAATTTTTGTTATGCATTGTATCATTTATTTAATTACAATTAAGACATTTTTTCATCATTACCGCAATTTGTCCAGACTTAAGTATTTATTTTTTAAATCAGCATCCACGTATATTTTCTCATTTTTATAATTCAAAGAATGTATTCTTCTTCTTTTTCATTATGGTAACCACTTTTTTGCAGTACGGTAATGAGAATTTGAAGGGGAAATCTGCTTTAATTGCCTTGAAAATATCAATGCAAACAAGCTAAAAACAGGCTTCAGTGTCTTCAAGCTAAATATAATTTCTTATTTGGTTCTAATTTTGCATTGCAACATTATTTTATGACAATTATGAACACATTTACACCTTGCCGTAATTTGTCCAAGATTTAAGTATTTTTTTTAATAATACATTCTTGTTTTTTTCCACTATGGTAATGACTTTTTGCATTACGGTAATGAGAATTTGGAGGGGAAATGTGTTTTAATTGCCCTTAAAATAATCCTACATCCTAAAACCAAAACATCCTAAAACCAGCCTTCATTTTCTGTATGTAAATATATACTTTTTTAACATTTTGAGGTGAAATATGACCCAAACTTGTCTGTTACCTCAGCCGGGCTATTTGTCTAGTACTATTATAACAAGAATACAGTGCTGATCAGAAAAATGTTTAGAACGTGTGTAATATATTCAATATTCAAAAACATTTGATATAAAAAAGGCAGCACAGCCTAACTTGTTATTCAACCGTGTTGGGTTAATTTCACCCGAATCTTACCAAGAACACAATGAGCCCCGTTTCATGCATGAAGGTGAGTAACCAGAGCCAAGAGTTAATAATTACTTAAATAATGAACGCGGAGGATCCGTGTGAGTGAGCGAGACGTTGAAGCGTGAAACCTCAGGCTAAAAATAGCCTGGTTTAAATAGTGAAGTCTAGTAAGTTTATGTACACATGTGTTCACAATGCTATCCACATCTCTTTTGGGTGATCAGATGGGTGGCGGTTGCCATGGTTACCATCCCGAATGACCTAAGGCTTGGTTTCCAGTGAAGGGTCCATGTGAATGTGAAGAAGGAAAGGCGCCTCCCCCTCCCCCGGCATTCCCAAGCCTCGTAGGGGGGAAACTCGACTGCATTCCAGAGAACGCTGAAAGATCTGAGGTTGGAAAAACAGGGAATGAGTTACACATGTTGAACTTTACATGGTTCACCTACAATCCTTCACATTAGTTTAAAAAACTGAGTGCATGACAAAATTACAGTAAAACTTCATGGTATGTATATAATATCAGTGTATGTATATGTATACAAATACCTACTAATGAGATCACATTCGGTATGTTAAGCCGCTTTTCATTTCAAAAGAGCTTTAAAACTTGTTCTATAAAATTGTTCTTGCCCCGTTAAGTGCGCTTCATCCCCTGAAACATTTAGGTAATGAGATCATGAAGTTCACTTGTGCCTAATTTCCACTTTTACAACATGTTTTTCCACCGCCTATAAAACAAGCTGTTCCTTAGATGAGCGTTTGATCATTTTACTTTAAGAGTGTATTTTGTCTTTGTGGTTGCATTAGGTACGTGTAAACCGTTTTGACTGAGGCTTAACCAATAGAGAAACATTGCATATAAAATGCAGAGACAATAAAAATAGTATAATATAATAAAAAAAATAGTAGTATTACTAATAATATCAAATGAAAAATATATAGAAGCCTACATAGAGATAGTTATATATATATATTTTATTATTATTATTATTATTTTTTTATTTTTTCCTTTTTTTAAGTTTAAATGTTGTAAATGTATGTGCGCAATTTCCAGTTAGGCCGATTACAGCTTTCTCAAAGAATAATGCTGAGTCTCCAATTGACAGCACTGAAGCTGATTTAGAGTTTAACAGCGTTGTAAAATCTACTTAAATGTGAACTAACTGCTAAAACTAGCCAGATCTTCTTTTGCAACCCATGTCTGTAATTAAAGGCTTCAACCCCTTTTTCTAATCAATACTGTTCTGGACATGATGCATGAGGGTCACAGTTCAGTTAAAATACTGTTTGGATGTGAAAAGTCAAGCATGGACGTTTCTCCCAATATTGCTGAGGCCTGTTTTTCCATTGTTGAGACGATCAACACTGCAGCAGCAGCATTAAAAATAATACCTGAGAGCTATCACCCTTTCACAAGTACAGCAGCTTCAGAGCCGGTTATATTTAAACATCAGCGTCCCGTATTTCATTCCATTGTGTTATTTCTGGGACATGGCAGACACTTTGATTTAAGACATGAGAAGCGATGCTGCACAAACGCTCGGGCGAAGTGAACTGCGCTTCAGTGTTGCGTAACTAACGCTCGAGCAGCGCTTATCCATCAGCGTCAGTGGTCTCACCCTTCTCAAACCAGCAGCAGAGCAAGTGACCTTTGACCCAGTTTGAAGGCCTTGGAAATTCCATTAAAGCAAGTCTAAAGACCCGAACGCACGCCTAGGATTCAATGAACGAGTTTAATAGATTGTACAGGCTTGTTTTCACAGCCTTAAACTGGAAATCCTTCTTGTTTTTCTTCGTTACATCTACTTTTTTCTTCCGAACTCTGGACTTCACCACCAGGTTTTATTAGACATGTCAACTACATGTTAAAACACACCTCTCAGCTTTTAAGGACTTCATTTGTATTCAGAGTATTAATTATTTATTGCATTAACATTTTTTATTCATTTGTAAAGCACTTTGCAAGTTACAATTATTACAGAATAAATACTAAAAATGTTTACTTATTTATTTGAGTGCTAAATAAATGATTTATCGCTCAAATGTATTTGTTTTTAAAAATGGTAGAACAGGATTTTTTTATTAATAAGACTAAAATTAAATAATCAGAAATTTTGGGTAATATTATTAATCAAATTTGTATTGTATAGTATAGTAACATTTGAGGTAAATTAATAGTAAATAATAATAATTAAATCTAAGAAATAAATATTTATCACCCAAATGTATGTGTTTTAATGACTCTTAATAATCCTTCAATAATGTCATTATTATTATTTTTTTGTCACCTACTTAAATGGAAGTTATATTAAACAAATACATTTCTTTATTTTTGATCACAATTGTCTTTCATAATCAGGCTAATCAAACTTGAGTACAAAAATAAATAAACTCGAAATAAATATTAACCACTTTAATTTATGTAGGCT
The DNA here is from genome assembly GCF_016745375.1 of Pimephales promelas. The sequence continues at coordinate 4,563,778 of NW_024121266.1, read as the reverse complement.
ATGTGGACATGTAATGATCACCCCCAAATAAAAATTAAACAATAAGCTACTAATAAATAAATATTTATTGAAGTGAAGTTAAGTAGGCTAGTGGTTTTGCCTCCAGCTCTCTCTCTCTCTCTCTCTCTCTCTCTCTCTCTCTCTCTCTCTCTCTCTCTCTCTCTCTCTCTCTCTCTCTCTCTCTCTCTCTCTCTCTCTCTCTCTCTCGATGGCTTCGCTAGGCTATCTGTAATGAGGGTCACAGGGGGTTGAATTAATGACAGCTGTGTAAACTACTGTGTGAATAGATCTGTGCTCGGATCAATCCCCCGTCAGCACCTTATTTATTAGGAAACGCCCTTTGCTTTGCATTATAAACCGCGGTCGCCTCTCAATAATCTAATGTTTAGATAGAGTGGAGTGTGAGGTATAGTTTACAGGCTTAATCATATAAATCTTGTTGGCATTTTCTTTTTCACATTTTATTGTGTTTATGAGTTCTAAATGATCTATAAATGTTAAATAATACCGGCTCTTTTTAGTCAATGCGCCCCCGGCTTGAAAAACAAAGGCAGTTTGTATGCTAATCGCAGCCTTTTCACCTCATCTCATCATGTATGAATATTATGCAATTCTGATTAATTACACCGAGCGAGTTCGCGGCTGAATGACCTGTTTGATCTATTTACGGCTGGTAACCAGTTTGAGGCCTTTGTGTTATTCAATTTCTTTCCGCGGGTCCTGCTTCCACGGACAAAGAAGTGAAAATTTTCCATTAACTGTATGCAGATTCAGCCGCGCCGCGGGGCTCGAGAGACGCGGAGACTCCACGCGCGCGTCGGTAGAATAAGGCTGGCCGCAGCTGCCAAAATAAAGGATCTTTCTGTTGGTTTTTTTAAAAGCTAGCATTAATAAAACATTAGTATTGACCGTGACGGTCATTCTGGTCCGCCTTTGTGAATAATAAAACCGTCAGGAACTGACCCTTGACCTAGATCAGGTGTGTCATACAACAAACAGAGACTCATCATGGTGTGTATTGGATAAGTGCCAGTTACTACAGCCTGCTCTGCAAGACCAAAGAATGAGAGGATCTTGATAACTTCCTCCATGGTGCTCATGTTACAGTTCGGATTACTAGTCTTGCCAACTAGGCAACATTAAAGTTGCCTAAAGACTGGAAATATAATTCATCTGTAACCAGATACATTATATCTTCCTATTCTCTGAGTATTCCTTTTCCACTGCATGGTATACACTCTAGCCTAACTTTTAATCGTAGTAAGTGAAACGGTAGGCATTATGGAACAATTAACGTTTTAACAATTAACGTCAATTAACTGTAGCATGCAAATAAACTTATCACAAAGGGCCTACTTTAAAATTTGTATTTGTGTAAAGGTCTTATTTTGGTACTAAGACAAGACTCAAAAAGAGATTAGATATCTGATATATCATCCAGATCATTGCCAGTACTGGAAAAGGAAGTATAATCAAGCGCAGTATAGTATTCAGCACTGTAAGCCTACAGTTGTGGGTCATATTGTATAAATAGAAAGTTTGCATATTGTGCACAGTAGGCATACTGTATTATAATAGTAAACTAGCACGCTATTTCAAACATATCCCGAGTTGAACCACAATCTAAGCTGAGTTTTGTGGCAGGTATTCCTATTAGCCTTAGGTTGAGATAGAAAATAGATCTGTACTTGTCAAATCATTTCATGGGGTTGCTCAAGTAATTAAACACAATGCATAAGAATTAGGTTGGGTTAGAAAAAACATACTAAGTATGTTGGGTGACATGCGTTCCAAAGTATTCTGTACCAACTCAAAGTCAAACAGTGACTCACTGTGATGATATGCAATGACAATAGGACAGAAACTTATCGTTCATGACTGGCTGGTGAGAAATGATCTGAGAGTCTACACATTTAGTGTGATGTATCTTCTACGTACTCTAATCCATGTTGGTTTGTGGCAAATATGAAAGAACATCTCTATTTGTTTTCCTCGCCTCTGTTACAAGATGACGACTTTTAAAGCAACGTGTATTTTTAGTTGTAAGCTGCTGGCTGCCAAATGGTGCAAAGTATAGCTGCACCCTATTCCACATGCATGCCTCACCCCAGCATTTCTGACAAGGCCACTCTGCGCAAAATTCAATGGTGAATTAGTGATTTTCAAAAGAGCTGGAACTGCAACGTTTGCACTCAAAGAAGGATAAAAGAGACTTGTCAGCTGCAGCCGTGCAGATCTGAGGCCTTGGAGGCTCTATTCTGCCCGTCTCCACCCAAACCATCTGTTTATTATTGAGGAAGGGCAAACAGCAGTTCCTCTAGGCGTCCTTCCATTAAGTGAGCGCTGAGCTCAACAAGCCGCGAGTGCAAAACAAGACGAGTTTTTAGCACTACAAAAATTCTTGCTGTTTTACAACAGATAAAGAGCAGGGTCACTTGACAAGTTGAATGGCTCCAGTCTCCTTCCTTGAATCTTCATGCCAAACATTACACACCTATCTCAAATAAACACGCCTTCTCTAAACATCAATGATTATTTGAGTTTGTTATCTGTCTGGCTACTGTGTACACTTGTGAGAACAATAAGCCCTGACGTTTATATAAAGAAAAGACAGAGGCTTTGTAAACAATCCAAGGAAGCAAGACCATACACTTTTTTTTCAGTGGAGCAATGTGCAAAAAAGTGGTACAGGCCTCGCCATTGGCAGAACTGCAAGAATGAACCTGATCCTGTTCTTGCTGGAAGCATTTAGGAAAGCTTGTACGCCCCAGAGAGACGTGTTTTACTCGGTAATTTGTGCTGCCACATTCCTTAAAACTATTAAGAAACATGTCATCTTTATTTGACTTCCAACAGCACTAATTACGGATAGACATTTCTCATCGACAAACAAAATTACTGCTTTATAGATATGACTGGGCAGATGTATACAACGCAAATGTTGTCACTTGGTCAAGGACCGTGACATTGGACAATACTCACCAAATAGGAGTAGTATTTGTCTTCAAGATGGGAGGTACTTCCAGGTGCTGACAAAAGCTGTTGGGATAAGCGAATACGGTATGCTTGTTATGCTATCCCAAGAGTCCGTTGAGGGGTCATAGCAGTCCAAGGTTTTACACCTCTGTGCTCCAAAGTATCCCCCGACCACATACAGGCGATTCCCTGACGCCACTGCATGACAGCTGATTCTCCTTGAAGTCACGTCACCAAACTTGGTCCACTGGAACGTCTCGCTATTGAAGCGGTACGCGGAGCTCGCAGAGAACTCAGTATCTCCACCGATGACCACAACGTGGTTCCCAACAACGGCTGCCGCTGTGTAACGCCAAAGCTGAGGACAAGTGGCCGGGACAGTCCACCTGTTCTCACAGGGGTCGAAGCACTGAACCTTAGGATACTTGTCCCTGTTGACACTAGTCCCTCCGAAAGCAAAGAGTTTGTTTTTGGCCCCTACGACAGCAGCATTGCTCACACCCTCTCGAAGAGGTGCTACCAGTGTCCACTTGTTGGATTGGGGGTTGTACTGCTCCACTTGTTTCAGGGACACAGACGGGGATGCAGGGAACGACCCAGCAAGGGATGTGTGTCCACCTACTACATAGAGGATGTGGTCAAGTTCTGCTGAACCATGTCCAAATCTAGCGACGAGCATCGGTGCGGCTTTGGACCATTCGTCGTGCAATGTGTCATAGACCCAAACGTCTTTTGAAGACCCGTTTTCAGACCCTCGACCACCCGTGACATAAACTTTACAGCCGATCGCGCAAGCACTACACTCTTTGCGAGGGCTAGGAATGTCCGTTTTGGGGTTGATCTCTTTCGCCTTGTGATCAATCATGTACACTTTGTCGCACATGAACGTTTGGCCTCCTAGAAGCAGGAGGGCTTGGCTGACCTTCCGGGGTTGGGCGCAGAAACCTGTGACAACTCCGTCGTTCTGCAGGATCTTCATTTTGCAACGGACAGCGTCTTCTACAATCTCACGACCCACCTTGTGTCCCATGACGAGCTCCTCGGACGCCACATTCTTTAGCAGGTAGGACTCCGGAAGTAGAGCGAGGCGAACACACCGCAGAAGGTCGGGAAGATCCAGATGTCTTCTCCCAATGTCTGCTCTAACCCAATCAATAACAGCCTCGTACACGATGCTTTCATCCTCAACCTCCAACTCCTCGCTAAAAACAAGCTCCTGAACTTTCTGTTTGGGCAGGCTTAAGAAGTCCTCAGTGTGGTAGAGATTGGCGAAATTTGCCAGGCACATCCGCCAAGAAAGTTCGTACAACCTCTGGCACTGATGAGCGTCGGACAGAAGCATCATCCCAAGACAGTTGGACGGATGCAGGTTCTTCTCCAGGAATTCTGCAGAGGCATCGCGGATGTCATGGAACTGGAGCATGTCGCCAGCCTCCAGCAAAGACTCTGCGTTTTCCTCGTTGATGATCACACGGGCGGAGTAGGCATAGTCAAGCAGGAGCTCCAGAACCTCCGGGTGCAAAGAGTCGTGGAAGTTGACCTCGGCGTCTCGGCTCTCCTTCAGGCCACCGCTAAACATGGCCTCAAAATAGCGGCTACATGATGCCAGAACCACCCGGTGGCATGGGAATGCTCGATGTCCAGCACGCAGGACTACATCCGTGAAGACATGTCGCTTGCGGAGGAGATTGAGGTGGGTAAGCAGGCTGTCTGGATGTGACGTTTTGTGGAAAAGATGGATGTTCATGGACCCAGAGCTTGACCTTGACTTTCGGTTCTCGTGATTACTGACAGACATCTTTGAACTGGATAAAAGAAAGAAAAAAGAAGAATTTTTTTAAAACCATTTCCTTTCAGATTTCCATTATCATCTATGGACATTCATTTGATATTACTCGGAAGGCCTATTGTTCAGCAGTGTTTAAAAAACCTTAACATATAATTAGATGGTGGATACATCATAGTTAGGGCAATTACACTTGGAACCAAACGTACCCTTGGACGGCAGTAAACCCATAATTGTTTGTTAAACAGCATTTCTTTTACCTTGAGATTGTTCAGTACAAGAGTTAATGATTTATAGGAAATGAATCATCGCCTTCCTCTTTGATCTCAGATAAAGTTACTGCTCTTAGCCATAATTTCATAATTTCAGTTATGCATAAAACAGTAATAAATTGCATGGAAGAATGAAAATTAATTGTCTAACAATAGTACAACAGTGAACTAAAATGACTACTACACCACTTTTAAATAAATGATATTGTCATGTGTTTGTTGTATTTTAATAATTATTGATATTAGACTGCTCACATAAGCGACCAAATCTTTAAAAAATAAAAAACCTTTAAATAGACACCAAAATGTTATTTGAAGCTATCCGAAGATAGATCAACCAAGATACCAATGACTTTGTTTACTTTGTACTACTATGTTTTTTGTTTTGTTTTTTTGTTATTAGAAATATTGTCATGAGAAAATATTAATATATGAAAATTTCCTATGAATACGAACCGTGGTTTTACAGTAACGATAACTGCAGTGGTCAACTACGGCAACACGTGCATTTTTTGCCAAAAAAAAAAAAAAAAAAAACCTTTACATGAAGAAATGAACATGACGTTTGCAGTAACCTATTTCGCAACGCATTTAAATATTTAATGTTAAAGTGACAGGATTTCAACACACAAATCTACTGAGCGGTCCAAATACAATCAATGCTACTACACGCTTAAATATTGAAATATTGTGTCTGTCGTATAACCAAGTATGAAAAAAGTTGCATGAATTTACCTTATTCGTCGCGCGGACTTGAACAGTAGGCTATGCATTCGAGTAACTTTAAGACGTCTTGAACGATTTCAGTAGTAACATTTCTCTTGATGGGATCAGTCTGAAGTCTGTGAGATCCGCCTGTTACACGCTGTGGAACATTACTACTGTGACTCGAGAATCAGTGAGTGAGTGAGTGTGTAGTGTGGATCTCAGTCGCTCCTCCTCTTCTCGCATGTTAAATGTCCAACCCTGGCGGAGGAGGTGATCTTAGGACATATTTTATTTCTAGTAATGAGACGTGTTTTGGATAATTAGTGAGCATTTGGTGTGTATGAATGTGATGCATTGATATTGAGACACATGTTTTTCATGTTTGAGATTGTGAATGATAGGAAAACTATGTAAGCCTCCACAGATAGCAACAACACTATCTCTTTCTTCTTAAGAAGGTCATATTGCAGTTATGCCTAAACTATTTACAGTCTCTCTTTAGTTTACGGAAAGAAATCTGCCTCTCTTCAATTACTTATGTAAACGTGCCTTTTTTTTAACAAAGCCTTTTTGTTTGGGTCAAAAATAATGAGATTTTAAATACAGTACCACTACAAGGAAGGCTAAAATAATTACAATAATAATGTTTACTTAAAAAAAATCAGTACGGTTTTTTTTGGCTTTACCACTTTAAACCATTGCTGTACCATGATGCCTCCAGATTCATGTTTATTGAGCCTCTTTCATTGGGGTATTTAGTATCAATCCACAATGTTTTCATTCCAACACAGTTATGCCAACAGGAAGCGCATGATGTTTTTCTTTGCATGTTTAATTTGTCCTGAACGGTTGTTGTACAAACTTCATCAGTGTATTACTGTGAGTGTAGACTTACTGTAGCCTACTGTGTGACTGTTAATTACTGTCAGACCCCCTGCCAACACTCATTCATCTTCACTCAGCCAAAACTTGCTCATATCTAATAGAGTTATTAGAGCTTAAACAGCCGTTACTGTGTCAATGCCCTGTTTATACAGTCCTCAACACCAACCAATTATATCTGACTTTCAAAACAAAATCCTTCTGGCTGGTTTGACATTTTTAACTTGGTATATTATATTATATTATATTATATTATAAAATACCTCCAATATTAATATATTATCACTTATTTATTGATGTACTGATTGGTTTATTGATTTATTTAAAAAACTGAAAAACAAATGATAAACTAATTTCTCTGCAGTAATATCTGGTGGAATGTAGCGGCACCTACTGGACAGAACTCATATTGCAATAAAGCTGAACCCATAGGGCATTTCAGAATGTTTGTAAACAATAGGCACCGCGGTACTTCCGGGTGGCAGAACGCGAACGGCTTCCATTGACTAACTGAAGAGATCCAGCCGGCAACTGAACAGTTACACAGTTAAAATCATTGATGTTGATCAAAGTTGAATCTATGGCGAAAATATGTTGTGTTTGGGGTTGCGCCACCAGATATACAGCAAAAGGTGTAGGTTTTTTATCGATTTCCTTCAGAAAAAAGTAAATCTATCCAGCAGAACCTGTGGGTGAGGAGGTTAAAGCGAGTGGACGTCGTCAAAAGTGCATGTCGTCTTCTAATTATGAGCTTGAGCCCGATTTAAATCCAACCATTTTAATACGTGGGTCGTTATATAACTGACGTTCTCAACTAACTTAGTTATTTCTATTACTTTCTATGTTACTTTCTTTTGAACTGTGAGTAAATGCTTCTTCATCGTAAATGCTTCTGATTGGCCAATGCGTTCAATAAATCAACACATATGTCTGTGATTGGCTACATCGCCCATCGCTGCAGTCACGTTCTAAAAAGAAACTCTGCCATGTAAGTCATTTCTATTTTGTTTTAGTTGTTCTTGTTGCTTTTCTGCAACAGATGAATACAAATGTATTAGTTTTTATTTGTTTTATTCATAGATATTTCTAGTTTGCGGGAGTCCCGCGAATCGTTTTATTCTCCTGCAATCCGCACACACAGAGTGCATTACCGCCCGCACTCGGCCATCAGATCTAGTCCCGCGCCGCGGTCTAGTGTGTTGGGAGTGCACGTCTCTAGATCAGAGAATCTAAGCTTTAATGATCATGTTAACTATGTCTGAATTTCCACCACGTCTGTTCTTGAATCAACTGTTGAAATGTAGATTAGGCTTCTGCCGGCGGTGTGTCTCTCTCCATGCAATTTACTAGTGTTGCCATAGGGACGCTTCGGCTTTTGCCACCCGGAAGAACGTCTTTTATTGTTGTGACGTCATGGTGAATTGTCGTATAGAAAACACAACTCGTTATTTAAAAAAAAAAAAAAAAAGGATTTAAATACCAGAAGCAGAAATAGCAAACTTTAATATATATATATATATATATATATATATATATATATATATATATATATATATATATATATATATATATATATATATATCCATTTAATATATATATTCCATATTAATGTTATTTTGTTGGCTTTTTGAAAACTGCAAAATGGTGTGTTAAATCAAAAGCGATAAATCCTTATGAAATCTGAATTTGTGCTAATGACAGGCAACATCATGATAGGCTAATGTAGTTGTTCTTGATGTTTAAAAATCATCACGTTATCATGATCTTATGTGTTTTTGTTGTCATTAAAAACTACATTTCCCAGAAGTCAACAGTCAGGATGTTTTCCGCAGCGCTTCCGGTTCATCTCAAGGGCAAAATTATCACATGTAAACGGTGTAAACGGTGTGTCACTGTTATTAGATCTATAATTGTGTAAAATGGACAGTTTTGGTTCTGATTTCTCTTCGGGCTCATCTTCTGGTAAAATGGACACTGGCACTATCATGGAGCAGGTCAAAGTTCAGATTGCCGTTGCGAACGCTCAAGAGCTGCTGCAGGTTAGTGACTTTAACTCTTAAGATGTTAAATGCTGATTTAAATTATCCCTACATAAATACTCCTATAATTAATCTCATTGTGCTTCCTAAAATTAATACGTATGTATATAAGAGGCTTGTGTTGGATAGATTTTGTCATTACATGATGCTGAATAAATGGATTAAGTTACTCTATCAGTGGTGATCATAAGCACAGTGTTATAGCAAAGTAAAAAGACAATCTGTTATCATCACCATATACGCTTACCAAAAAGAATACCTTTTAGTAAAATTACCTTGGTATTGTAAACCATGGACCAATGTACCATGGTACTCCAGTTATTTTTTGGCTTTTTCAGGCTTTCTCTGTACTATGGTAAAATTGTATTTTTGAGTTAGTATGTACCATGCGACTACCAAGGATAATCTTAGAAGTACCATGATATACCAAAGTACTGTGGCACAGTGATGTATGTCAAAGGATTTCCAACATTACCATCCATGCCGTTTACTATAAAAATATTTGTTTTTCCAAAGTGGTAAATAAGAAGTTTTATATGAAAATACTGTTTTTAAAATGTCTTGTTTCATTAATTGTGTTGCTCGCTGTTTCTGTGTATTTATTGGTCAATTTTTTTTCGCAATTACTTGTTTCAAAGTCCTTTTCAGTATATGATACTCCCACAGTACCTTCTTATAAGGTATCCAGTTACAAAAAGTACCAAAATAGAATTATTCCATGCATTCCTAATGCCATTTGGCGTTCATTGCAGAGAATGACGGATAAATGCTTCAAGAAATGCATTGGCAAACCAGGAAGCTCATTGGACAACTCTGAACAGGTATGAGCAGGACATCCTATCAGTGTTGTAGTCGAGACCACCTCACTCGAGTCCGAGTCGAGACCGAGACCAGAGAGAGTCGAGTCCGAGTCAAGACCGAGTCCATAGAGAGTCGAGTCCGAGACCAGAGACAGTTGAGTCCGAGTCGAGACCGAGACCAGTGAGGGTTGATTACCAAATATACTTTTAAATTTACTTAGAGTTTAAAAAATATGATCAGTTTAGGGTAAAAAGGCCACATAGTAGGTGGTGTTAAAAGTAATGTTATTACAATTTGTCATGCGCAGTTGCACACTAGAAAATCACCAATCACTGGGTGTGTCAATCAATTTAAAGAAATATTTTATTAACGTACATTAATAATCATGAAAAATATTTTTGAATTGAACTCGAGTGGACTCGGGAATAAGTCCGAGTCCTAAAAAAAAATGTTCGAGTATGAGTCGATACCGAGTCCAAATGCACACGAGTCCATGACAAGACCAAGACCATTAAAATATGGTCTCGAGACCGAGTCCGAGTCTCGAGTACTACAACACTGCATCCTATACCGCAGTTTGAGGAAATAACATCTAGACCCATGCATAACCCTTTCGTTTTTTTCCAGAAATGTATTGCCATGTGCATGGACCGCTACATGGATGCGTGGAACACGGTCTCCCGCGCATATAATTCCAGATTACAGAGGGAAAGGGCACGCATTTGATGTGCAGATGGTGGCCGGTACTACCTCGGTGTCACCTGAGTCCTCAGGTCTAGATGCCTGGTCTCCAAATGCACGACGAGTGCACAGACTTGGCACGCAACAACAACTGATGGCTACAGAAGGAACCAGGTGGCTGGATTTAGACTCTACAAGGACATTTTTCATTACGTTTTGTTTTCAAACCATGTTAAAATGATAATACAAGACATAAAATAGCTGTTTAATCATTTTTAAGTTCAAATTAAAGGATTGATAATTCTAGTAGCAGTTCTCAGAATTGGGATAACAAGAAGCGGGTCTGGATTTTGGTATCCAGTTCCCGCTCGTGGGTCTCATGTTTAAAAACAATGCTAAAAATCGGACACCTCCCCTTATGCTGTTATCCATTCATCAAGCAGCCAATCAAAATTCAATGTGCCATCTGTCTTCCTTTTGTCTTGGGGTGGATGTTACTCCATTCCCTGAGGGAACGGCTCACTTTACCACCTCTGTTCCACAAGCCTATCTCTTCTCCCAGAGGGGAAGAATTCAGGGGCGTCTTTGTTGCAAGAATTGTCACTTCTTCACCAGGATCGGCCGAATAGTGCTTCTAACTTACCTCTGAAGAACAAACTGCAATTGTCGACACTGGAGTGTCATTTGTCTCATTGTCTGTTAAGTACAGTAGTAGGGTTGTTTAGACACTAAACTACACACCCTTGTAAAAGCAGTTCCCTTTGTGTACAACCGTGTTCCCAATTTCCTTTGCTTCATTGAGTTGTGTGAAGGCTTGGACAGAGATGCAAACTCCACCAAGACATGTCCAGACAGATGTTGTGCTGTTTTAATGGAATGCAAATAAATACCATCAAGTCAGTCAGATTTTATTGATGTTTTTGTTGCAATGATGAAATATCAGAATAAGAGATGTAGCACCATTTGTACAAATTAGGCCTGAAACACTAATACTAATCAAGTACATGAACTTAGATTTTGCTTTCTCATTTCGTCATTTTCACAACAGCCTGGTCAAGGACTGCCATGGCGGAACAACAGTTGAAAATAATCATGTTTAATGGCACAGAGTTTTGTACTGAAGTCTTAGTAACACAAGAATACACTTATGTTCAACGGGACCATGTGCTTGCAAAACATTTCAAAGTTTCAAATTTCCCATATTTTCTGATATTATTCCCACATTTTCCATTACAGGAATATAAATTCTGCTGGTGAAATGAGAAGGGGGAAAACTTAAGGCAAGCAAATGTTGCCATATTTGATTGTCTTCCATCTGAAGTGACAACCACTTCTCATTGATCATTATTTGTACATATTCCTAAGCCATTTTGGTTATGCTTAGGCCCACACGGGATCTGCAACCTGCTGAATTGGAGCTTTTCCCCCCCAAAATCAGGGCAGAATTGCATACAAATCTGCAGATTTCATGGAGACCTTATGGTTTTTATTCCTAAACGCATTTCAAGGGCTAGTGCATCGTACACCAGAATGCAATGTTAAATAAAATAAATATTTTGACAGTAGATTGAAAGTCATCCTTTTGAGTTTCATGCATCTTCAGTTGTGAGACAATTAGTGGAGGACATTTCTGGATCATATTTTTAAAAAGGGAGGTATATAGATATCCATTCTCTGATTGACGTGACCTGCATGTAAACTCCGGGGAAGCCAATTCGACCACAGCCGTAACCCCAGCTGGTCACCCCGGCCAGGAACCAACGGCCCTGGGGTTCCCGGCACACCAGAGGGCCCCCTGAGTCTCCCTGCAGAAGAAGAAAAGTGTTTTATGGAAGGTATGACATTTAAAGAAGTTGCTGAAAACTCAAGGATATGGTTGAATTACATTGGGCCGTGTTACATAATCAGCTTAAGAGGCACGGTGGATGTTTTAAGGTAAAAAAACTGAAGTCTTAGAGCATTAAGTATCATCAGGTAAGTGCAGCTGTGCTTCAGAAGAAGGCGTTCAGATTTATGCTACTCCTGTGCAACTGTTGAATTTTTCGGACGGTATCATTCAGAAACCCTTAAAATTCTCACAAACTTACCAAACATGTGTCCCTGTTCCCCTCCACAGAGCCAGCACACATCATGTTGTCGGTAAATCCGCCCCCATAAGCTCGCTGGCAGTCCCGCCGATCAAAGACACTAACCTGTGCTTTTTGCAGCAAATTGGTTATCATACCTATGTGGGATAAACAGACCATACGTCATAATGGATCCTATTAATCAAATGCAGTCCACAACTACTATATCCATATCTTTAATGTAGAAGAAGTCTAGAAGATCTTTTTTTTATGTCGTTTTCACACTTGATCCTAATTCGGTCGTCTCTCCATGCCCATTCTAGGAATGGTCAACATTCATAGGCTGATAATTTCCGCAAAATATTCATAATAGCATTTCATTTTCGGATTGCGTTTACATTAATCACTAAATGTGTTACAGCTCACGTGAGTCAAATCCCAGACCCCTTCCTAAACAGGGGAAACACATGCACCCCTTTTCCACCAAAAAAAGAACTGGTTCGGAACTGGTGCTGGTTCGGAGTTGGTTCAACTTGCGAACCGATTCAGAACCTGTTTGTTTTTCCACTGACTAGAGCTCCCAGGGAACGACGTCGTTACGTCACTGTGTACGTCGCCATACGTCTTAGCTAGAAACGCTTGCAAATACAACATTACTTTCGGATTATCTCTAAATCGTATACCAAGAACGCTTTAAAACAATTGAAATATGTAAGTCTTTTAATCTTTTCGTTTGATATGTATTTTTTTCTGTTAAGTTATATACCCCTGTAATTGTGTCTTTTTTTCTTTCCGTTTATTTGTTCTATATTGTGACTTTTCTTCTTTGCTTATAATGTCTTCAATAAAAAAAATACAAAAATAGAAACGCTTGTGTTAACTTCAAGAATAACAATTAGAAAGGCGGACTCCATCGTGTTTCTGCAAATGTTTCTCTTGGCTTTGCGATCCTTTATTATGGTCAGAAAAGAAGTTTAGGACACACCTAAACCCGCCCCAACCCCCAACGTAAGCATGACGTGGTAAAAGAACGGTTCTAGTCCAGCAAAGAGTTGGTGCCGCTTTGGAACCAGTTCTCCTGGCCGAGAACCGGTTCTTTGGCTGTCGAAACACAAACAACTGCGCGCAAGCACCGGCTCTCAAAATGCTCTGGTGGAAAAGGGGCTATGGTGGACTCTTCAGCATGGAAGACAGCTTTCACATGACTAAGTTCAATCGAGTCCACACCAGAACATCTAGTGTGAGCACGATGTCAAAAACTACTCGTCTAGGTTGTATCTTGTCACCTTGACCAACCCCAAACTCACCGTCCTCCTTTACAGCGCCCCATCCAATGATGTAGCATTCCACAGTTTTGATGAAACTATGCCAGGGAGAGGGCAAACACACAGTCTGGATGGTGTAGGACTTGGGGGCGGGGATGGAGAGCTCCACCAATGCCACGTCAAAGTCCATGGTGCTGCTATTGAAAGCAGGATGAGAGATGATCCTTTGCGCTGGAATAACCAGAGCTCCCACTCCAGACCAAATGACTGACCCAAGACTTACTGCCCAACCAGCAGTATTCAGCTCACTATTGACGAAAACACAAAATTAACACTAATTGTTTTTCTGTTCAACTCTTTAAGACTAGAGCATGTTGGGAACTCGCCAGTCAGTGGTACACTACCCTCTGAAGCAGTGAGCAGCAGTCAGGAGCCATTTGCAGTGGATGAGCGTAGCTCCACAGCGGTGAGTGCGTTGGTACTGCAGACTGCCCACCCATGGCCATTCACCTCTACGGGCAGAGACGCCACCGATAATCCTCCCTTGTCCCACGGCTGGACGACTCCCACAGTCTACAAAGTAAACAGGTGACCCTTATATTCTTGTCCCTCAGACTAGTTTAATTGCAAGCCATTTTTGAGGAGTTTTTAGGTCAATTTCTAGCATTTCCCCCCCTTATGAACAACAACTTTAGGTACACGATAAAAACTCCTCGTGGTTTGATCGATTTAAGGCTACGTTCACACTGCAGGCTGAAACGACCTAATTCCGATTTTTTTGCCCCTATGCGACCTGAATCTGATTTTTTCAGGACAGTCTGAACGACAAAGATCCGATCTTTTCAAATGCGACCCAGGCCACTTAGGTATGTGGTCCAAATCCGATATGTATCCAATCTTTTGAAATGCGACTTCAATCTGAACGGCCAGGTCACATATATCCGACCCGCACGTCATTGCACGCATCTGTAGCTAGCCAATACACGCTAACTCCAACGCGTTTCTGCATTGTTATGGGCCGCTGCAGACGTGTCTCTTCCCCAGTGTTGTGCCTGAATGCGTTCAATGAACGATAGTGCATGAATGCGTTCACATTTTGGGCGAACGTGACAGTTCACGTTCGCCCAAAATAAACGTACTGTATTACTGCCTGATGAACATTACTGTGAACACGTTCATTCTGGTGTCTGTGAACGTGCGCTCTCTGTCAGTTTAACTTCGTACAGTAGGGTGCCAGATTTCTATAGAGCCTTCCAGGCGAAAACCTGGCTAAAACACATGTAAACATGCCTTAAAATGTAGCGAAAAAACACCCAATCTGGCAACACCAGCCACCAGTGTTGCACCGCGGCCGCCGGCGACAAAGCAAGGAGCGCCGAGGACACGCACTATCAATTAAATGGGTTTTATGACGAGGTCGATGAGGATCGGAAAAATCTTACATTTATGTGCAAACTTTGCCCGTCGATAAAATAATTATTGTCTGTGTTTGTATATGGGCTATGGCAATAATAATAATAAAACAAAAGCTCGCAACATATGGAAAAAAAGAACTATTCCGCAAACAACAAGTGACGTCGTTGACCGTTGATTACTCTTCTGCGCATGCGGGTCACTTCTGGGTCATTTCACGTTCACACAGGGGATCACTAAGGTCGCATTTAATTGGAAATGTGAACGGCCTTGCTAAAAAATTGAATTTTTGCAAAAAATCGGAATTGAGCATTAAGCCCTGCAGTGTGAACGTAGCCTAAGTAACGATAAACGCCGCAAAACACAGGCGTTTTGAGTGTGTTATAGTGCTTTCTATATAGAGCCAATTACTTCCTGCCCTCCATTTGCATTTCGCGCCATGGTAACGCAGTGGCGTGACGTCACGTGAAAACAAGCTATATGGCACCTACCCTGACTAAGGTCAACGCTAGCTAGTTAACCACACTTCATTAATGTGGGTGCAAACCAAAGGGATTGTTGTTAAGCAGGGGTGTCCAATCCTAGAATCGACTCTGGATGTGCCTTCCTGCAGAGCTCAGTTTCAACCCTGCTCCTACACACCTCTTAGTAATTATTATGTGTTTTATCTGGTTGTTGTGTTTTTGATTAGGTTTTGGAGCCAAATTGTCCAAGACGTTAGACCTCCAGATAGATACAGGATTGGGCACCCCTGTTGTAGAGATCGAGATTATTAGAGATTATTTACCACAGTTTTTCTCATCAACCGCATTGGGGCAGTCAACGACTCTGTCACATTCTGGGTTTATCTTGCTGATGCACTTGTCTCCGCCACAGTTATAATTACCACTGCAGTTCCCAGACGCAGGATTATTTACATCACTAGCAAGCTCAGAGGATCTGTTCATAGCTTTAACAAGGTGAACCGCAGTGGTTGTGACACTTGGGTCAGTGGGGGCGACTTGGACTGTAGGTGTGTTTTTGGTGTAGCCCAGAATCCAGTTGCGGAGTTTGGTGACGCGGGAATAAACCCCAGGCTTGTTGATCTGTGCACATCCCACTCCCCAACTCACCACGCCCGCGAGGAAAAAGCGCCCAGGGGCCACCTCACATACCAGAGGGCCCCCAGAGTCTCCCTGAAGGCCGAAAAACACATTTAAAACATTCAATTGTAAAAACACTTTTTAGGGCATCAGGCATTAATGCTATAACCCTTACCTGACAAGAGTCCACCTTTCCTTGAAGAAAACCAGCACACATCATATTTTGGGTGAGTGCACCTCTGTATACAGATGTCTTGTTGCAGACTTTGGAGTCAATGATCTTCACGATTGCCTTCTGTAATGTAGAAGGCACCTCACCTGCTCGTACAAGAGGTGTAGTCTTAAAAGGGGTTGTCAGATTTTCGGCAAAAAGGCTGGTCTTCATGGAAGCAGCTTCTTATGATCGAGAACCACCAAGATAAGCAAGAAAAGAGCAGCTGATTGACATTTAAAGTGACCAACCACAGTTTGTTTTGAGTTCGGTGCAGTTTAGAGGTGAGGTAGTCTCAGCCTCATACGCCAAGCCTACGAACCACTGGGTGAATGTCTGATCCATCTGGCACACTTAACTGGTAACACTCCAGGATTTTCAAAATCATTATTTGATTGGTTTAATTTTAATTAATTAAATCCGCCTAGACACCAAGATCTTGTGACGCCAAACTCCCGATTGGAAGAAGAACGCAGGCGTGTTAACAACTGGTACAATGAGCGCTTATCAGGTTCAACTAAACACTGGATTTTACTAAGCTTAAGTACGTGAAATTCGCAGCTCCAGTGTTACAGTAAACTTGCACATTATTCTTAAATTAATAATTTATTAGATGCGCGCTGGTCTGTTATTGTAGGGACATCGAATTTACATTTTCAAGCCCCTAAACATGATGGGGAACAAAACAAACTGTGATTGGTTGCGCTACATGTCAGTCAAACATCCTCTTAGGCGGTCCTTGTTCAATGAAAGCTGCTATAGAGTCCAGACCTTCTGCTGTCAGTCTGAAGGTCTGGCTACATGAGACTAGGGGTAAGTTAAACTCATCAAACTCAAGCTAAAGTATATTCTGATGCTTTACACAACATCAAACATACTCACTGGTGTACTGAGTAAGAGCTCCCCAACCAGAGACGATGCAGTTCTGCCCGGGACTGAAAATGTGAGAGGATGATGGGATACAGATTGGCTGAACATAATGACTAAACGTCAAGGGCGTTTCCAACTCCAGTACGGTCACATCACTGTCAGTGGTCACGGGATCATAGACCGGAGAGACGACCAGGGACTTGATGTTTACTATGGTGGCTTCTCCCTCCACCCCACTGACTAGATTGGCTCCCACTAGAGCCGTCCAATCTTTTGGGTTGTTTTCTCTTTGGTATACAAGAAAGACATTTTTTAGATATACCATTGGTGCCTAATGAGAAACTGATGAAGATCTTACAGAAATGCTTCCTCACGTTTCAAAACAATGAGCGGCACTGACAAGCCAGCGATTGTTGACGATGGAGGCACCACATGTATGCCGGCCACGTAGTCTGAGACTGACCTGCCAGGGTAGCTCCCCGTGACGGGTGTTTTCACCACCCACAACACGGTTAGCCATGGCGGGACGTGTTCCACAGGCTACAAGAGAAACAATGGTTAACAATCAAAGAACATAAATTAAGCCTGGTTTTTCTGAAGAAAATATGACTGCACACAGAGACTATTTATATAGAGACATTCTTCCTCAATCCTTAATACAACTATATGGGGAAAACCTGTAACACCAAAGATGGCCGTTGTATGCACATGCCCCGCCCCTCCCACTGGAAAGCCAATCGTCTGCTTTTAACAGTCAAGCCGGGAAACATTTAAGCTTATAGTCTGGTTCCACCGACGCATGCGCACAGTTGAGGTTTACGACAGCAATATGTTACTGTTTGAAAAGGCAGCAGATTTGATATGTGTTAGTTGTGTAAATAGTTAGTTCCAGGAGTCTCCCCAGCGGCTTTTATCATATTTTATTACTGTTTCTATACAAGCGGTTTTTATGTCCCCGGTGACCAGTGAAAGTGCAGTTCTGAGTCTCTGCCCATTCATTTAGATAGGAGCCTGGTCTTGTTAGTCAGAAATAGCTGTCCGGAGGCATTGCCAAGATGGCGGCCGACTGGCATGACTTTGCTGCACAGCTTGCCACCACAATAATAGGTTTCTGTGATTATTTTAGTGCTGTTGCCATATTTTTATTCATTTGAAAGGGAAGTCAAGGTGGTTTCTAAGTTGTTCTCTGGCTGGTTTATAGCTCCATGCTTGTCCATAGATATAGCTTGTGTACTTCTTTAATAGAAGTCTATTGATTTTCTTGCTAGTATTGTTGTCCGTCAGGCAATAGTCCTAAGAGGTATCATTCATGTCTGTAAGAATATCATGCAAACTTAATGCAAAGTGATTTTAAATCACAGACAAACCCTAAGTAATTGTGATGTTTGTATAAACAAGCACAACTAAAACTACATGTTCCTCTCTTAAACCTTTATACTATTTTGATACTAATATGTCAAATGTGCGTTTTTAAACTTTAAACTTACAAAAGGGAAACTAACTTAGCATAATAACTCATGATAGCAAAATGTTGACACTTACAGCAAAAGGCTTCATCTGAACCATCAACACAGTCGGTTATAAAGTCGCATTCTGGATTTGGCTTTGTGATACATTCGCCACTGTCACAAGTGAACGTGTTTTCAGGACATTTACCTACAGTAAAAGACAAAGACATCTGAGTATCTGAGTTTTCAATTAACCTTTATATGATCAACAATATTATCACATTCTGCTTACTTATGTCATTGCCAATCTCATAGAATGACTTTCCACTTGCCCCTGAAAAAAGAAAACAAAAAAACGGTCAAAATGACACTATTATTGACTTAATTATTGGTTTTATAGGAATTCTGCATACCAAGAAGGATGATGCTATTGATCTCTCCGTATTCTGGGACAATGATAGGTTTCCCGTTCAACATGGCCTTAAATCCAGTGCGAAGGAGGTCTTGAACGAAGTGCTCCGTGTAGCCCTGGACTTGAGAAACCCGGAAGACCAAACGAAAAGTGGCCATCACGTTTGAGTTGATATTCCTGAAAGATATCACAGACTCTTAATCAAATACCAAAATATATACAGACATAATTCCCCACGTTGTTTTATAGAGTTAAAACATGGGATGTAGGCAGTGCACCTACCCATAGGCAACTATCTGACAGTCAGTAAAATGATTTGCCACTGCAGAGGCTGTAAAGATATTCTTGATCTGTAAAATAAAGACAGCAATGGATGTCTATTAAAACCAATTTTACATCTACAATGTGAATATTTCCATACAAGGATAGTTCATACTTTAGTTTTCAGAGTCGAGGTCAGAACTACAGAGAAACCTGATGTTTTATCTAGCAGGTCTGAATCATAACCGAGTCCTTGCAATTCCACTGTCTCCATGAAATAATGTTCCTCTTGTATTAAGTAGGCTAAACAGGAAAAACAAGGTTGGTGTAAGTGTCCAACAATATCATAATATTTTGATTCGGTTGACAAATACTCAAATAATTCATTAACCTGTCATAAAACCCACAGCAGCCCCAATGATGAGAAGAATGAGTATTGCGGCTAACGTTATACATTTGGAAGCAGAGAGGCAAGGTGGCCGTGAATCGCCCTCGGGCCACTCATTCAAGTCTTTCTTCTCCATTTCAGTCTATACAAAGACCTGCAACACAACCTGGACATTCAAACTGTAAAACACAAGAACACATGGAGGTAAGAAATACAGACAGGTGACCAGGTAAAAACAGGATTGGATTTTTATGACATCAAAAATATTAGCATCTCCCTTGGGTACCGAGAGTGAAAATCATCTCGTGGGATGACAAAGTATTATTTCATCGGCCATAGAACGAGACAATACTAGGAGTGGTTCAGAGAAGCCAAAACAAACCTGTCGATTCTTAGATGCTATATCGCAGAAATATGAAGCCTGAGGTTCCAGGGAGTATGGATAAAGTTACTTTTCACTTCAGGCTTGTAAATGCAACAACAACTCTAATTAAATATATGCACATAAAAACATATAAACAAACAATACAAAGTGCAAAACTATTATTTACAGGCTTGCCAACAACAATGCAAAGGTATCACATAAAATGGGCAAACAGTTTGGCACAATAAAACAATATATTCTTATTAAAACTCACATTTATTAAATTAATGTTACGTCAGGTCAATTACAAACAAGAATACTGGAAACTAGTAGCTTTATGCCAATTGAAACTTACATTGCTAAATAATGATGGTTTATCCATGCACAAATCCAATGCAACATATCAAATAAAAAATGGTTATAATACTGTCAAATAATGAAAGAAAATATTATTTTCGTTTTAACGATCAAAAATACATTCAAACAGTTCAAATACTTTTCTGAGGAGCTAGAAACAAATACAAAGAGCCTTAAAACTGTGGGTGAAATTCTTCTGGCACAATTCTAGGACGAATAGAATAGAATGTATGGTAACTCACCGTTTCAGACAGCATTTGGTCACTGAGGCATCTGATCTTTACATTGACGTCCGAATAAACCGCTCGCACGTTTTGAGAATATAGAATGCAGCGCTGTTATGCGCTTGGGGTTTGCATGTGGGCGTGGCTTTGCACAGGTGAGGGCGGGGGAGATCTTTGATTGGCCGGCGCTACAATAAATATAATTTTTTTTTTTAATCCTCTATTATCTCTCACAATACCATTTTAAGAAAGTTAAGTGGTTTAAAGAAATAATAGACTGTTGTTCCTGGGAGGGGTTAAAAAAACTCAATCCAAAACAAACCAAAAGCTTAAACGGCAAATAGTTTCAAATTTCTTAAAAGCCTTTACCAGCGACAAATGCTGCATTTATTAGGCATTATCTAAAAGCCGTAATGTTATTCTGTATTTTCCCTGTCCAGTAGTTGTTTCTTTTTATGTTTTATTTATCTATATATTTTCCAATTGTATTTTTGTAGCTTCTCTTTTTTTTTTAATGTATTGATTGTGATGCAATTTTTATTGAATATATATTTACGTAATCTTTTTTTTTTACCTCCTAGGTTTATTCTGCCGTGCAAAATGAAATGCAACTTTGCTTACCAGACCACCTCTCCTCAGACTTCTACTGACCTGGAATAGTATTAAGAGTTGGCCCGTCTTCAGACAGCAGCTCCTCTTACAGACCCCTCTAAAGTTAACCATCAGTTAACAGACCCTGAACCACTATAACTGTGTTACCCAATAAAGCCCAGACTTGGGTGCCAGTGCGCACTGATAAAATCTGGAAAGTCCTGCTGTTCAAAAGAGCACCAGCAAGGTAAGACACACAGCCTTTCATTCATAACTGCTAGAAAACCACCATCACAAATGAAGGGACCAACAAAACTTGATTAGCCTGACACGTATTGCGTTAAATATCAGAGTGAAAACTATACTGTAACCAGTGACTATATTGATGTACATACCGCTTCCCACCTAAAGTAAATCTAGAAAGGTTACAGGCAGGTCTTTGTGGCTGGGCTAAGAAGCATGAATTGCTCATCTCAATCTGATAGCCATCAAAACGGGTGGAAAAACCCTTGTTTCCTTGCAAGATTTTAGGAACTTGCATGATCACCTATGTATGAAAGTAGGTCTGCTGTTTTACCTGAATTTAACAAAAGTAGCAAGGGGAAATCTCACCAATAGGGAAGGGTCCATGACTGAGTCTTTAATCTGAGGAATTAGTTTTGTAAATGTAAAACAGAGTAGAGGACGCCACAAAAGCAAACAAGAATGTTTTCTCAAGGCGCCTTGAAACCAAAGGCTTTCAAAATATTATACAAATGATGTTCTGTGAAAGCTTCCTGACAATGTCCAACTGTTTATGTGTGTGTACAAAAGCTTTCTGGATAGGTAAAGCTGTGGGGTCCACCCTTTGAGGTACAGGCACAGTCTTTGTTTATTATGGTCCAAATGAACGTCAGTAGCAAAACAACACTGAAAGAACCAGGGCAGTATTACGCACCTATTTTCATGAACAGAAAACATGCCTTATAATTCAAAACCATTAACACATTCATAAACAAACAAAACGAATTTATCCTGAGTCTAAATACAAAATGTTACATTTTTCATTATTTCAGACCTAACAAAAAGTATTCATTTTTTTAACCAGACATCTACAAAATGCAAGTGGAAAAAAAAAAAGGCTGAATATTATCCATCCTGCTGTTGAACGAAAGGGTTTGGAATGGCCTCCATCCCGTCCTGTGGACAGATAAGCACGACGGACGTCCCTCGACAAACCACCAGACCGAGCTGCCTGGTGTCTTCGGTCAGCTTGTACTGATCATCCGGATCTGTACAGAATCATCAGGATGTGATTAGGAAACATATACAACAATCCATAACATAAGAATTTTCTGCTGGAAATTGTCATCTGAACAAGTAAGAAACATGCACTTTTGTTCTGACCAACTAAGGGAAAAAAGGATTGCAGTAAATCGTGCTGATTAAATCTAACGAACGCTAATCATATCACGTCAAACCGTGCAAATTATACTTTGTTCTCAAATTGTTAATGTTAACAACATCAGCATTGGCAACCAGATAGTGTTGAACACTGGCTGGTTGTATTTGCTCAAAAATGTATTTTGGATAATTTTTTAACCCTAAAAAGTTATGAACTGCAGCTTTATCTACTGTATAATAATGACCCATTTTATTCTATGAAAAATAGTGTGTAAAATATTCTTAGGAAAATATTTAGTATATGTTACATTATCTATGTGATTTTTTCAGTAATTCTTTGTTTATGTTAATCTCTTAATTTTTTATTATGTATTTTTTACATGGATCCCAGTTTGAAAACCCCTGAGAAAAAGGTAATAAATAAAATAAATGAAGAGATTTTACCTCGCATGTATTCAATAGTGCCATCCAACACAAGATTCAACAGCGGGTCGAATCCTTTTAAGACACCACTTGCTGAAAATAGGAAACAATGAATGTTAAAGTAAATGTAATTTAGTCAAGCATAATATATGAATTATTTAAACCTCTATTTTATCTTATGAAGCAACCGTCTCACCTTCACGACCTCCTTGGAACTTTACTCTTATATGTTTGTCGATGTATTTCGACAAATCAAAAATACTCTCCTTCTTTTTCTTATCTTTATCCTAAAAATAAAAAACACATATTATATAACATAACAGACCTGTGTGCAATATAAATCAGACCCAGTGTCTTATTATGTAGCTTAGCTCCTCAATAATACAAAACACATCAATTTGACAATAACCAGCAGGCTCTAGTGAGTACAGTTCGAGCTTTCAGAATTCACAAGACATTTATGTGCTTACATGTTTGTTTATAAAACCCATGCGACCATACAATCTTTTATAAAGTGAACGGTGTGGGAACGTTTGCACTACTCACCGCCATGTTCAAAACTGCTCTACGCCCCGCCCACTCGGCGTTGACGTTTGACGTCTGCCTCTCGTCCAATCACAACACGCGCCGGTGAAGTCAAACAGAAAAGATTTTTTATTTGATCAGCCTTAAACACCCACAAATATATATCAAACACAACCTCAATTGAATATATGTATCTTTTACGGTTGTTAAAAAATAAATATGATGAAATCCGATAATACGCGTGATTAGGTTGAGGTAGAGCCATCACATCCGGTGAGAAACGGACAAACGCGGGAGCGAAGCGCGAAGAAACAAATGACTCGGTCAACAACTTAAAAACACGGAAAACTGCTATTTTTTGGATGATTATTATCGATTTTTAGATTATTACATGAACTCAAAATGACGGAATTACTTTTTAACAAGAGACTACAGGTGCAGGTGAAGAATAGAGATACCGATGAGAGGTAACTTAGTAGTGGTTGTGTGTATATATTATTTGAACATTATAAGACCTAAAATGAGTGTTTGGGGTTATTTTTCTTTAACTGTCATGTATGTTACAGTATTTTGTTTTTGGAGACTATTACGGGTCTAAATGTGTTTACATATTATGCTGTTTTAAATTACAGACGTTCAGTCATTCGCATCAGTATTGAACTGCAGCTATTATCAAATCCTGTCCACAGGAAGGTGAGAAATTAGCATTTGTACATCATTACTTATGAATGTGAAGCATTTGGTTTTAGGTCTTTCTGTTTGTTTTATCAACAGGATTTGATTGTACGGTTGACGGATGATACTGATCTTTACTTTTTATACAATCTTGTGATATCAGAAGAGGATTTTCAGAGGTATTCTGATCTTTGTATAAAATAATGATCCATATTTACTGTCAGCAGCACAGTAATATCTGACTCAATGTGTGATTTTCAGTGTAATAATCATTATTTGCTTTCCTTCACAGCTTAAAAGTACAACAAGGGCTTTTAATAGATTTCACATCATTCCCACAGAAATTCATAGACTTGCTTGAGCAGTGCATCTGTGAACAGGACAGAGAAAACCCACGGTGAGAGATTATCTGATTATTAAACTTTTCTTAATGTGTATTGGTTGTAACAAGAACTGTTTCTTTTCAGGTTCCTGTTGCAGCTCACGTCAGCTTCATCAGCGTTCGACCACGGTCCTTCAAACCTTAATATTGTGGAGACAAACGCTTTTAAACACCTCACACATCTCTCTCTGAAACTGCTCCCGGGATCTGACACGGATATTAAGAAGTATCTGGCCACGTGTCTGTCTACTGTCAAAGTATAATCTTCATCATGGACTTTGACTATGTTTATATCCTTCATCCTGCTTGCTTGGATGAAAGCATCATTAATATATCTGTTTTCAGGAGGAAAAGCAGCTTTTGGAACAGAAGTTGAGAAAGACTGAGGAAGATCTGACAAGACAGCTAAATTATGCACAGCAAGTCAGTCAAATTCAAGATGGTTTCTCTAAAGTTAATTAATATATGTATTATTTATAATATAACCACCAAATTGGTATAAATTGAGCAAAACCTCACAGGCTTGATAATAGTCAGTATCATTCACCAAACACTTTAATATTCATAATATATTAATATTTAAAAATGAATTGTACAACTACTATAAGTATGTCCAACCTTACCTGGATAAATACAGTACACTCACGTTAAACGGTGTCTACTATATAAAATATCAACTGCTTGATTGTTTTATTGGCAAAAAATGTAAACCGTTATCATTTCATCCAAAAATCATTTATCATTTCAAAAACAAAAGCAATATTATTGCCCAGCTTGATTGCTTTTGATTTAGTAAAAAAACAAACTATATTATTGCCCTTTTTGTCAAAAAAATGTACATTCTATTATCACCCATTTTGTAAAAAATGTAAACTATATCATCACCTATTTTGTCACAAAGCGTAAAATATATTATCGCCCAGCATGATTTGTTATGTTGAGTCAAAAAACGTACATATCATCGCCCTTTTCCATCAAAAAATGTTACCCTTTTGCCTATATCGTCTAAAAAAGGGTTATCATCCTTATCGCCCAGCTTGAATGTTATATTTCATCAAAAAACAAACTATATCACCTATTTTGTCCAAAAAAAACATAAACTGTATTATTGCCCAGCTTGATTGTTATATTTAATCAAAAAGTATAAAATAAGTTTTTTGATGAAAAGGGCAAAAATATAAACTGTTATTGCCCGCGTTGTTTGTAATATTTCATCATCATCATCAAAAAAAAAAAAACAACTACAGTATATTATTGCCTGGTAATATAGTATAAAAATTTGATATATAGTATATCCTACTTAACTTGCGTATACACTATATTCTCTAATCTGCTAAAGGCGAATATCAGGCATGAAGATATTAAGAAATGCTAAAGATCATCAATGTGATTTTCTGTATAGCTGCTATATATACATGTGTATGTATAGTATTAGTATTAATTATATTATAATAATGTATTAACCATTTTGATTGTATCATATTATATTGATAAAGTTCACTATTTATTACCTAATTATGATTTTTCTTTATTATTATTGTTTATCCTGCAGACCCTGTCTGAGAAAAGTCGAGAGCTGGACAAACTGCGGTCTGAATGGACGTCCCAAACGACGTCTCTGTCCAGCAGACACATGCAGGATCTCACAGCGGAGCGTGAAAATGCTCTGGAGGTGATCTGACATGGGCATATCACTGCTGAATACACTACAGATTTTCTTGATATGGGGAAAACATTTCAATAAGTTGCGAAAAAAAATGTTTTATATGTATATAAAATGCTTGAAGATGAAGTAAACCTTTGTGTAGATATATTAATACTATAGATATAGTAATGTAAAGTCCAGTTTCTATAAGAAAGCTAAAGCTAAAAACTTCTAATTTGACCTCTTCAAAGAAGAGACTGATGTTATTTTTGAATTGTGTTATTAGACACAAGCGCGTCTGCAGCAGCAGATTGAACAGCTAAGACAGGAACTTGAGTCGTCTCATCGCAGAAGCACCCAGCAGCTCCAAACCAAAGTCTCGGAGCTGGAAACGGCCAACAGGGAGCTCACCGACAAGAAGTACAAGAGCGACTCCAGCATTCGAGACCTCAAAGCCAAACTGGCCAGTCTGGAAGAGGTGCGGTATCTATCTAGAAGCACATGGTCACAAGAAATCTGTGAATCACAAGAAAATCTGATGGCATAACTTGTGTTGTTTGTCCAGGAGTGTCAGAGGTCAAAGCAGCAGGTTCTGTCGCTGAGGAGGGAGAACAGCAGCCTCGACACCGAATGCCACGAGAGAGAGCGTCTGGTCAACCAGCTGCAGACGCGAGTGGCTGTCGTAGAGCAGGAGATCAAAGATAAAGACCAGCTCGTGATGCGGACCAGAGAGGTGCTGGAAGCCACACAGCAGCAGAAGGTCTGAGCACATTTCTGCCGAGAGGAAATCTGATACCAACGGATCCTTATGTGCATTCATTTTATATTTATTTTCTTTGTTTGTTTGCTAGAACTCTGCTGAAGAAAATGCAGAAAGCAAGCAACTTCAGATCGGCAAGCTGGAGGCCACGGTAAAATCCCTGTCGGAGGAGCTCATCAAGGTCTGCGTCTGAATTTAACTGTGAATCACTCGTAGCAGGGTTTCTAGTCTTACACAAAATGACTACCCTAAAAAGGTCTTAAATCAGAGCTGAAAGTTTTAGATGCATAAAGTGATGACATGAAATGTTGCATGCATTGCAAAAAAAAAAAAAAAAAAGACTGTCTTCCTAGTATTTTTGTCCTGTTTTCAGATGCAAATATTTAAACAACTTTAAATCAACATACACTTAAGATGCAAATGTAGTCTTGGAAAAACTGAACAAGATGAAGTGAGTTTGTTTTAAAACAAGAACAAATATCTGTCAGTGAGTTATCAAAACTGAGTTTTTCTGAGCCCATTAAGCAGTTATTTGTTCTAGTGGGCGACCGATATATATCGCCACGGCCGATATTTGACATGTTTAAAATATCGGCATTGGCCGATACGTTTTTCTGATTGGCCGATATGTTGGAAGCGGGACTTTTATTTTGACGGACGATGCTGAGAACACCAGCACTTGTAGTATCCGTGATGTCACCCATAGGTTTCCGAAGAGCGTTTTTGAAGCCTAAAGTGGGCGGGGCCGGCCGTCGCCATCTAGGCAGTGCGTCACCTCTCGTCACTACCTGATAAATTAAAATGGGCAAAGAGGTGGGAGCTGTGGAGATGAGGTGCTAATGCTATGCTACTGCCCTTGTGCTGAATTGACAGCTGATTGAAGAAGTAAAGCCAATGTTTAAAGTTCATGTTTTTGCCCTTCGAAATATTATAATATCTTCAAGAAGATTCTTCTTGAAACTCTGGATTCTGATATAGGGTCATGGGACTTAGACCTGAGTGCAAAAATGGAGGCTCTAGACCCTTCCAGAGCTGAGATATTGAGATCCCACGAACCCACTAGAGAAAATGTTGACATTGTGTTCCATTCGATTTATTACTCACATTTTCTTTACTTAAAAAGGTCTCAAATGTACCTTCATCAAACCCTGCAGAAACCCTGTGTATACAGTTGGATTAATCCTGAATTCCCACTGCAGGCGAATGGCATCATCAAGAAGCTCCAGGGGGATCTGAAGGCTCTGGTGGGGAAGATCAAGGTGAAGAACACAGTGACCGTGTCTCAAGAAAAGATCCTGCAGGAAACTACAGAGAAACTGCAACGGGAGCAGCGAGAACTGCAGGACGCCCAACAACGGCTCCGACAGAAAGAGGAAGAGGTACCGTATCATCAACGCCACACGTGCTGCCAACACATGTTCCAGAACATTTCTTCTCACCAACAGTCTTTGTCGTTTTTAGGCAACAAGATTAAAGGAGCAATTGGAAGCTACAATTCAGAAACTGGACGAGAGCAGGGAAGTGTTAAAAACCAATGAGAACGGTTAGTTCAGTATATATATGTGTGTGTGTGTGTTATTTTATTGCATATAAAAACATTTTAATGGAATATAATTTATGTACTAAATAATTTTCAGCTTATTTTTCTTTCGTATCCTTATGCATTCATGTAGTAATAACTTGGCTGAACAAGCAGCTGAATGAGAACCAGCTCTCTCGGAAGCAGGAAACTTTGGGTATGTTCGAGACGCCTGCCGCAGGGCTGAGATCAGGAAGTGTCTCTCACAATATGGTAATCGCACGTCACTGAAAATGTAGCATGAATTCCACCAAACATGTTTTTTGTCTGCTTGATGCAGCTGGATATCATACAGTAACCATCAGTTTGATCGTTTGCATGTCAGATTGGACTTGTCTTTTGAAATGATGTAGCCGTTCTTTTCTTCTCTAGCTTGATAGCAAAGGTTTCCCCTCGTCTTTGGGACAAGCTTTCCCCATCACCTCCACAATAAACTCCAAATATCCTCTTCCTCTTTCCTGTGTGAGCTCAGGAACTCGCTCTGTCCTGACCCTGCATAATCAGACGTCTGGACCAAAGGCAGGCCTCGTCTCCTCTTCTCTCTCATACCATCTTTTCCTTCATGCACTCTCTGTTATAGTCTCTGTTCACACTTCACATAATTCTTATGTTTTTTTTACTTTGGTTTTTTGGTTGTTATAGTCCAAATATTGTTTTAACTGCATGGGTTGCTACAATAATGATGTTAGCAAGTAGCATATTTATTATAGCAACAGAGCGGATGGAAAATACGGAGGCGTATTGCATTCACTTGAAGAAAAAAATGAATTAACGAGTTAATTTTTCATGGATTTTTTTTTTGCTCTGTTTTTCTGAATTAACTCGTTAATTCTGAAAAACAGAGCAAAAAGTTTTTTTTCTCATGAAAAATTAACTCATTTTTTTTCTCATGAAAAATTAACCCATTAGTTCAGAAAAACAGAGCAAAAAAAAATTTTTCTCATGAAAAATTAACTCATTAATTCAGAAAAACAGAGCAAAAAAATTTTTTCTCATGAAAAATTAACTCGTTAATTCGGAAAAACAGAGCAAAAACTTTTTTTCTCATGAAAAATTAACTCATTAATTCAGAAAAACAGCAGAAAAAAAAAAATTTTTTCTCATGAAAAATTAACTCGTTAATTCAGAAAAAACAGAGCAAAAAATTTTTCTCATGAAAAATTAACTCATTAATTCAGAAAAACAGAGCAAAAACTTGTTTTCTCATGAAAAATTAACTCATTAATTCAGAAAAACAGAGCAAAAAAATTTTTTCTCATGAAAAATTAACTCGTTAATTCAGAAAAACAGAGCAAAAACTTTTTTTCTCATGAAAAATTAACTCATTAATTCAGAAAAACAGAGCAAAAAAATTTTTTCTCATGAAAAATTAACTCGTTAATTCAGAAAAACAGAGCAAAAAAAATTTTTCTCATGAAAAATTAACTCATTAATTCAGAAAAACAGAGCAAAAACTTTTTTCTCATGAAAAATTAACTCATTAATTCAGAAAAACAGAGCAAAAAAAATTTTTCTCATGAAAAATTAACCCGTTAATTCGGAAAAACAGCAAAAAGTTTTTTTTCTCATGAAAAATTAACTCATTTTTTTTCTCATGAAAAATTAACCCATTAGTTCAGAAAAACAGAGCAAAAACTTTTTTTCTCATGAAAAATTAACTCATTAATTCAGAAAAACAGAGCAAAAAAAAATTTTCTCATGAAAAATTAACTCATTAATTCAGAAAAACAGAGCAAAAACTTTTTTTCTCATGAAAAATTAACTCATTAATTCAGAAAAACAGAGCAAAAATATTTTTTTCTCATGAAAAATTAACCCGTTAATTCGGAAAAAAAAATTTTTTTCTTCAAGTGAATGCAATACGCCTCCGTAGGAAAATTAGTATTTTCTCAAAAAAAATTATGTTCTAAACTAAATTTTAGGTCCAGTTTAACCCTATGAGTGGCAAACCTTCAGCGGCAGAAGTAAGTCCCTCTACACCTGCCCAGCCGTCAAATAAAGAGAAGTGAGTTCCTCTTTAATTAATTCACTTCCTGATTTCTAATATAGCCTTGTGTCTGAGCTGTATCTCTGATCTGAACAGCGGAGAACCTGTAGGTCTGGACTCCAAGTACTTTGAGAGACGAGACGACAGCATTCCTCTCCGCGGTCTCCTACCCAGCATGCATCTAAATAGAGGCAAGCGACCAAAAAGATTTTACCCTGTTATTCCTTATTTATATACTTTTGAGGAGATTTAATACGTTTTATATTTGATTTAAATGCCGTCTACCTGCAGAAGTCCCTAAGCCTTTGAACACGGCTGGAGTAAAAGCGCCCGCAGCTTCTGCGTATTTCCCAGGATGACGAACAGCACGTTTATATGGACCTCTATTCATCACTACAGTTTGTGTGTGAACGCCACTACTAAGATGCTACGGCATTGCAAAGTGATGGTCTTGTTTGTTTCAAATATTTTCAACAATTTATTAAAACAGATTTATTTTTAAAACCATTTCTCAATATTTTTATAAGGAGATTCCTTGAATGATAACCCTAAACATGGGACCAGTTTATATGGTGCTGTTTTTGGTCCTTTAAGTCTACGGTGCCTAAAAACCCTCTTTTAAGTGTCTTAAACTTGTTTGTGCCATACATGAACTTTCACCTTTTGCCAAACAGTCAGAGCTGCCGTTTTGTATTCTCAAATAGTGCCATTCATTCAATTCATTTGGCTTTTTTATTGTAGGTATAAAGTACTTGATTGGTTGATGACAAACTGACTATGGTTTGCTGTGTAAAGCTGTATATATTATTGTGTGTACATTTATATTGTATTTATGGTTTAACCTTTAACCTGTTCATCATGGATTGCAGTTTGGCTGCTTGTTCATCAGTTGTGAAGTTTTAGGACTTTAAGTGAATAAATGCTAATATACAGTTTGAAAAATTGTTTGCCTTTTACTATGGAACGGAAATATAAAAACACAACAATCGCACATACAGCCATGGTATATCGTTTTTTTGACCGACCAATGTAAATGTTAAAATTTATAATGAAGACGGCACAACAAAACCACAGAACATAAAAAAGCACACTGTATTCTGAGACGTAAAGAATATATTACAGGAAATCACCTCATAAATATCCAAACCACACAACTAATATTACAGATGAACTCATTTGTCTTGTGTTAATAAAATATAAATTTGGTGAAATGTATCTTAAAACAAGCCATTCATCTGCCTCTATGAAAACCCAAAAATATATTGAGATATTTATAATGGCATAAATGCTACGTGGGATCTCAATATCTCAGCTCTGGAAGGGCCATACAGGTTTGCCACGGGTCCAGGACTGTTTGCACTGGGGAAACCTCCAGGTCGGGGAGGGTTAGCACCTGTACAGGACACACACACACCTGATCCATGATACATCAAATGTCAGTCACTAAGGTGGCAGAGACAGCTTCCAGCACAGAGAATCATGGGAAAGAATACATACACTGCCGTTCAATCAGAATCCAGAGTTTCAAGAAGATTGGAGAAACTTATTTTTTCGCACAAAAAAAAAAAAAAAAAAACGACAGGGGTTACACTGTCGTTTTTTTGGGGGAGTCGAAATTTTGAGTTTCTCTGATCTTCTTGAAACTCTGGATTCTGATAGAGGGCCATGGGACTTAGACCTTAGTGCCAAAATGGGGACCCTTCCAGAGCTGAGATATTGAGATCCCACGTAGCATTTATGCCATTATAAATATCTCAATATCTCAGCATAAATATCTCAATATCTCAGCTCTGGAAGGGTCTAGAGCCTCCATTTTTGCACTCAGGTGTAAGTCTCATGGCCCTCTATCAGAATCCAGAGTTTCAAGAAGATTGGAGAAACTTTTTTTCACACAAAAAAAAAAACAAAAACTAAAGGGGTACCACTGTCGTGCAAAAATGGAGGCTCTAGACCCTTCCAGAGCTGAGATATTGAGATATTTAGCATAAATGCTACGTGAGATCTCAATATCTCATCTCAGTGCACATTTCACTATCTCTATTAATAATTTCTGAACATTAAATCTCAGAGTTTATTCACCCTGTTACGTGCCCAAAGAACTGGTACAGATAAGATGGCTTCTGTAACCATTCCAGCAGCTGATTGGTGATTCAACGGCTGATTGGATCTTGAAACTCCTCCTACTCGTCAGTGGCTGCAGCTGGCTGGGCTCTTTAAAAAGCCTAGTTTTAGATCTGTTCACTCACTGCTCTCTGCTCCTGCTGTTGGTGAGCTTTGTGGCCCTTTGTAGGTAACTGACATTAGATGCATGTGGCTCTTTTTTGTTAACTGAAGTTCTCTACAGGCTCCTTGGGTAGATGGAGATTTGGTGCAGAAGCTGAAGGTTGAAGTTCAGGGTCTTCAGAGTGCAAAATCATGTTCAGACGTAACCTGTCTTGACCTAGATCCAAACAGACAAACCTATTTACAATCCAGGACAAACAGGTGAGCTGTGAATGACCCTTGGTTGAAGCTATCATCTTCAAATGCATTATGCAATATATGTGAGTTTGTTGGTATCTTTGCAGTTAATTTCAGAGTTGTCTCTGTGGATCCCAAATTTGTGCCTTTTGATCAAATGGTAAGTCCAGATGTTTCACCATTTTGAGTTTACTGACCATAAATGAAAAGCAAATTAAATGCAGGTTCTTTAAAGATGCATAAATATCAACTGCTTTTGAATGTTTATTATTCCTGTTTTTCTTGCAGTACAATCTGGTCGTGGTGGAGGCGAGTTTGCTTCGGTGGAAGACTTTGAATGGAGCCAATGCAGCTTTTTGCGTTTTTCTTTCTTTGCAGATTTTTCTCTGAGCTGTTAATTTGTTTTAAGATGGGTATGTACCCACTAAAGCAGGGATTCTCAACTCCAGTCCTCATGACCCACTGCTCTGCATATTGTGTATGTCTCCCTTATTTAACACACCTGATTCAGCTCTAAATAAGGGAGACCTGCACAATATGCAGAGCAGTGGGTCATGAGGACTGGAGTTGGGTTTTATTGCCGACCGAGAAGTCTCCCAAGTTTTTGAGGTGAAAGGTTTGACGTGACTGAAAGTTGAGTGATGCTTTATTTTCTTGTCTTGTGGTTGGTCAGTTCTTTATCTTGTTGTGATGTTTCCCAGATATACACATGGCCAACCTGTACCTGGTCAAGCCTTAGTGGAAGTGCGCTGTGATCCATAATTTGACCAGGCCAGACAGTGCCTGACTCAAACCGCAAAGGTGTGTGACTCCTGCCTTCCTGCTGAGGTTTTTCCTTATGCCTATGCTTGACTTAATAGTCTCTTTGTTCTCCTACCAGATGAATGCCATGGGCAGTGCCTCTCTGACTGTTGATGCGTCAGTGTTTTTCAACACCAAATGGAAGACACCTTTCTTGTGAATGTTACTAAAGGAGGGAACAGGTGAGGTATTGGCTGATCTGAACCTTATAATCTCTATGATCTTTACAAGACCTCCACTTTAAGCCACAAAGTTTGATATTTTCCACTGTTTGTTTGGATTTTCTCTCGCAGATATAATGATGTCAATCTGAAACTGTGTCCCTTGCGTTTGTAGTCGGCAAAGTCACATTTGTGGACCTCCTGGTTTCTTATTTTGAACCTGGATCAATGCTTAATGGAAAGGTAAGCAAAATGTCATCCCTTATCGCAGAAGCCTTCAAATTGGTTCCCTTTCCTTACCTTGATCTTTCCTAACAGATCTACGTGACTTGACAAAGCTGTATTTCTCTTGGAGGGGAGCAACTGGCCCAACAAACTGCTGTTGAATCTAACCACAAACCAGAATGGATGGGCTGTGTTCTCCCTCAAACACTGCTAATCTTAAGGCTGATCTGAATCTGGTGGTAAGACTTGTATTTTGTAAAAATGAAGATTTTTCTCTAGCATGAAACTGATTAAGTTTGATCTTCCCCAGGCGAGTGCTAATTTATTTTTTTTATGGCTATAGATACAACGGTTGTCAGCTTCTCCCGACAACCCATTGGTTGGTGATCAGACTATAGTGACGCTCAATCAGCTGCTTAAATGTGGTGCTTTGTTTCCAGTGACTGGAGTATTCACTTGTTGGAGAGGCTGGTAGCTACAGCGCTGACAATCTACATGGTGAGTGGACATCAGTTTTGTTATTTTGTTTGTTTTCTGTCAGGTCTTATCCAAAGGAGTGATCGTCCTTCATGGGTTTCAGACGGTTAAAGCAAAGGCTGGTGATGCAGTCACAAGCGGCTCTGTGACGTTCCAGTTGTTGGTGAGTGTCTATGGTTCCAGCAGTGCAGATTCTGGTCTACAGTGTTTTTCTCAGTGAGAATGTAGTTGCTGCTAGTGTGCGTTTGACATGTGGCTATTTTTTATATTTTTTTTTTTTAGGTGTCTCTGCAGTTTTCTCTGGCTATGGCAGTTCTTGTGGAGGGAGATGTTCTGATGATTTCAGGATCTGGGGGCCTGGAAGATGTCAGTGCTGAAGTGGTATTTTTGTAAAAAATAAAGTTAAAAAAAAACTGTAAAAATTAAAGAACTTTTTAAAATGTTGTCTTTTTTTGTGTTGTAATTTTTTTTCTTGGTGTTATTTACTGAGTTTTATTTTTTATTTTTTCTCTACATTTCCCCCCTTGACAACTCTGTGGATTTTATTATAGATGTAAATTTATACAATACAAATTGTACCAAAGCAGCTTCACACTGATAACATGAAAGTAATACAACACAGATCAAAAGCAAGGCAACAGTGGCAAGGAACCAAAACTCCATCAGGTGATTGAATGGAGAAAAAAACCTTGGGAGAACCCAGGCTCAGACAGGGGCCAGTTCTCCTCTGGCTAACATACATATTGTTTCAAAGCAGCTGTACAGACAGTGCATATCAGAACAGTACATGGAAAAAATACATTTAATTAGTCATGTAATATTAAGGGCATAATATATCGCCGGCATTGAGTCATCTCTTCAAAGGTGTTGGTCTTCTCATCACAGGCGTTGGGGCATCTAAATTCTCCATGAGAGGTTGATACAAATCTGGACCTGATGAATGCCATATTATAAATTTTATTATACATATAGATATTATAGATTCTATTATGGATATAGATTTGTACAATACAAATTGCTTCACAGTGATAACATGAAAGTGATACAACACAGGTCAATAATATTGTTGAATATTAAATTTCCCCGACTAAGCAAGCCAAAAGCAAGCCAACAGTTGCAAGGAACCAGAACTCCATCAGGTGATTGACTGGAGAAAAAAAACCTTGGGAGAACCCAGGCTCAGTCAGGCATAATAAGTAAAGGCATAATATATTATTCAGGGCATTTATGCTATCATAAATATCTCAATATCAAGGCTCTGGAAGGGTCTAGAGCCTCCATTTTTGCACTCAGGTGTAAGTCTCGTGGCCCTCTATCAGAATGCAGAGTTTCAAGAAGATTGGGGATACTTATTTTTTCGTCCAAAAAAAAAAAAAACGTAAGGGGTAACACTGTCGTTTTTTTTTCTGGTCGAAATTTTGATTTTCGATATCTCAGCTCTGGAAGGGTCTAGAGCCTCCATTTTTGCACTCAGGTGTAAGTCTCGTGGCCCTCTATCAGAATGCAGAGTTTCAAGAAGATTGGGGATACTTAATTTTTCCCCCCCAAAAAAAAAAACGTAAGGGGTAACACTGTCGTTTTTTTTTCTGGTCGAAATTTTGATTTTCGATATCTCAGCTCTGGAAGGGTCTAGAGCCTCCATTTTTGCACTCAGGTGTAAGTCTCGTGGCCCTCTATCAGAATGCAGAGTTTCAAGAAGATTGGGGATACTTAATTTTTCGCCCAAAAAAAAAAAAACGTAAGGGGTAACACTGTCGTTTTTTTTTTCTGGTCGAAATTTTGATTTTCGATATCTCAGCTCTGGAAGGGTCTAGAGCCTCCATTTTTGCACTCAGGTGTAAGTCTCATGGCCCTCTATCAGAATGCAGAGTTTCAAGAAGATTGGGGATACTTATTTTTTCGTCCAAAAAAAAAAAAACGTAAGGGGTAACACTGTCGTTTTTTTTCTGGTCGAAATTTTGATTTTCGATATCTCAGCTCTGGAAGGGTCTAGAGCCTCCATTTTTGCACTCAGGTGTAAGTCTCGTGGCCCTCTATCAGAATGCAGAGTTTCAAGAAGATTGGGGATACTTAATTTTTCCCCCCCAAAAAAAAAACGTAAGGGGTAACACTGTCGTTTTTTTTTTCTGGTCGAAATTTTGATTTTCGATATCTCAGCTCTGGAAGGGTCTAGAGCCTCCATTTTTGCACTCAGGTGTAAGTCTCGTGGCCCTCTATCAGAATGCAGAGTTTCAAGAAGATTGGGGATACTTAATTTTTCGCCCAAAAAAAAAAAAACGTAAGGGGTAACACTGTCGTTTTTTTTTTCTGGTCGAAATTTTGATTTTCGATATCTCAGCTCTGGAAGGGTCTAGAGCCTCCATTTTTGCACTCAGGTGTAAGTCTCATGGCCCTCTATCAGAATGCAGAGTTTCAAGAAGATTGGGGATACTTATTTTTTCGCCAAAAAAAAAAAAACGTAAGGGGTAACACTGTCGTTTTTTTTTCTGGTCGAAATTTTGATTTTCGATATCTCAGCTCTGGAAGGGTCTAGAGCCTCCATTTTTGCACTCAGGTGTAAGTCTCGTGGCCCTCTATCAGAATGCAGAGTTTCAAGAAGATTGGGGATACTTAATTTTTCCCCCAAAAAAAAAAACGTAAGGGGTAACACTGTCGTTTTTTTTCTGGTCGAAATTTTGATTTTCGATATCTCAGCTCTGGAAGGGTCTAGAGCCTCCATTTTTGCACTCAGGTGTAAGTCTCATGGCCCTCTATCAGAATGCAGAGTTTCAAGAAGATTGGGGATACTTAATTTTTCGCCCAAAAAAAAAAAAACGTAAGGGGTAACACTGTCGTTTTTTTTTCTGGTCGAAATTTTGATTTTCGATATCTCAGCTCTGGAAGGGTCTAGAGCCTCCATTTTTGCACTCAGGTGTAAGTCTCATGGCCCTCTATCAGAATGCAGAGTTTCAAGAAGATTGGGGATACTTATTTTTTCGCCCAAAAAAAAAAAACGTAAGGGGTAACACTGTCGTTTTTTTTTCTGGTCGAAATTTTGATTTTCGATATCTCAGCTCTGGAAGGGTCTAGAGCCTCCATTTTTGCACTCAGGTGTAAGTCTCATGGCCCTCTATCAGAATGCAGAGTTTCAAGAAGATTGGGGATACTTAATTTTTTCCCCCAAAAAAAAAAAAACGTAAGGGGTAACACTGTCGTTTTTTTTTCTGGTCGAAATTTTGATTTTCGATATCTCAGCTCTGGAAGGGTCTAGAGCCTCCATTTTTGCACTCAGGTGTAAGTCTCGTGGCCCTCTATCAGAATGCAGAGTTTCAAGAAGATTGGATACTTAATTTTTCGCCCAAAAAAAAAAACGTAAGGGGTAACACTGTCGTTTTTTTTTCTGGTCGAAATTTTGATTTTCGATATCTCAGCTCTGGAAGGGTCTAGAGCCTCCATTTTTGCACTCAGGTGTAAGTCTCATGGCCCTCTATCAGAATGCAGAGTTTCAAGAAGATGGGGGATACTTAATTTTTCGCCCAAAAAAAAAAAACGTAAGGGTAACACTGTCGTTTTTTTTTTCTGGTCGAAATTTTGATTTTCGATATCTCAGCTCTGGAAGGGTCTAGAGCCTCCATTTTTGCACTCAGGTGTAAGTCTCATGGCCTCTATCAGAATGCAGAGTTTCAGAAGATTGGGGATACTTAATTTTTCGCCCAAAAAAAAAAACGTAAGGGGTAACACTGTCGTTTTTTTTTCTGGTCGAAATTTTGATTTTCGATATCTCAGCTCTGGAAGGGTCTAGAGCCTCCATTTTTGCACTCAGGTGTAAGTCTCATGGCCCTCTATCAGAATGCAGAGTTTCAAGAAGATTGGGGATACTTAATTTTTTCGCCCCAAAAAAAAAAAACGTAAGGGGTAACACTGTCGTTTTTTTTTCTGGTCGAAATTTTGATTTTCGATATCTCAGCTCTGGAAGGGTCTAGAGCCTCCATTTTTGCACTCAGGTGTAAGTCTCATGGCCCTCTATCAGAATGCAGAGTTTCAAGAAGATTGGGGATACTTAATTTTTCGCCAAAAAAAAAAAACGTAAGGGGTAACACTGTCGTTTTTTTTTTCTGGTCGAAATTTTGATTTTCGATATCTCAGCTCTGGAAGGGTCTAGAGCCTCCATTTTTGCACTCAGGTGTAAGTCTCGTGGCCCTCTATCAGAATGCAGAGTTTCAAGAAGATTGGGATACTTAATTTTTCGCCCAAAAAAAAAAAACGTAAGGGGTAACACTGTCGTTTTTTTTTTCTGGTCGAAATTTTGATTTTCGATATCTCAGCTCTGGAAGGGTCTAGAGCCTCCATTTTTTGCACTCAGGTGTAAGTCTCATGGCCCTCTATCAGAATGCAGAGTTTCAAGAAGATTGGGGATACTTAATTTTTCGCCCAAAAAAAAAAAAAACGTAAGGGGTAACACTGTCGTTTTTTTTCTGGTCGAATTTTTGATTTTCGATATCTCAGCTCTGGAAGGTCTAGAGCCTCCATTTTTGCACTCAGGTGTAAGTCTCGTGGCCCTCTATCAGAATGCAGAGTTTCAAGAAGATTGGGGGATACTTAATTTTCGCCCAAAAAAAAAAAAGTAAGGGGTAACACTGTCGTTTTTTTTTGGTCGAAATTTTGATTTTCGATATCTCAGCTCTGGAAGGGTCTAGAGCCTCCATTTTTGCACTCAGGTGTAAGTCTCGTGGCCCTCTATCAGAATGCAGAGTTTCAAGAAGATTGGGGACAACTTAATTTTTCGCCAAAAAAAAAAACGTAAGGGGTAACACTGTCGTTTTTTTTTTCTGGTCGAAATTTTGATTTTCGATATCTCAGCTCTGGAAGGGTCTAGAGCCTCCATTTTTGCACTCAGGTGTAAGTCTCGTGCCCTCTATCAGAATGCAGAGTTTCAAGAAGATTGGGATACTTAATTTTTCGCCCCAAAAAAAACGTAAGGGGTAACCACTGTCGTTTTTTTTTCTGGTCGAAATTTTGATTTTCGATATCTCAGCTCTGAAGGTCTAGAGCCTCCATTTTTGCACTCAGGTGTAAGTCTCGTGGCCCTCTATCAGAATGCAGAGTTTCAAGAAGATTGGGGATACTTAATTTTTCGCCCAAAAAAAAAACGTAAGGGGTAACACTGTCGTTTTTTTTTTTTTTCTGGTCGAAATTTTGATTTTCGATATCTCAGCTCTGGAAGGGTCTAGAGCCTCCATTTTTGCACTCAGGTGTAAGTCTCGATGGCCCTCTATCAGAATGCAGAGTTTCAGAAGATTGGGATACTTAATTTTTCGCCCAAAAAAAAAAACGTAAGGGGTAACACTGTCGTTTTTTTTTGG